>JAUDYJ010000016.1:610000-1142500 GCA_030761175.1 Masticophis lateralis
TTTTATTTTATATTTTATTTGTTCTCGTGCAAACATAAAGCAGTTGTTGCCTTCACCTTTTCTTCCTGTTTTAAAAAAAACACACAGATTCAACCAAGCTGCATATATTTCTCACCAGCTGAATACAAAATAAATTTTCTTGAAAATCTAATTTCTGCCCACCCCAGAATATACTTCACGGTGGAAATATTACTTACATAATAGGAGAGGACTGTTCCTCATTCTTTCCCCGGCCTATTTTCTTTTCACTCAGATGTGGTCGCAATAATTTCTAAAGAGATTTTCAAGTGGGTCTCAGGCAATTTTCAGCTTGTCGACTTAATTTGCAAATTTTCTTCCCCTGCATAGAAGTTCCTCAGCGTCTTCTCTGCAGCTTCCTTTGATGTAACCAAATATTGTCTTTCCCTCCATTTTCTTTGCTCTGGAATGAACGTCCCCCCATTAAGATATTAAGAAATGTACTTATTATGCCTTCTATACCATTAAGCAGCCATATTGAATGTCAAAAAAAGACAATTTGATCCAATATTTTACCCTCTGTTCTTCCTTCTTTCCTTCCTTCCTCCCTCCCCTCCCCTCTTTTGCCTCTGACCCCCTTCCTTCTTTCCTTCCCTTCCCTCCCCTCCCTCCCTCCCTCCTTTCCCTTCTTCCTTCCCTCTATTTCTCCTCCTCCTCCTCCTCCTCCTCCTCCCTTCATGTCTTTTGGCCTTCACACCTTTGCTTCAAATAATATTTGGCAAGACTCTTGAATCTGTAAATTTGGGGCTACATTTTTTGGGGGGGCATTTTAAAAATAGATATGAACTCATTGAGAGGGACCTGGGGACCTTGGATGTCCTCAACCCACCGCTTGGGATGGGCGACCCTGTACCATTCCAGACAAACAATCCCCTCCTTTAGGCACAGAGCTCTCTCCCCATCAGCACCATTTCCCCGTCGAGATTTCCTCCCGCAATAAAGAATTGGCATCGGGGAACTAATAAGTAATATTGATTTACTGGGAAGGGAGGGAGGGGGGAGGGAGGGAAAAAGAAAAGACGAAGCCCCCGCTTTCCATCTTCCGCATGTCGGCTTGTCAAGCCGAAGGGGAGAAGTGGGGGAAAAAAGAGGCAAATCAGCCTGCAACGTGGAGAGCGAAGAAAAGCCGAATAGCTGCCAGCCCACGCAGGGAAGTTCACGGGCGCTTTAATTAGAGGCTGAACCGAGCAAGGGCGCTTTGTTCCGTGTCCAGGAAAAAAAAGGAAAACAGAAGGATGCAAGAGAGACCGGGGGTGCCGCCCACGCCAAGCATCTGCCTGCCTGCCTGCCTGCCTGATGGGCTTTGTAGTCTTTTCATCCCGGCAGAAGGGAGGGCTTAGCTTAGTGATTAGCTCTCATCCCCGAGTCGAAATGTCGGCAAACCGAGATTTTAATGACCTGCCAGGCGGTTCTCCAGGATCCCTGTGACTAGCGGGGTGTGGGGGTGTGGGTGTCAGGTTGCTCAGGGCTGGGTCGGGGGAGGGAGCAGGTTCTCCTCCGGGGGAGATCCGGCTGCCTGAACGAGGGAGCAGCTCCTCGGATGGGCTCCCAAAGGTCATCCATCCTGCCTTCTTTCCTGCTTTCTCCTTCCTTCCTTCCTTCCTTCCTTCCTTCCTTCCTTCCTTCCTTCCTTCCTTCCTTCCTTCCACCTTCCATCCATCCATCCATCCATCCCGCCTTTTTTCTGCTTTCTCCTTCCTTCCTTCCTTCCTTCCTTCCTTCCTTCCTTCCTTCCTTCCTTCCTTCCTTCCTTCCATCCATCCACCACCCATCCATCCATCCATCCACCTTCCATCCATCCACCCATCCATCCATCCATCCTTCTTTCCTGCTTTCTCCTCCCTCCCTCTCTTCCTCCCTTCTTCACCACCCACCTTCACCTCCTCCTCCTCCTCCTCCTGCTCCTCCTCCTTCCTGATGATGTTCCCTAGTTTGGCAATGAAACATCTGCAAGGAAACAGCCCAGCTCAGAGAGCACCAAACACTCCTCAACTCCTTCTTCATTTGTTTTCAGACACCCACTGCAAAATGTGGGGCTTCCCCTCCCCATAGAACCCCTTGCAAACCATCTCCAAGCTTTGGGTTTCTCTGCCCTCTTTTCTTGACTCAGTTTCCAATCAATCAATTAAAAGGTGCCACATTTCAAAACCCGGATATATTTATTTATTACAACATCACTTCATCGTGCATCCAGATCTCTTGGGTTTGGTCCATGCTTGTCCCTCTTTGATTGATGTCTTTGTTTATTCCAAAGCATCCTTTGTTTCCAGCCAGGATTCCCTCAAGGGGCCATTACGTAGAACAAGAAGATCAACTAACTCAATTATATTTATTAAATAAACTCCGGGCAGCAGAAAATTGGAAAGCTACCTTTAAAGCAAGAAAGAACACCAGCAAATAAGGTGAACGCAAGCCAAAAGTTAGCTAAAATAAGTTCGTGTGTCAGCAGCCGAGCGGGAGGTGAGAACGGAGGTGGCCCCAGAGTTTTCTGGTGGGAATAAATTGATGATAAGAGTCTCCTTCGGAAAGACTCCTGACTCCTCTTGACTTTTGAATATGGCAAAGAAATTCAAATATCACAGATGCTGGAATGTTCATGTCTAACAATGTCTAGTTTATGCCTAGTTTAATGAAAAGAAGAATTAGGAGGCAACATGATAGCATCTTCCAATATCTCAGGGGTTACCATAAAGAAGAGGGGGTCAACCTGTTCTCCAGAGCACCAAAGAAGGCAAAACAAGAAGCAACGGATGGAAACTCATCAAGGAGAGAAGCAACCTGGAACTAAGGAGAAACTTCCTGACAGCAAGGACAATTAATCAGTGGAACAGCTTGCCACTAGAAGTTGTGGATGCCCAACCCTGTATGTTTTTAACACAAGAACTTGCATTAATTTTGATTTTCCTTTCCAAGCTGCTTTTAAAAGTCTCCTTCAGCCTCGCCTTCATTTAATAAATACAAATGGATGGAGCCAACTCTGTGCTTCCAGGAGGCACGAAATAATACCCACACTACCCACCCTGCTTAAAAGAGCAATAATGCATGCTCATTTAATAAGATTAATGCTTCCCTCGCTGTCGGATAGGAGAGGACAAGGGTTCTCGGGCAGAGTGCCCAGTGTCATATGTTGGGGTACTCCAGCCAGCCTGATTGAGACAGCTTTGCTATGTGCCCAGAAAATTAAGAAAGGATTTCCAGTTTTTAATATGCAGTGGGAGGAGAAAAAAGCTGGAATCTCCAGCTTTTAATATATTGGAAAGAAGGAGGAAAAGATTGAGGAATAGTCTTTTAGCAGCAAAGGAAAAAAATACAGCTATTTATCCAAGAAATGAACTGCAGGCAGGATAGTCCAGGCCAAATTGCAATGCCCATAAATGCTAAATCCTTCTCTTTTTTCCTTCAATTAGAACACATTTTCACTGTTAACACTGTGTAGAGGCATGTTTTAAAGGTCATAGCTATAAACAACATTAGGGATCAGATGTTTGGCTTATTTTTTTCCCTTCTTTTCCTATCCCTTCGGTATTTTGGGAGGGGGGGGGAAAGATCTGTTTTGATTTGGCTTCCCTTGGGGAGAAAAGCAAGATGGATAGATGTTGGCGAACGCCTCCCACAGGCAAATTTTGGGGGTGAAGGTGGCCCCCAGATGAGGAATGGAGAGGAAGAAGGTGGGCCGTGTGTTCACGAATTCACTTCCAGCTGGGGAGGCAGGTGATGTCCTTGGTTGCCAGGAGGCATTAGTGATTAAATTAGGAAATATTGCCACCAATTAGAGATCTCTCTTTCACTCTGGCTCCCTTTTCCCCAGCCCTATGTCTCTCTCCCCATCCAATTCCGTATCATTTGGCCAAATTGGGTTGAAGCTCACCTCAATGTTTCTGCATGTTTTGAACTGCACTTATAGAGGGAGTCCTCAATTTATGGCCAGAACCAAGAGCAGAATTTCTGTCATCAAGCGAGTTGGTTGTTAAGGGAGTCGGGCCTAATTTTATGTCCCTTTTTTGTCATGCTGGTTAAGCAAACCACTGAATCATGGATGTTAAGTGAATCTGCCTTTCCCTTTGACTGTCCTCTTCAGAAGTTCCCAAAGGGGGAATCACGTGGTCCCAGGATACAGCAACTGTCATAAATACGAGTCAGTTGCCAAGCAGCTGAATACTGATCACGTGACACAACGATAGATATAAGTGCGAGGAATGGTCGTAGGTCACCTTTTTTCAGTGTCATCGTAACTTTGTAGCTGCTAAACAAAGGAGGACGACCTCCATTTTTAGGGCTATCCATTTGCAAAAAATCCAAGTCGAATAAGTAGAGATGTCTCCTCCAACTGTCAATCTTCTGAGCAGGAATCATTTTCTTGACGAGGCTCTGATGGGGGGCTTTGCTGAAGTCAGGATAGGCTCCTCAATTAAAGGTGCTCAGGTGCCATCCCTCCTGCTATTCTGTTATTTTATTCTGTTATTCCTCCTTGAAAAACCCATGTTGGTTTCTTCCAAGCAATCCATTGATTTCCACAGACTTTCCAAGAGGTTTTCAAGCAAAGATTGGACAACCATTTGGCTGGAATGGAATAAAGTCTTCTGCTTGAGCAGGAGGGTGGACTAGAAGACCTCCAAGGTCCCTTCCAGCCTTAGGACTCTATGATTCTATTAGTGGCCATTGTCCAATGATGTGCATCTTATCGCTATCCTTGGTCCTGAAAGCCACTGCAGTCACTTGTGGAGCTATCCGTGGTCCTGAAACCCAACTAGGTTACAGCTAGTCCAGGGGTCAGCAACCTGTGGCTCTTTCTCCCCTCTACTGTGGCTCCCTGTCACTCAAAATATGTGTCACCACCACCAATGTGTGACACCCGCTGGCACGTGATTTATTGAGCTTTTTGACCCCCGGTAGGCCAACCATGGATAAATCTAAGAAAAGAAAAGTTTCAGAAGAAAGTAGAACATTTAATGGTATGTGAGCAGATTTATTTGCTTTCACTGCTGACGAGACTTGTTTACCAGTATGCTTAATATGTGGTGAGAAATTGGATATAAGTAGTGTTATCTGAGAAAAGGGTTTTGTGGCTCCCGGTGTTTTCTTTTCTGTGGGAAACGGGTCCAAATGGCTCTTTGAGTGTTTAATGTTGCTGACTCCTGAGCTAGTCCTTGACTTATAAACATAATTCAGCCCAAAGATCCTGTTGCTAAGCAAGACAGTTGTTAAGTGAGCTTTGCCTCACTTTACAACCTTCCTTGCTACTGTTGTTAAGGGAATCATTGCAGATTGTTCAGTTGTTAAGTGCCAATCCTGGCTTCCCTCCTTGACTTGGCTGGTCAGAAGGTTGCAAAGGGGGATCATGTGACCCCAGGACACTGCGACCATCATAAATATGAGTCAGTTGCCAAGCATCTGAATTTTGATCATGTGACCACGGGGATGCTACAATAGGCACAAGTGCGAAAAATGATCATAAATCACTTTACTCAGTATCATAAATGTGAACGGCCACTAAATGAATCATTATAAGTCGAGGACTATCTGTACTTGCAAGGCCGTCTGTGGTCCTTGAACATCAATGCCATTCCAAACCCGGTTTATATCAAGCCCAGTCAATCATGGTTTCCCAAACAGACCAAGTTTGTTTGTTTGCTCAACTGCTTCCAGCAAAGAAAAAAGCTGCTTAAACATCCTTCACTTCCAGCCAGCTTTTATTTCCTTTCAGAGATGGGGAGGGTGGAGTTGCAGCTTTGCATGCAAACCTTTAGCTCTTCTGTCCCTTGGCAACCCCCCTTCTCCTCCCCCCGCCCACCCGTGCAAACCCAGTTCCCCCATGGAAAGCTTTTCCGAGTGGGATCCTTTTCTCCCAGCACAGGTCAGGTGGGGGAACTGGGAGGAAAGCTCCTCTCCAGCGGGCAGGTGATTGATTTCAAGGTGTGCAAACAGATGCTTTCAACCCTGGGGGAGTGGCAGCTCACTCCTCTCCATGCCCCATGCTGGGGAGGGGGAGACACAGGAGAACAGAGCACCTGCCCACCTGCTTCGAACGATTCCCGGGGCCCAACAGATGGAGCAGAAGATGGTTTCTATAGTAATACTTCTCCAGCTCCCACGAAGGAGAAATCCGGGCAGGGGAAAAACGGGGTCCCTGCTTTGGGGGAGCCTGCAAACCCGAACTCAGTCCCACCCCTCTCTCCTTTCCATTGCTTGCTCTCGGCTGCAGAGGAAAAGCCTACAGCTCCCACTCTCTTTCTGAAATTCCCAGAGGCTGTCCAAAATATCTTGTTTTTGCCGGGAGGCAGATCGGAGTAAATGAGCCTGCTGGTATGAACAGGTAGCCTCGACTTATGGCCAGAACTGGGAGCAGAATTTCTGTGACTAGGAGAGGAGGTTGTTAAGGAGCCATGCTTGATTTTGCAGGTAGTCCTCGATTTACGACCACGATGAAGCCCGGAATTTCTGTTGCTAAGCAAGACAGTGAGTTTTCCTCCCCCACACACTTACGTCCTTTCTTGCCACCGTTGTTAAGTGAACCGTTGCAGTTCTGAAGTTAGTAACATGATCGTTAAGCGAATCCAGCTTCCCCAGGGACTTTGCGTGTCTGAAATCCCAGGGGGATCCCATGACCCTGGGAGGCCTCAACCATCATCAATACATTTTTCGGCTGTTCTCCACTCACAAATTTCAATCTCGTCATCCGAATCCCTAAGAGGAAAGCGGGGACAGTCTGGAACTTGGAGCAGCCCATCAACTTCCCCCAGGAATCTCAAAATACGTTTGCAGTGGATAGAAGCCGCCCAGAAAAGACAAGGGAGGGAGGAAGAGAGAGAGAGAGCACGCTGGTCGAAGGGGAGACGGGCGAACGTTTCCGTATGTCGTGAGAAAGCGGATGTGGCGTCTTTAGCTTGGCGGTGCGAAGTGGGGAAATGCAGCCGTGGATTGCCAGGGGCGGTTGAGGTCCTCCAAACCAACCCTAAGGACTACAAGGAATTTAGAGAATAAAACGTAGAATCGCTATTGCTATCACAGGGCTGGAAGGGACCTTGGAGGTCTTCTAGTCCAACCCCTTGCTCGAGCAGGAGACCCTAGATCATGCCAGTCAAATGGCTGTCCAGTCTGTTCTTGAAAACCTCTCGTGTTGATTGTGTTGGATCTGCCATTGGGTGTGGTCTTTTTAATGGATTTTTTATTACATGTTCCTCAACTTAGAACAGTTCATTTAGTGACTGCTCAAAGTTACCATGGGGCTGAAAAAAGCAATTTATGACTATTTTTCACATTTATGACCATTACAGCATCCCCGGGGTCACGTGATCAAAATTCGGACACTTGTCCACCGACTCGTATTTATGACCGTTGCTGTGTCCCGGGGGAAGCCGGATTCACTTAGCGTTACTAACTTAACATCTGCAGGGATTCGCTTAAAATAAATGTAGCCAGAAAAGTCACTTAACAGGGCAAAACAACAAATTTCTCTCTTAGCAACATAAATTCTGGGCTCAGTTGTGGTCGTAAGTCGAGGACCCCCTGTAAATCTGGACCTCTTTCTCCCTACTCAGTGGTGGAGTGGGGGGTGGAAATCCATTGTACCTCTCAAGGCCCCGTCCCTCATGTCCATTCTGACCGTGATAAGCTCGTATTTCTTTTTATAAAGAGAAGCCGTAGAGAGGAAATATACTGTGCAAATCAAAGACAAACGGCGACGGTGTTAGCCATGAGAGATGCTGATTTATGGCATTTTCCATCCTGGCTTGAAATAAACACCAGCTCCCTGGGCAGGGGCGAGAACAAAACAAAAAGGATTTTGAACACAGAGGAGGCTCAAAATGGTTTTTCTTCCAGCAGTCTGGGTTTTTGAGACCAGATTACCTATGCAAAAATCCAGGATATATATATTTTTTCCCTTTCTGGAAAAGCTGGGTCTTAAAAGCATTTCTTTCCCTGCGTCCATTTCTCTCGTTGACATGCTCATGATCTATGACTACGGAAGGTGGAAATCCAGGCCCTGGAAGGGACCCTGGGGCTGTGAGGAGCCATCAGTGATGGCTGGGTGTCAGCCTCACCGACAACATGCCATGAATTACAGCTGGGCGGCTGAGATGGGGGAGGGGGCCAGCCTCTCCTCTCCCTGTGGGTGAGACTCCCGAAATATAGATGAGCCTCCTAGCTATCTGTCTGTCTATCAGCTGTTTATTATCTTTCTCTCTTCTCTCTTTTTCTACCTATCATCTGTCTATCATTTATCTCTATCTCTATCCATCCATCTTCTCTTTCTTTATCTCTCTCTCCCTATCACCTGTATCTGTCATCTATCTCTCTATCTGTCTGTCTTTCTATACCTACCTACCTACTTGCCTACCTCATCTCTCTCTTATCTCTCTCTATCATCTATCAATATCCCTCTTTCTCTCATCTTTCCCATCCATCCATCCATCCATCCATCTTCATCTCTCTCTCTCCTCTCAATCATCTCTCTTTCATCTATCTCTCTATCTCTCTATCTATCTATCTATCTATCTATCTATCTATCTATCTATCTATCATCTATCTATCTATCTATCTATCTAATCTATCTATCTATCTATCTATCTATCTATCTATCTATCTATCTATCTATCTATCTCTATATTTATCTATCTATCTCATATCTCTCTCCTTCTCTCTCTCTCTCTATATATATATCTGTATCATCTCTCTCTCTCTCTCCACCTCTCTATCTTTAAATTTAATAAAAATTTTCATAAAAGAAGATACTTAAGAGAAGTCACACGTCCGATTTCTCCGCCCATAAATTGGGTGGGGAATTTCAAAAAGTCTGTTTGCAACCAGTTTTGATTGTTGTTGTTTTGTGTGGTGTTTGAGCAAGAGAAGGAATTGAAATTAAAATTAAAGCCAGGCCCCAAATAATCTTGCTGTGTCCTGAGACGACCAGATGAAATTGATTGAGGATGGACAAGGTAAGGTTGGGGAGAGGTGAAGTTTCTTCTCTTGTTCTCCAGGAAACCCTCCCATGTCAGTTCAGAACCAGCAGAGGCTTGTAGGAGAGAGCTAAAATCCAATATTTGGTCTAGTTTTTCTTGATCCCTTGGCCCCAAAGTCACAGTCCCCCCCCCCCCTTTGGCTTTCTTATCTCCTGGTGCCAAGTCCAGCTGTGGGAAGGAAGTAAAAAAACCCCTTCACTTCTGAATTTTTCCTCTCTCTCTTTTTTTAAGGACTCTCGTCCAGCCCTTTGAGATTAAGAGCTAATTGCCATAGCAACCAGAAACTAGGATTAGCCTGCCTCCATTTGCGGTTAATAGGCTGATAAAAATCTGGGGGGGGTGCGGGAAAGTGGGGGGGGGTTGAACCATTGTCCCTTGCAAACCCCAAAGGTCTCCAGAGCAGATGGCCAATTTGTGCAATCTTTGCTCTTTTTTTTCATGCAGCTTCTGGAACGGCTAAACTACAACACAATTCTGATAGAAAATGAGATTTTTCTCTCTTGATTTTTGTACTTGTTCTCTCTGGCCCTTTCCTTCTGCAGGTGTAGTCCTCAACTTATAACCATTTGCCTAACGGTGGTTTGATGTTGCAACGCCCTCAGAAAATGCATCTTACCACACATCTTCAACCGTCACACCATCTCTGTGGTAGCGTGTGATTGGACACTTGGCAAGTGTCTCCCTTTTAACGACCGTGGCAGCTTCTTCTGGTCACGATTTGTGACCTTCCAAGCCAGCTGCCAACCGGCAAATTCAATCCAGGATTCTCTTAATGACCATTGGTGATCCGCTTAATGACAGTGGCCAAACTAGTTTTACAATCTGATCCAATCGTGTGACGATTCACTTAATGATTCATGGTTAAATTCCAGTCCCAATTGTGGGTCATAAGTCAAGGAGCAGCTGTAAAGGTGGCTCACCCATCAACATTATGAGTTATGACATCACCTGGCTGGGAAGGATGCAGAATGATAGATTAGATGGTCTGGTTTTGGTTTGATCCAGCCCAGATCTGCTTTTACTGAGAAGGTTCTGCTTTTTAACCTTAATTTTAACACTTGGTTCTTAACAACAACAACAACAACAACTTCATTGTCATTATGTGTATATACTGTAAACAGTATACCCATACAACAAAATTCACTTAACACCAAAGACCAGACCCAACAGGCATAACAATCCCCAAACACCCTCCCACCCACCACAAATTCCCCACCCCCCCCAACCACCCAGACATCCACACAACAGACCAAGTAATACTGTCCAAGAGCTCATCGATGGTGGCCCTTCAGTTCATTGTTGAGTGCAATTTTAGCTCTGGGATAAAAACTATTCAGAAAACGTCTTTTGAAAACCTATTAAAAAACAAGTCAGTTCCACAAACTTGAATCACAGAGTTGGAAGGGACCTTGGAGGTTTTCTAGTCCACCCCCCTTTTCTAAAACCCTATAACCGTTTCAGGAAAATGGTTGCCCAATTTCTAAAAAGTCAAACAACCTTCTGGCGAGAATAAAGAAAAAAAGTTGTTGGCCCTGGAAAAAAATAATATCTCTCTGGGGAGACACTTAATTTTTGACTTCCCAACCTAGCATCCCAAGCTGCTTCAAATTGGTGCCTTTTTTTCTTCTTTTTGAATATATATATGTGTGTGTGTGGTTTTTCCTCTCTCGGTTAAGTGGGATGACTTGTTTAAAAGTAGAAGCCTCGTCTTATTAGCAGAAAAGAGCCAACGCCGAGGTCTTTACAGCTCTTGTGGGATGTAATTTGTGTATGCAATTGTCTTTTCTCATTGTCGGAACGGCTAAAAACAGAGAGAAGTAAATTGCTCGGGAGCTGTTAAGAGGTAAATGATGGACGGTGCGGCGCTTCAACAGGGAGGTGAGTTTGCTTTGGGCTCTCATTTTTCTCGCGCTTTTCCACTTTCCTTGCAAAAGAAGGAAAAGGAACAATGAGGCTGCCCAGAAGTCACAAGCAATCCTTCTCCACAATTACAGATGTCAAACATTTTCTGAGAGCGAACAGGAGGCAATATCCCAAGCTAAGGGCTACGTTATCAAGCTGCCTGGCTTTTAGGCAGCCTCTCCGTAGTTCTGCTGTGGTTCCTGTTGTATTTTTTAAAATCACTGCCAGGGTTGGACCATTCAGAATTCTGACAGACAAGCAGAAAGAGAGAGAGAGAAAGAGAGGGAATGAGGGAAGGAAGGAGAGAGGAGGAAAGGAAGAAAGGAAAGTTGAAAGGAAGAAAAGAAAAGAAAAAGAAAGAAGGAAGGAAGGAAATGAAGAAAGAAAATGAGGGTGGATGGATAGGATAAAGATAGAGATAGGATTGAAGGAGAGATAGCTGATAGATATAAGATGATAGATATAAGAGAGAGAGAAGAGAGAAAGACAAGAGATAGATAAATGATAGAGAGAGAGAGAAGAGAGAAGAGAGAAAGATAAGATAGATAGATGATAGACAGACAGATAGATGATGGATAGACTGACAGGGTGGATGAATGGACAGACAAATAGGGATGCATAGATAGATAGAAATAGAGATAGAGATATAAAATATAAAATATTTAAAAAGGAAAAGATGAGAAAGTTAGAAAGAAAAGGTGGAGGGAAACAAGAGAAAAAGTTGGCCGACTAGAGAGCTTTGATGAAAGGAAAAAAAAAAAACTTTCTCTAACTTTGTTTCTACTTGGAGACCAATTTCGGATTATTATTTTTTTGCTTGGAAACCGAAAGAAATGAAACTTCAACCTTGGGCTCTGATGACTAGAATGGCTGTGCAACTGCAGAAATCCTATGTGCTGTGATTTACTTTAATTCCAAAGGTCATTGCGTTTCACGCTGGTATCCGTCCCAAAGAAAACAAGAAGTTATTATTTTCTCTAGCGGGTTTTTCCCCTCCTCCTTTTTCGTTATGGTTTGGACTTCTCTAAATTTCTTTCAGCTAGAGAAAATCCCCCGCCGTTTCTTAAAGGCAGGATGCTTCATTACCAGCTAAGAAAGTCCAAATGATAGAATCATAGAATCCTAAGGCTGGAAGGGACCTCGGAGGTCATCTAGTCCAACCCCCTACTCCAGCAGGACACCTTAGGCCATCCTGCTCAAATGGTTATCCGGTCTACATTTATACTGTATATAAATTTCCCTATTCCGAACTTCCCTGCCTGGCAAAATGAACCAGGATTTAGAAGAAAGAATGTTGACTTATGACCACAACTGAGCCCAGAATTTCTGTTGCTACAGTAAGCGAGACAATGGGGTAAGTGAGTTTTACCCCATTTTACAATCTTTCTTGCCAGAGGGATTTAGTTCAATTCCTGCACTTGTTAAGCCAATCCAGCTTCCCCATTAACTTTGCTTGTCAAAAGGTCGCAAAAGGGGATCAATGTGAACCCCGGGGGAAATTGCGACCGTCATAAATATGAATCGGTTGTGAAGCATGGGGATGCTACAGTGGTCGTAAGTCCCTTTTTTTCAGTGCCATTGTAATTTCAAAAGGTCACTAAATGAACTGTTGTAAGTTGAGGCCTACCTGTATTTTATATTTATGTAATATTCTCCATAGCAATCAATGGATCGAAGAAAATAAATAATAATAACCATGGGAAGGACTCGATCGTTGGACAAAAATGTCAAATCCAGGCTGAACATCTGGCTGACAGTGTGACGAAGCACACAATGACACAATAATATTTATAATAAATATAAGAATTCAAAGAACAAAATAAAAATAACTGGAAGAACAAAATGGCCAGGGAATGCTTTTACCCAGAGCAGAAGCCACGATAATGGGGTGTGGGTTGGGTTTTTTTGGGGGAATATTTTATTCATTTTTCCTTATGAAGCTGTGAGCAGAGGGGGCTTTGTACTAAAGACCCAGGGAGGGAAACCATTTGTGCATTGCGCTGCAACTTTAAAACTGCGTGAAAATTCACATGAATTTTTTTGTATGCATTTTCCTCTAAAAGGCACATTTATTTTGCTGTGAATTTGTCGCGCTGGACACAAAGGAATATCCCTATGCCTGGGGGACATTTGAATTGTCTTGGCTCACTTAAAAATATGATTGGCACATTTAATATTCAGGTTGAAACTACCCAACAACCGCGGTGCAGAGATTCTTAAGTGAGTCTACAAGGCTGAGTTGAATGAGGGCCCTTCTGTTCACAGGAGTTTAGCTCTTTTTTAAAAAAAGAGTTATTCTTTAAATGAGCTTAAAAAGAGATTACATTTAGATTGGAAGTTGTGTGGCAGAATTAACTTAATTCTTTATTTTTTTCCCCCTTTGAAATAGTCACTGCAGTGAGTTTGTTAGTTGAGCAGGAATTAACCTTGTAAACAAACTGTTACATCCATTCATCCGTCCATCCATCTGTCAGGTATTCTATCTATCTATCTATCTATCTATCTATCTATCTATCTATCTATCTATCTATCTATCTATCTATCTATCTATCTACCTACCTACCTACCTACCTACCTACCTACCTACCTACCTACCTACCTATCCTTCCTCTCTCTCTCATCTACCTACCTACCTACCTACTTCTCTCTCTCTCCCTCCCTCCCTCCCTAATAAAATTTCTATGTCAGAATCATAGAATCCTAAGAATGGAAGCTACCTCAGAGGTCTTCTAGTCCAACCCCCTGGTCAAGCAGGAGACCCTCTACCATCCCAGTCAAATGACTGTTCAATCTCTTTTTGAAGACCTCCAGTGATGGATCACCCACAACTTCTGGAGACAACTTCCAGAAGTCTGATTAATTGTCCTCACTGTCAGGAAATTTCTCCTTAATTCTGTGTTGCTTCTTTCCTTGGTTAGTTTCCAACCATTGCTTCTTGTCCTGCCTTCAGGTGATTTGGGGCAGTCCCTCAAAGACTGCTATCTTGTCACCCCAGTCCTTCTAGACATACCCAATTCCTGCAACCATTCTTCATATGTTTTAGTCCCCAACTCCCTAATCCTCTTTGTTGCTCTTCTCTGCACTCCTTCCATAGTCTCAGCCCTTTTATATATCGTGGCCTCCAAAACCAGATGCAGTATTCCAGGTGTAGCCTTACCAAGGCCTTATAGAGTGGTACTAACACTTCATGTGATCTTGATTCTATTCCTCTGTTAATGCAACCTTTATTTTGGACTCGGTCTGTCCTCTCCTTCTACGGTTCTGTGATCTGCTTTCTACATCCTCCACTTCATCTATCCGCGACAGAGGGACATCATTTCCTGTCTTTGCTGTTTTTCCTGGAGTGTCACATCCCTGACAGCCATTAGCGCCATCTCTCCTCCCTGACTAAGCCACATACTGCTGACAAGTGTTTTATTTCCACACCATTCGGCTGACTGGTTGTTGTCTGTAAATGAGCCACCTCTGATGACAAGTCTTCAGGGGAAAATTACCAACGTTTCCAATGGTCTCCAAAATCACAGAAGCCAACCCCAGGGGCTCACAGGCAGAGTTAGCTCCCGTCTCAACAGCTGCACAGCCTCCTCTGTGGGTGCTTCTTCCCCCCCCCCAAAAAACCCGTCTCAACTCGTAAGTGGAGGTGTGGCTGACCCTGTGGGACAAGAGAGAGTTGCTAGAGACAATTAGATAAGAGAGGAAGGAAGGAACCCTGAGCAGCTTAATGGACAGAGGAAGAAACTTAGAAAGGAAATATCCTAAGGGTTCAAGCAGTTAAAAGTGGGGGTGAGAAAATTCTCCTTTACAACTTGTGTTCATGTGGCCTTATGATAAAGCAGAATGAGGTCATTTAGTAGGGAGAATTTATTTATTTATTTATTGGTTCGATTTATATGCCGCCCTTCTCCAGAGACTCAGGGCGGCTTACAATGCGTTAAGCAATAGCCTTCATACTTTTGTATATTTTATACAAAGTCAGCTTATTGCCCCCACAAACTGGGTCCTCATTTTACCTACCTCGGAAGGATGGAAGGCTGAGTCAACCTTGAGCCTGGTGAGATTTGAACTTGCACTAATTGCAGGCAACTGGCAGCTAAGTGCTATTTAACAGCACTTTAGTCCCCTGCACCACCAAGGCTCTTTTTGAGGTCAATTTTGCACCTCTGAGATGGACAGACTGACTTTAAAAATAAAAGGTAAAGAAGACACAGAATATTATTTGACGTGGAATAGATTTTACGAATGGTTAGAGATAAAAGGTAGAAATTAGATTAAGAAAGATTATTGTTATGTATGAATGAAATTAAAGATGGTTTATAACTATAAACATGCCAATATATTTAACAGAATTGTAAATAAGCTACTATAAAAAGAAACTTAGCCAAAATTATTCTGTTACATTATTACTATTGTTATCAGCATGTGTGTTAATATCTTACATTGTCTCTTCGTTGTTTTTCGTTTGCAAATGGTATCCTCTGACAATACACTCTATTCAAAATGTTTATGAATAAAAATAATAATAATAAAAAATTGTGCATCTGCAAATACAAACTCTCAGCAGAAAATGAAAATAAAAACGCTTTTTAAGAAAAGAGCGGACAGCATCAGTCAGAGCACCCAGCAAGTTCCTAAATCACCCCCAAAAAGTCCAGAGAGTTTTATTCCTGGGATGAAATCTCTGTTTTGCTCTTCTCCAACTCATTAAAAAGAAAGAAAGAAAGAAAGAACTTATTCTTAACGTTTAAGGGCTAATTGTAGTGAAGAGCAAGAAGGCACTTCCAAGATTTTTTGACTTGGAGCGGCTAATGGGACATTTAATTGCCTCGTGCCTCTTGCATCTTCCCAGCAGTCCGCTGGCCTCTGTCCATGCCAAACTCACGCATAAGTTGGGCTCGTTTTGATGTCTCTCGCTCTCTTCGCCCTTAACTAAATGTTCAGTGAAGCTTTTCCAATAAATGGTTGGCCTCTAAATGCACAGCCCCTGCCCTCGACAAAGCTGTGGCTGTTTTTCCCTGAAGACCTCCTCTGAGTTTTCTTGACTGGAAGCATCATATCAGCCAGTATTTGGTCCATAGTATCTTCTTCCTGCAAAAATCCAAAATAATAGATGGGGAAAAGAGCCATTTTGGGCTGATTTTGGAAGAGGTCAAAGCCCAGTTGGGGGTAGACTTCAACCATCTTAAAATTTCATTTTATTCTCCTTCAAAAAACCCCCGGAAAGATCTGGAAGGTTTTGCAAAGAACAAATGGAAGTTTTCTTTTTTGAGAAAGGAAAAGAGGGGATATTTCTCTGAACTTCTCAAGCAGGAGAGGGGAATTTTCCAATAGCTTCTAGAATAGTTGAATTCAAGTTTTATTTGTAAACTGAAGGATATCACCACTGCAGGGGTGAAATCCAGCAGGTTCTGACAGGTTCTGTAGTGGTTTTGTTCGGAGAACCAGCAAATGCCACCTCTGGTGGAGGAGTGAGTAGAGGCCGGCAAGGCACCCCTCGACGGGAATGACATCGAGTTGGCCGCACCCACCCAGTCACATGATCACCTAGCCACGCCCACCCAGCCGATCATTAGGCAGATCATATTAGTGGTCCGCGGGATTTAAAATTATGATTTAAATTTAAAATTTTGTGGTCCCTGAGGTCTGAAAGGTTGGTGACTCCTGAATTCTGTCTGAAACGATGTAGGATTATCTTCTTGGGCAGGGGGTTAGACTAGAAGACCTCCAAGGTCCCTTCCAACTCTCTTATTCTGTTCTGTTAGAGGTAGCCCATCTTGTCAAGCTCTTGGAAAGAGAATACATGACTCTATTAAATAAAAGGGATCAGATTCAGCAGTTAGGGAGATAATATTGGTTTCATTTTGCTCTTTCCTTCAATGAATTTAGTTGAAAGCCCCAGATTGCCTCTTTTACAACTCTGTTTCCACCGTCTCGGTGTTTTCCTGACTGGTTACGCAGACCTGCTGGAATGGCTCTCAGAAACCCGATCGATGCTTTGCTAAAAGCCAATGCTTGTATTGTGACATTTGCCATGAAGCTCAAGGATCACTGTAATGGGGGGGAGTGAGGGTGGCCTTGGGGGACGAGGGGAAGAGACGCTGCCCAGGAAACAATTAGATAAGAGACGCCGGAGCCCTGAGTGGCTTAACGGAGGGAGGGAGGAAGTTAGGAAGGATCCATCCTGAGGGATCGGCTGGTTAAAAGAGACAGTGGCACATTGATCCTGTACACAATGGCAGTGTTCACGCCTAGCTACAGCAAGCAGAATTGCAGAATTATAGAATAACAGAATAATAGAAAAACAGAGAGTTGGGAGGGACCTTGGAGGTCTTCTACTCCACCCTCTGCCCAAGCAGGAGACCCTAGATCCATGATGGTGAACATGTGGCATGCCTGCCAGAGGTGGCACGCAGAGCCCTCTCTCTGGGCACCTGCGCCATTGCCAGCTGCTTTTCTGGCTTCTGGCATGTCTTTGCAGGCACCAAAGCACCGGAAAATGGCCCCCAAATAATGTCAAAAAACCAGGCCGTTTTCCAGCTGTTTTCCACCCAAAAAACAACCTGAGAAATGGCCTAAACACGGCCTCAAAAATGGCCAAATATGGCCAAAAAACAGGCATGCACATGCTGGCCAGCTGGTTTTGGGGTTTCCGGTGCTCCGGAGTGTGCGAAGATCAGCTGGGCAGCATGCGCATACCTGTTTTTTGGCTGTTTTCAGGGTTAGGGTCAGTCCGGCCAACTGGTCTTCAGGTTTCTGGCACTCTGGGGTGTGCACATCCATGCAAATGCACACATGTTGTGGTTTGGGCACTCGGTACTGAAAAGGTTCCCCATCAGTGCCTTAAATTATTACGGAAAAATGATTTTCCAATCTCTCCTTAGAATGGAGAAACCTTCCCTTCTCTTTCCTTCCTTCCTTTCCTCCTCCTCCCACTTTCCCTCCTCCTCCTCCTCCAACTTTAGACTGTCACAATGAAGCCACCTTCTTGGCTTGGCCAATGGCCCAAAAGAAGCCATTGTGGGCCTGGAAGTCACCGATGAGCCGAGCTCTGCATCTCTCTGCATCCACCACAACCTGTTGTTATTCGCTCAAAGCCTCCACTTCAGCTACTCAGGCACTCCAACCCTCAACCTCCTCGGAAGAGAAGAAGCAGCAACCTGGGAGTTGTGGTGTTGACCCCGCCTGGAGAGCCTCGAGTGGGGTGACCGGGTGAGTGAAGAGAGGCTCCCCCCACCCCCACCGTGGTCTCAACGGAGGCGCCTGCCTGCCTTTCCGCCCTCGCCACCTCTTCCGAGCGCTATTCTGTTTTGACACCTCTCCGAGATCCTTCTGGGTCGGTGAAAATAGCCCTGCTCTCACTGCGACGGGGATGCTCGGCTTGTGTTGGCGGCTGCCCGCGTAGGTGTCTGCCTCGGTGATGCCCTGACATTTAGAGGGTCGTGGCATTTAGCGGAGCCTCTGTAATTGCTACCGAGAGGGAAACCGGCCTCGGCAAAGCACCGCTGAGCCTCAGGGACTCTGGATGCCATTGGTTTGGCGGAAAAAAAAAAACCAAATAGAAAGAGGAAGGGGGAAAAGCAACTGCAATTGAAAAGCTTCTCCTTCTCTCTTTCTTCCTGTGTAGGCAGTCCCCAATTTACAACAGTTCGGTTAGTGACTCTTCAAAGTTACAACGGCACTGAAAAAAGTTGGCAATTGACTCACAGTTACAACGGTCGCAGTGTCCTGGGAGGGGATTGTCACGTGATCCCCTTTGGTGGCCTTCAGATGAGCAGACTCAACGGGGAAAGACAGAGTCACTTAACAACCGGGTTACTAACTTATCAACCGCATTAACAGTGGCAAGGAAGGTCACAACATTTTAATAATAAATAAATAAACAGGGAGCAAACGTCACTTAAGAAGCCATAGAAATTTTGGCCTCAATTGTGGTCATAAGTTGAGGGCCACCGGTGTAGGATCTTCTGCCTTGAGCAGGGGGTTGGACTAGAAGACCTCCAAGGTCCCTTCCAGCCAGTGGTGAAATCCAAATTTTTTTACTACTGGTTCTGTGGGCGTGGCTTGGTGGGCATGGTGTGACTTGGTGGGCGTGGCTTGGTGGGCATGGCAGGGGAAGGATACTGCAAAATCCCCATTCCCTCCCCATTCTGGGACCAGCCAGAGATGGCATTTGCCGGTTCTCTGAACTGCTCAAAATTTCCGCTACCGGTTCTCCAGAACCTGTTAGAACCTGCTGGATTTCACCGCTGCTTCCAGCCCTGTGATTCTATATTCTGTACATTTTCAAATCATGTAGCCAAAGGTCTCCATTGTTGTTCCTTTCTCTTGTTAACTTGATGGAACTTGATGCGTTCAGCTCAGCTCCCTCCAAAACAAGGCCCCCTGTTTACCCCATGCCCTGCCCCACATCCAGCTGGTCATACTTTCCTTGTAAGAAAAGCGGATTTCAGACTTCAAGGAAGGCTCCCGTGTCAGGCAAAAGTATCTCGCCACGCTCTCTGCTTCCTTATTTACTCTGACACCGCTCAGACCCCACTCTGCATGCTGCAGAAGACGATCAATGAGCTAAAACCTCTCAAACAGAGATCAATATGCATCTATTGATCCCAGCAAATGGAAATCGTGCAAGCCAGATCCCAGGCAGGGCAGTTAGGAAGCCAAAAAGCAGATTTTATTGTGCAGAGCTCATAATTATTTCCAAACCTCATGATGAATGTAATCTTTGGCTATGAAAATGTTCCTTTAAAAAATGAGTTTTCTCCCATCTATTCATCCGCACGGCCGATAAATACGGATCCCTTTATCTGTATTCCAAAAATAAAACTGGGGGCACGCAGTCCAAACATCGTTGCAAATAATTCAGAGGATTTGCTTGGAAAAAAACCAACACAAAACAGGAGCTGTCAAACCTGAAAGGGAGAATTTGAGCTGCACATAGATGTACCTTTATAGGAAACGGCGTTATTTTCACGTGATCAAATAAATTTTGCAGCAGCCAAAAGCTTGCCCGGGCAGCTAACAAGGGCTAGATTTAAAACGGCAACAATTATCACAAAAACAAGCTGGCAGTTTTCCATCGGGGAACTGGCCAAGAATGAGAATAAAAAGTGAGAAGCACAAAGGAAGGCCTTCGTTCACACCCATCTTCTTCAGCCTCCGGGTCCCTTAAAATTTCAGAGTGAATGCTCGGGAGCTACGGTAAATAAGATGAACTGATTTGAAGTTGGAATTCGGCCATCTCTGAAACCAAAGGTAGAAGTACAAAAAAACTGGCTCAAAAACAGGAACTGTGAGAGGGACCTTGGAATCCTAGTGGACGATCCCTTAAACCTGAGCCAGCCTTGTGTGGTGGCAGCGAAAAAGCCCAATACAATCCTTGGTTGTATAAACAGAGGCAGAGCTGGGTTTCAGCAGGTTCTGGCCACTTCTGGAGAACCAGTAGTGGAAATTTTGAGTAGTTCAGAGAACCGGTAGTAAAAATTCTGTCTGGCCCCGCCCCCATCTATTCTCTGCCACCCAAGTCCCAGCTGATTGGGAGGGAATGGGGATTTTGCAGTATCCTTCCCCTGGAGTAGGGAAGAAATGGGGATTTTGCAATATCCTTTCTCTGGGGTGGGGAGGGAATGGGGATTTTGCAGTATCCTTCCCCTGAAGTGGGGAGGGAATGGGGATTTTGCAATATCGTTCCCCTGCCACGCCCCAAGTTATGCCACACCCACCAAGCTATGCCACGCCCACCAAGCCACACCCACAGAACCAGTAGTAAAAAAATTTGACACCCACCACTGAACAGAGGCATAGAATCAAAATCACGTGAAGTATTAATGCCACTTTATAAAGGCTTAGGAAGGCCACACCTGGAATGCTGCATCCAGTTTTGATCCCAACATTACAAAAAAATATATGTTGAGACTTTGAAAAAAGAGCAGAGAAGAGCAACTAGGACGATTAAAGGCCTGGAGACAAAAAATATATGAAGAACGGTTGCAGGAATTGGGTCTGGTTCATCTAGAGAAAAGAAGGACCTGGGGGAGACATGATAGCATCTCCCAGTATTTGAGGGGTCTCCACAAAGAGGAGGGGGTCTGCCTATTCCCTAAAGCACCTGAAGGCAGGACAGAAGGAAACGGATGGAAACTCATCAAGGAGAGAAGCAACCTGGAACTAAGGAGAAATTTCCTGACAGTGAGAACAATTAACCAGTGGAACAGCTGGCCACCAGACCTTGTGGGTGCTCCATCATTGAAGGCTGTTAAGAAGAGATTGGACAGTCACTTGTCTGAAATGGTATAGGATTTCCTGATTGAGCAGGGGGTTGGACTAGGAGACCTCTGAGGTCCCTTACAACCATATAATTCTGAGACACTAGATGGATGGATGGATGGATGGATGGATGGATGGAAGGAAGGAAGGAAGGAAGGAAGGAAGGAAGGAAGGAAGGAAGGAAGGAAGGAAGGAAGGAAGGAAGGAAGGAAGGGACTAGACACAAGGACAGTTTTTCCTGAATGCCATCACTCTGCTAAACAAATAATTCCCTCAACACTGTTGAACTATTCACCAAGTCTGAACTACTATTAATCTTCTCATTGTTCCCACTTATGACTGTAACTTCGTTGCTGTATCTTTACAATTTATATTGATATTGATCGTTTCCTGATTACTTATTTGTACCCTATAACTATTATTAAGGGTTGTACTTTATGATTCTTGACAAACGTATCTTTTCTTTTATGTACACTGAGAGCGTAGGCACCAAAGACAATTCCTTGTGTGTCCAATCACACTTGGCCAATAAAAGAATTCTATTCTATTCTATTCTATTCTATTCTATTCTATTCTATTCTATTCTATTCTATTCTATTCTATTCTATTCTATTCTATAGTTTGTTTTGCACTGAAGGTCCCTTCTCCACGGCTTTCCTTTGATCTTTTCCATCCGGCGTGTGTATCCTTTTTCTCTCTCTTTTTCTAGCACACCGGCGCCTGTGTTTTAGCCTCAGGTACACGCTCAGTTCTTCATTGCAAGGTTTACAGATTGGGCAGCATCTGCAGTTTTCCCAGGAAGTTGTTAAACATGATTTACTTCCAGGAGAAAATTGTAAACGCGAACGCCAGTTTTGGTTCCATCTGCTCGGACTTGGCATCTCCCCTTCGGAGGAGGCCTCCTGGGCCGTGTTTACAGCAATTCAGCTGTGACCGGATCGGCTTTTCCTGCTGACGGCGGTGAGAATTTGGCTGCGGGGCTGTTTGGTGAGGTCTGGTTGAAATAGAATTGAATTTAGGGTTGAGACTCTGCTCTTAACTACATTAAGTGTCATTGTGGAGGGAAAAAATATTTCTTTGTTGAATTTATTGAATTTATTAAAAAATCATAGTAAGCGAAGCATCATGCCATCATGTTTTAGTCAGTACAGGGCTGTTAACAGATGAACAGGGTTGGGAGGGACCTCGGAGGTCATCTAGCCCAACCCCCCTGCTTGAACAAGGAGACCCTGTGCCATTCTAGACAAAGGGATGCCCAATCTCTTCTTTGTTTCACTATTTCACTTTGTTTTATGTTTGATTTTCATTGTTTAATTTAATTTTCGAATAGAATAGAATAACAGAGTTGGAAGGGACCTTGGAGGTCTTCTAGTCCAACCCCAGGAAACCCTACACCCCTTCAGACAAATGGTTATCCAATCATCTTCTTAAAAACTTCCAGTGTTGGAGCCTTCACAACTTCTGGAGGCCAGTTGTTCCACTGATGAATTGTTTCCACTGTCAGGAAATATCTCCTTAGTTCTAAGTTGCTTCTCTCCTCATTGCTTCTTGTCCTGCCCTCAGGTGCTTTGGAGAATAGCTTGACTCCCTCTTCTTTGGGGCAGCCCCTGAGATATTGGAAGACTTCTATCCTGTCTCCCCTGGTCCTTCTTTTCATCAGACTAGCCATGCCCAGTTCCTGCAACCGTTCTTCTTATGTTTTAGCCTCCAGTCCCCTAATCCTCTTGGTTGCTCTTCTCTGCACTCTTTCTAGAGTCTCCACATCTTTTTTACATCGTGGTGACCAAAACTGGATGCAGAATTTCAAGTGTGGCCTTACCAAGGCCTTATAAAGTGGCATTAACACTTCACGTGATCTTGATTCTATCCCTCTGTTCATGCAGAACTGTGTTGGCTATTTTTGGCAGCTGCTGCACACGGCTGGCTCATTTTACTTTATCTGAATTTAAATTTCATTTTTACTTCATCTCATTATTTTATTTGGTCAGCTCTTTCATCTCGATTGACCTCACCACCCCAAAACCGGGCAACTTTGGCTCTTAAGGCCGTGCCCTGACACATTGCCCGTCGGGAGATAAACGGTTGCAAAACAAGACACACGGAAGAGCGAAATCCTCCTTTTATGAAAACCCTGTTGAGCGGCTGCCCTGGGAGAGAGAAGCCTTTTTTCAAATCCGTTGAATAAAATCATTCTCCCAAGGAAGCTGGTTAATAATGGCGACATTTCCCCCATCCATCAAATTAATTCACAGTGTAACACTTTGCACAATCCAATTATGTTTGTGTGATGAGTGACACGCAGTTTCAACATTGCTGCTCATCAGGAAGGGAAGATTAAAAACAGGAGGGAAAAAAAGAACACACACAAAACCACAAAGCTTCGCAGTGCTCCTTAGAGATGGGCGACACACACCGACTCGCAAATCTGACTGTTGTGAAGCACAGGGGCTGCCGGATTGTGCTTCCCTCTCGCATAACCCTCCACCACCACTTCCAAACAGATCAGAAGGGAGGTAGTCCTCGACTTATGACCACAATGGAGGTCAAAAATTTTCCTTTGCTCAACAAGACCATCGATGAGTGCAGTTTCGTCCCATTCTACGACCTTCCTTGCCGGTCAGATGGTTGCAAAAGCAGATCATGTTACCCTGGGATGCTGTCACCGTCACAAATGTGAGTCCGTAGCCAAATGCCTGAATTTCAATCACATGATCGTTGGGACGCTGCAATGGTTGTAAGTGCGAGGAACACTTGTAAGTGTGAGGACCGATCATACATCCCCTTTTTTCAGTGCCTTTGTAACTTCGAGCAGGCGCTAAACGAATGGTCATAAATCAAGGACTGCCTGAATTGATGCCTCTTTCTTCTTTTCACCTCTCTCACTCCGCAATAGGAGGAGAGGAAATTTCAGAATTTCGTTTTGGCAGGATAATAAGGTCACTTGTTCCTTTCCAGAACTTTTTTGCAAATAATCTTGGAGCCTTGGTCTTTCCCCACCCAAACTGCCTTCTCGAACGCCGTGATTTAATGGAGGAAAATATTCACAGACGAGACTGCCATTTGTCAGAAATGGTGTAGGGTCTCCTGCTTGGCTGGGGGGTTGGACTAAATGACCTACAAGGTCCCTTCCAACTCTGTTAATCTACCTATCTAACAAGGCTGAGTTGTTTTCCCACGGAGTCTCCACAACGAGCCTTATTTCTCCACCGGATGCATTAAAGCAACATCTCTCCCTGAGAAGGAAAAGAAACACAATCCAGAGGATCGCCTGGTTCTCCCCCCTGCCCAATAAAATAAGGTTTTCTTATCCGAGAATGACAGAACTTTAATTACTTCCAGGGTCCCCGAGCTCCTTTCTGGAGGGTCTCACAAATCATACAAGTTTTGTGCTGCAGTTTATTTAACACAAACTTCTCCAGCCGGGATACGGAGACGGCAGAAATTCTGAACTTCCCCACCAAATTGGCTGAAAACACTCAGATTTGGGGTGCAAACACATCACGTTGGAAACATGGTGCCAAAGCTCCCTGAAATTGTGAGACAACAACCCAGAAGTTGTGGCTGCTCCATCGCTGGAGGTCTTCAAGAAGAGGCTGGACAGCCATTTGTCCAGAATGGGACAGATAAGAATCTCCTGCTTAAACAGGGGGCTGGACTAGAAGGCCTCCAAGGTCCCCTCCAGTCCTAGGATTCTGTGATTCTGAGATAAACAAATAAGAAACATGACAGACAGGCAGACAGACAGAGGGATGGATGGATGGATCACATTCTCTCCCCCCTCCCTCTCGGCCTCCCACATTCATAGAGAAAGAACTTGGAGCTGATCTAATCCATCTTTGCAAAAACACTGGATTAAAATCTCAGCTCCGGAGTCCCATGGCAAGAGCCATCTCTAAGAGATATTCTCCAAAACAAGGCAAATTTTCTCCCCTCCTCCCTCTCTTCCTCTTTCCCTCTCCCTCCCTCCCTCCCTCCCTCCCTCTTATCTCTCCCTCTCTCTCTCAGCCAGGCACCAATTCCTCTTAACGCATGCGGAAGCACGCTTCACAATTGGTTGCTCATTTCGGTCTCTTGTCGAGAGGGCTTTGCTGAAGAGCCATTGCTGTAACCAAGAGCCCAATTCCCCCGGGACCTTAATTCTTCCTGAGCTCTGAGCTTGGTAGGAAATCTCCGTCGCAAATAGACTCACTCCGGCTTGCTGCAGGGAGTTCATTTCAAGTGAAGGGCTCCCAGGAAGCGGGCCAGGAGAGCCTTGTTGAGCTTGTGTGTTGCGTCCTTGGATGAAAGTAGTAGAGGTAGCGGAGAGGGGGAGGGGGAGGAGGAGGAGGAGGAAGACTGCGGGGGTCCCTGGTTCTCTCTGAACTTGGTGGTTTTCTCACAGACGTTTCATAACCCAACTAGGGAACATCATCAGGGCTAGAAGTGAGGAAGAGGAAGAGGAGGAGTGGGAGGAAGAAGAAGGAGGAAGAGGAGGGGGACTAAGGGGTCCTTAATGATCTCTGAGCTTGGTGGTTTTCGTGCAATGTTTCATTACCAAACTATGTAACATATTCAGTGCTAGAAGGAAGGAGATTTGTGAGAAGGAGGAGGAGGAGGACTGTGGGGGTTCCTGGTGCTCTCTGAACGTGGTTATTTTCTAACCCTAACCCCTACACCCTCCCTCCCGCCCTGAGTTCTGCCCCCACCCATTTTTGGGCCCCACCAAGGCGGCTGTGGGTCCTTTTCTGAAGCCCACCCCCGGAGCCTTGGACAAAATCTGAAGCATAGCAGACCAGCTGAAATCTCAATTATTTTCCTCTGAGCTGCTGCCAGGGATTCATTCTGGGGAAAAAAAAAAAGAGAGGGAGAGAGAGAGAAAGATTTAGGAAAGCAGCAGCTTGGAGATGTTTGGTAAGCATTTCCCAGCTCGCTGTGCTCTTCCCTTCGCCAAGAGTGGAGATTGGCTAATTTATTCCACAAGAACCGAGAGAGGGGAAAAGGGCTGGGTGTCAGCACGAAGAATCATTCCGGCACTTAATTCCACACAAAATGCTGGGATTTAACAGCAGCTCCTCTGAGTCAAACGTCATGGTAAACAGTTTGTTTAATGAAGTCCTTGCGGGTGTTTTCAGAACTTACTTACTTTCTTTCTTTCTTTCTTTCTTTCTTTCTTTCTTTCTTTCTTTCTTTCTTTCTTTCTTTCTTCCTTCCTTCCTTCCTTCCTTCCTTCCTTCCTTCCTTCCTTCCTTCCTTCCTTCCTTCCTTCCTTCCTTCCTTCCTTCCTCCGCCCCCAACCTGGGCTCATGTCCAACTTTCTACCTTCACAACTGAAGATTGGGCCCCCTAACTCACCCTCCCAATGTCCCTAGACTACACTACCCAGAATGCCTGACCATCGGCCACAGAATCTGGGTCTCTGAGGGTAGAATTGGGTTGGTGAGGAAGGTGGTCTGACTCAACCTTTCCATCACCCACTTTGTCATGTCGATTTGCAGTTTCATTCCAAGAAGAATGGAATTGCAATGAAATCCTAACTCTCCTCCTCCTGCTGGTTCACAGTTGTTGGAGGGTTCCTTCTTCTCCAGATCTTTGAAGAGATGGTCCCACCAAGTTCTCTGCCTCCAACCCGGGTGGATGTCTACCTTTCTACATTCACTTTGTAGAGATGGGCCATCCTAAACCATCCAACATCCCTGGACTACAGTTCCCAGCCTCCTTCACCATTGGCAAGCCTAATCTGGATCCCTGAGAGTTGAGTTTCAGCAGTATCTGGAAACTTTGAGTCTTTGATCAAGGCATTAATTAGCTCCTTCTTATCTCCAACTCGGCCCATTCAAACTTTAACCAGATGATCTGCAAAAAAAAGAGAGAACAATATTAAACATTTATCCCTAGTTTCGGCCTGAATTTCCATTCTGTAATTAAACTCTTTATCCTCAGAAGAACTTGGAAATTAGATGCTTTTAAAACCCCGAGCTAGTCAGAAACATTTTGCATGGGGAATGAATCCACAGCTCCTGTATTTATAAAGACTGGAGAGCAGGCTCTTTTTAAATTTATTATTTTTTTGTCCTCCCCTTACACGTTTTGATAATTCTTCCATCCGTCCGTGAGAAGCTCCACGTTAAAAAAAATAAAATAAAAAAAGATTTTCTTTGCCGTTCTTTATTCTCCCGCTGATCGAAAGGGAATATTTGATTTTTAAAACCTGAAATGTAAGGAACAAAAACCTACAAGGCTCTGCTTGTAAAAGTGTAAAAGGTATAATTTGTCACTCGATTGTTTTGTGGGTTTTTTTTTAAAGGTATAAACAGAAAGAGGAGAAGCCGTTGAAGTTCCAGATTTTGAACATTTTCTTATTATATTTTGACGCGTAGAATTTTCCCTCGCAGAGATTCATTTTTGTATTCTATTCCTTTACATTTTGACTCTGTCGGGGATGATTCTTTTTCCATTTCTGAGTAAAATAGTGTTTTTATTTTTCTAGATGGGTGGAGATAAATTGCAGATAAATGCACTGTTTTCCTGAAAAGCTTTCTCTCTGCAGATAGCCCTCGACTTATGACCACAATTGAGACCCAAAATTTCCATTGCTAAGCGAGACATACCCCACACTCCATATCAGCAACAACACAATCAACACTGGAGGTTTTCAAGAGTAGATTGGACAGCCTTATGCCTGAAATAGTTTAGGATCTCCTCCATGAGCAGGGAGTTGTCTATGACGCCAAGGTCCCTTCGAACTCTATGATTCCATGCTCTAAATCAGCCACTCGATTGGCTCAGTCTCTATTTGTGCTCTCCAAAACCCACATTTCAAAAAAGCAACAGGGGAGAGAGAGAGTAAGTAGGGATGATGTTCCTCAGAAAAGCGATCTCCACCAATAAGGTGCTTTTTTGTGGTCCCACTAGATTTTATCCCTAATCGATGGGGCCCTTAACATGCTCTCTCTCCATGTCCTGGTGGGCTATGTGGGTGTCCTAAGGTTACCACCTGTAACTTGGTTCCAACCAGAAGCCTTGTGGTTGTGTGGCAGTTTTGTGACATTTTCCTTCTGGCGGTCCCACCCAGTCTGGGACGTGGCCGTGTCTGGAACGAAACCGCCGAAGTACAGTACATTCAGCTGCCTGGCGACATACTAAATTAAAATCCATTTTCTCAAAAATGCATTCGACTGCATAGAGTGTGCGATACCACTTAAACTGGAGCTGATAAAGAGGCCGAATAAGGAAGTCAGAAACTCAGACAGCGTTTCACAAACATTTCCTAATGCGGCTCTGCCGATTTGCTCACACAAAATTGAGTATTCATAGCAGAGGAGCCCTTTAATGGAACCAGGACTTGATGGAATATTTGGCTGGCTCTCTTAACCCCCCCCCCTCCTTCTTCCTGCTTTTTACTAACTTTGCTGAAAATTAAAAAATAATTGAACCAGATCCAAGGCCTTCATTTATTTCTCCCGCGAGGGGCTAAGCAAGGCTGCGGAGTTGCGAGGCGCTGCCTGTGTGTTCCTTGTCACTTTGATGAATTCTTTAGTTGCCACCGACTTTAATGCAAAGAGAGACTGTCACTTAAATGCCAGATGTGACAATGGCTTCCGTTGGAAATCAGAAGAGCTAATTTGGAGGAGGGGGAGAGGAGGGGGAGATAAGACCCCTCTTCATTTTTTAGCTAAATCAGCCGCTTCTCTGAAGGCAAATTACGCATGACAACCACAACACAAAAAGGGAAGGCAAAACTACATTCTCACAGACAGGAAAAAGACACTAAGCGAATTCTGTGCCAACTGTCAACCACAGAATTACGACCTTAAACAGGAAATGCCCGACTGACTGACTGACTGACTTATTTATTTATTTATTTATTTATTTATTTATTTATTTATTTATTTATTTATTTATTTATTTATTTATTTATTTATTTATTTATTTATTTATTTATTTTGTCAAGTACATATTAGATAATATATACAAGTAAAAGCATGAATTGAATACGTAAAATGAATACAATTAAAGGGAAAATTAGGACAGGGATGGTAGGCGTGCTGGTGCTCTTATGCACGCCCCTTACAGACCTCTTAGGAATGGGGTGAGGTCAACAGTAGACAGTCTTAGGTTAAAGTTTTGGGGGTTTGGGGATGAAACCACAGGGTCAGGTAGTACTTTCCAGGCATTGACCACTTTGTTGCTGAAGTCATATTTTCTGCAATCGAGTTTGGAGCGGTTTACCTAAGGTTTGTATCTATTGTGTGCTTGTGTATTGTTGCGGTTGAAGTAGTCATTGACAGGCAGGACATTGTAGTAGATAATTTTATGAGGTAGGTCATACCGAAGGTGACATAGTTCTAAATTTTCTAAACCCAGAATTTCAAGTCCGGTGGCATAAGGTATTTTGTTGCGAGCAGAGGAGTGGAGGACTCTTCTCGTGAAACATTTCTGGACGCGCTCAGTTGTATTAATGTCCGATATGCAGTGCGGGTTCCAGACAGATGAGCTGTATTTGAGAATTGGTCTAGCAAATGCAACTGTTCGATGTTATGATGAACAAAAAAGCCCAGGGTTACTAACCTTGCTTATCAACTCAAATGTCGGTCCTGCTTACAGTTGTAAGTTGAGGATTGTTTCTAGAGAACTAGGGAGAGTCCCATCTGAGAACCTTTCCTTGACACCGTTTCTTCTGTGGGCTCAATGTCCTGTTATCTAACTGTTCCCCTGACTGTAGCTTTTCTTCCTGTTAGAAGGACAAGGGGAGACATGATAGCGTCTCCCTATTTGAGGGACTGCCCCAAAGAAGAGGAGGTCCACCTCTTTTCCAAAGCCCCCAAAGGCAGGACAAGAAGCAATGGATGGAAAATCATCAAGGAGAGAAGCAACCTGGAACTAAGGAGAAATTCTCTGACAGTGAAATTGGCTTTCCTTCAGAGGTTGTGGGTGCTCCATCCACTGGAGGTCCTCAAGAAGAGAGTGGACAATCATTTCAACTGGGGTGATATAAGGCTCCTGCTTGACAGAAGGTTGGACTAGAAGACCTCCAAGGTCCCTTCCAATCTGTTAGTCTATATTCTATGTGTCTCAAGAATATTCCCAGAGAGCATTACAAGAGGTGAGGGTGTTGTCATTTCAACATGAAATGGCTGGATTTGTGAAGGAACTCTACTTCCATTGGACTTCTGGACCCCTGTCTAGGTAGCCGGCCAAGCCCCAATGTCTAATGCCAAGAGCTTTTCTGAGGCATCTAGGACAAGGGTCTCCAACCTTGGCAACTTTAAGACTTGTGGACGTCAACTTCCAGAATTCCTCAGCCAGCTTTGCTGGGAGCTGAAGTCCACAAGTCTTAAAGTTGCCAAGGTTGGAGACCCCTGATCTAGGAGACCTTTCCTGAGATCTGTTAGGTGACCTTTTCTGAGAACTTCTAGGAGAAAAGTTCTGATTCTTCGCTTCTGACGGTGGCCGAAAGAGAGCTGCAGAGAGAACAACCCTCCCAGCAGACTCCCTGGATCTTCACGGATGCTATTCTTGGAGAACTCTAGAGATCATTAAATGAAGAAGGAGATAACACCATGATCTTCCACTGTGGGAAGAGAGAGACATGAAAGACAGAAGTTGTTTTCTGAAGGTGAACCACATAGCCCCGGAGACAGATTGTCAATTAATTACAACCATCCTTGGGCCTTCCTTGTCTGATGCCCCTCCGTTCCCACTGATCCGAGGAAGACAGCTACTCACATGTTGCTCCGTATCTACATCAAGAATGTCTTCTGCTCAACAGCAAAGGCTTCTCCTCCTCTCTGCCTTCAGCTGTATCTCCAAGGGAAGTGACAGTAATTGCATCTGAAACCTCACCATCCCTTCGGTGTGGGGCGGATGGGAAGCCCTCTTAAATCACCCGTAGGGAACCGTGTGAAGATCAAGATAATAATAATGTCCGGGGTGAAGAAGGATATTATTTAAAGTCTCAGATAATTTCTTGGGGGGATAAAAATGGCTGGGAAGGCACATGCCATTCGTTTCCGTTTGGAATGACGTTGCCAAAGGAGACGGGGTATTAGGGGTCTCTGGGGTGGGGGTGGGGCCAGGATGAACGCGGGTTATCCTCACCATCGGAACCAACATTTCAGTTGCTAAACTTGTTGGCTGTTAGGGGATTCACACAACAATTTTATTTCCTTTTTTTTTTTTTTTTGCTATGGTTCTTACGCAAATACTGCAGTTGTGAACTTGAGGACTAGCTGCATTTGGGGTTCTAGATCAAAAATTAAGTCAAGTATCTTTATTATGGCCCCTGACCAGCTTTTATGGACAAATCTTTTCCAACCAAATGCACCCCATTCTCCCTCTTCCCCCAACCCCCATTTTCTTCCTCCCCTCCCAGGAGACATTGAAGGTTTGATTTCACAGGTACGACCACAACAGAGCCCCAGATTTATACTACTGAGTGAGACGGGCGTTAGGTGAGTTTCATCCCGTTTTACAGCCTCTCTGGCCACGGGGGTTAAGGGGAATCCTCGCAGTTGCTAAGATAGCCACACTGTCATTAAGTGAATCTTGCTTCATCCTTGACGTTGCTGGTCAGACAGTCACCAGAGGGGATCACGTGACCGTCATAAATATGAACCAGTGCCAAGGGCCTGAATTCTGATCACGTGATCACAGGGAAGCTATGACGGTCGTAGATGTGAAACATGGTCCTAAGTCACTTTTTTAGGGCTGCTGTAACTTTGAATGATCACTAAATGAACTGTTGTAAGCCAAGAACTGATTCTATTCTGTTCTGTTCTGTTCTATTATTCTGTTCTGTTCTGTTCTGTTCCTGTTCTGTAGCGTTCATATTCTATCTGTTCCTGTTCTGTTATATTATTCTGTTCTGTTCTGTTCTGTTCTGTTCTGTTCTGTTCTGTTCTGTTCCTGTTCTGTTATATTATTCTATTCTGTTCTGTTCCTGTTCCATTCTATACTGTTCATATTCTATTCTGTTCTGTTCTGTAATATTATTCTATTCTGTTCTGTTCCTGTTCTGTAGCGTTCATATTCTATTCTATTCTATTCTATTCTGTTCTGTTCTGTTCTGTTCTGTTCTGTTCTGTTATATTATTCTATTCTGTCCTGTCCTGTCCTGTCCTGTCCTGTCCTGTCCTGTTCTGTTCTGTGCCGTGCCATGCCGTGCCGTGCCATGCCGTGCTATTCCATTCCATTCCATTCCATTCCATTCCATTCCATTCCATTCCATTCCATTCCATTCCATTCCATTCTAATTTCATATATTTTAACCCATCTCCCTCGGATCTTCTTCACATGCTGAGTTTGCTCAAACTTTCTTGTCTGATTCACTTCAACCCTCGCAATCGATCTCCCCAAATTGATCTTTTGAGTCTCTTCTGACGCTGAAGCCGGATCCAAAAACCAGCCCAGTTTGAATTCTGACATCTGAATCCGATCAGGTTCCACCTCCGAATCGCGGCTTATTGGATTTGGATCGATTCAGACTGTTCAGACCAAGCTGTTTATTTACGAGGACTGGGGGGTGGGGGGGGGGGAGAATCCGTCCACGTCGGAGCAAATGAAGTCAGACGCGTTGTGTTCAATTTGCTTCAGAGGATTGATTGGTTAATTTAATCCTTTCAAGGCAATTGAACAGATCATTTTAGAGCTATGGATATTCTTACAGCCATTGCCATCTCTCAGCATCTAGGGGCTCCAATGAAGGAGGCCAAGGACCCACCTGGCTTAAATTCTCTCTCCCATGGGCCACGTGGAGGTCAAGGGAAATCCAGACGCTTTCGATAGTAAGTTGTATTCCTCCACAACTGATACTTGACACCATCTTCCTTTTACAAGTGGAGATGCTTAGAACATAGAATAAGGGAGCTGGAAGGGCCCTTGGAGGTCTTCTAGTCCAACCCCCTGCTCAAGCACAAAACCCTATAACCATTCTGGACAAATGTCCGGTCTCTTCTTGAAAACCTCCAGAGATAGAGCACCACAACGTCTGAAGGCAAGCCGTTCCCCTGATGAATTGATCTGGGATTGTAGAGTAACAAAGCCACCTCCCAACCCTATTCTTCCAAGTTCTGTGTGGCTCTAACATGTTAGAAAATCTTTTGTGAACCGGCTGTTAAAATCCAGTTGTGCCCAAATATTCCTCTTTCCCAAAAGATCACAAACCTCCCTCAGCTTCTTAAGAATGCAATTTCCTATTTTTTTTATTCCACACATAAGAATTTGGAGGGTTGGAAGAATTGATGACGGCTTTCACTTCCTCAAGACTCTTTGACCGGGAAAAGACTGCTATAATATTTAAACTTTGTTCACTTTGCTCTGCTCGGTGGCCTTGAACCCACAACTCTTCTCTGCTTAATGGAGGGCCCTCTCCTCCCTCCCTCCCTCCCCGCATTTTCCCCACGTTTCGAATTTTTTTAAAAAACCAAACAAACAAAGCCCACACTTTGGACCGCAACTTGATGGGGAGTAGATTCCTTCCATCTCCAGCTGCTACTTTGAATGGAAAGCCTTGAATATTCATTTCGAAAATGTATAATTTATAGTTATGGCAGATGAGTCATAATTTAAGTGTTATTGCCCTAAATTATCTATAGCATTTCAAACTTGGAAGAGAGAGGCTTAAACATCAAAATTGTGAAATTATGGCAGAGGAGGGAAAACAAACAGATTCTCCCAGAATTGTTCAGTTCTGGAGACCTCGTTCTGGTTAGGCTTGGCCCAATTCAGGAGATTGGGGCGCTCCTCCATCTCTTGGCAATGGACGCCCCAAACTCCTCGAAACCCACTTTCTCCTTTTCATGATGTCTTGAAGGCAAGGCACTCCATGCATGGTGAGAAGACAAGTAGCTATTGTAGTCCGCCAGCAGTCTGCGGAGCTGGCGGCAGTCAGACAGTGAGGAGGCTGGGGAGGACCAGTCTGGAGTTTGGGGAAGGCTCGGATGAGGGTTTTGCATCGGAGGCAGAGAAAGGGCCATCTGGGAGGTATGTGATGCCTCCAGATCCTCCACAGTCGGACCTCAGCGAGGCAGAGGAACAGGGAAGCCTGTTCCCAGTGTGTGCATGCATGGAGCTGCCAGAAGGCGAGAACAGCTAAAACAAAAGGGATGACTCAGGAATAGGGCTTGGAGATGACTGGCCCCTCCCATAAAGCTTAAAAGAGGAGCAGAGGCACATGGGCCTTTGTAGGAAGCAACGTTTGTTAATTCTGTGCAGTTTAAAGCCTGAAGCTCTGTTTGATTCTGGACTCTGTAGGGCTTCGCCAATTAGGTCTTTGCCAGCGTGTCAAGGGAGATAAAGGTGGGTGATTATCCTGAAGGACTCTTTATAACTAATTGGGACTCCTCTGTGAATGAACAGAATCCACAGCTGTTGCAATAAAAGAGGCTTTTGGGACTACTCGTGTATTTTAATGACTCAGGAAGCCTAGGTCAGAACAGTGGCCCCATTTATCTTCAACATAATTTGTCCTCCTGTCAAAGTATTTCTTGCTTCAGAGGCCCTCAGATCACTCTCATAACTTTGATTACTCAAGATCTCTAAAGGCCCCTGGGGTCTCCAAAATCTTAATTTGGAGCTCCTTGGAGACATCTAAACATAGTTTCCAAATTTTGATCAGAAGAAAACATTGGGGGAAGTGTTGGACATGCAACAGGAGATTCAGCATAGATTACTTGAAGTAAATGCAAAATAATCTGTTCTGCTAATTACTGGAAGGTGGTGCCTGATGTCCTTCAAAAGTCCAGAGAACTTCAGCCTAGGACATACTGTAGATACGAGTGCACAAGGGATGAGAAGAAGAGATGGATACATTAGGATAAGATTGAATTTTCCTTGAGGTATGCAACTAACATTGGTCACTGGTCTTTCTCAACTATCATAGAACATAGACTAATAGGGTTGGAAGGGTCCCTGGAGGTCTTCTAGTCCAGCCCCCTGCTCAGTCAGGAGACCCTCTACCATCTCTATCAAATGATTGTTCAACCTCTTTTTGAAGACCTCCAGTGATGGATCACCCACAACTTCTGGAGACAAGCCGTTCCACTGATTAATTGTTCTCGCCATCAGGAAATTCCTCCTTAGTTCTAGGTTGGACCGCTCTTTGATGTTCTTCCACTCATTACTGCTTAGAAAACAGAATAACAGGGTTGGAAGGGACCTTGGAGGTCTTCTAGTCCAACCACTGGCTGGAGCAGGAGACCCTGGACCTCTTTTTGAAAACCTCCAACTTCTGGAAGTAAGCTGTTCCAGAGGGAGAAGACCTCTCTGAAAGGAGCCATATTCCTGGTTGAACAGGGAAAACAAATCAAAAGAATTAATCTTTGCAGAGATAGCCTCCTGATTTCTACCAAAGGTCTCAAATACTCTCAAAGGGAGACATGAGAAGGCCTGGCAACGGGTCAAAGCAGAGCCCCCAGCTCACTTCCCTCTCTCTCTCTCTCTGCCGCTCTCTTTCTGATATTCTCTTTTGCTCCCTTTGATCTCCTCTCTCCTGGAATGGGTAGAAGGTGTTTCCACAGCTCTGAATTATTCTGTGTGATTGTGCTTTGAAACGAGGAGAAGAGCTGTATGTTGAGGGGGAGCACCGGTGACTTCACAGCTGAGCTTTCTTCAGAAGAAAAACTGGCAGGTAGAATGAAAGGTGAGCACAGCTCTTGAGCTGTTGGGTCCTTCGCTCCCAGTCTCATCTTGCTAGTTTTTGCAAGGATCAGCAATGCCTCTGGCTTCCTTGGTGGAGGTTCAGAGGGGGAACATATGTTGCCTTGCACTCTACAGATAGATGAATGGAATCTTCCCTGTTCCAGCAGAGACAGGCTGCCACCTCTGGAAAATGCTTTAATTCAGCATCTTGCATCGAGCAAATGTCTCTTCCAGCTTGAGGGTTCTGGAAAGGTCTTCTTCTGAGGTCCATCAAAACGGTAGTTCTGTAAGGAAACCCCGTTCGCATATGGGTGGAGATATGGTGGCTATCTCAAGCTCATGTGAAGTAAAAGAACAACAGAGGTGGAAGGGACCTTGGAGGTCTTCTAGTTCAACCCCCTGCTCAAGCAGGAGATCTTATAGCATCCCAGTCAAATGGTTGTCCAGTCTCTTTTTGAAAACCTCCAGGGATGGGGCACCTGTTCTGATCTAGACTCCCTTACAAAGCAGGAAGCAGAGTCTTGGTCCTGGCGAAACCTCTTTAATTTACACGACTGTGAATTCCTTTCATTCACAGTCAGCAAGGCTTGTCCAAACAGTTTTTCAGAGGAAGATTTATCAACACAGACCTTATCTTGCTTGGCAAGCTGCCACATAGCTAGTTTTCAAATGCCGTACAAGGCAAAACTTGGCACAGAGTCTCTCAGAGTCACTGAATGAATGAATGGTTTCCTGCAAAAGCCCCCTCCCCGTTCACTCCTCTTTTGTTTCCTATGGGAGGGGCCAATCACCTCCAAGGTGTGGCTTTACTCCCAAGTCGACCCTGCTTTCTGAGTTATTCTTGTCTCCTGGCAGCTCTGCGCATGCGCACACTGGGAACGGGCTCCAGCTCTTCTTCTGCCTCACTGCCTCTGATGCAGAGCCCTCATCCAGGACTGGCCCATATTCCTCCCCAACCCCCTCACTGTCCGACTCTGCTGCCAGCTTTGTGGACCACAACAGCACCCACAACTTCTGGAGGCAAGCCATTCCACTGACTAATTGATCCGGCTGTCAGGAAATTCCTCCTTACTTCTAAGAATTGAGCCTTGAGGAGCTGGCTCAACAATCACCTTGCAAATGGTGTCTCTGTGTGTTTGTGTTTCCCCCTTGATCAAACCTTGCCATGTTTTGCCCTCGGACTAAAGGAATAGGCTGACACCATCTCTCCATTAAATGTCTACATTGGGTTTAAATCAGAGAGAGAGTCCCGTGAATAAACCAAAGGGAAATTGGCATGTAATTGGGTCTATAAAACATAACTTTAATAAGATTCAGCGCCCCTGAATGTTTATGGGACAAGGGGATTTGCAGTGCCTCCCCCCACCCACCCACTGCAGGTTGATTCGTATCCTAATTAGGTACAATTATTGCTCTCTTACAAATAATCTTTGCAGCCAGCGTCCATTCCACAGAGAGTGATCAGACTATGGTTTAATTAAATTTTCATGTTTAATTTCCTTCTCTCTTTTCCGTGGATTCTTTGGATCTTAACAAAACCAAGTCCTTCAGGCTGGGAAGCCAGGATTCAACGGTCAGGTAGCTAGAGACCTCCTGTGTTGACCTCTTCTCTTTTCCAAACCAAAGAACCGTATTTAATTTGGCACGAATGGATGTGAGATTTGAGGGTAGTTCCTGATCAGATTTGACCCACGGAAGCAGCACCAAATGATTGCAAAGTTGTAAACCAGTATATAAACTCGGTGACTCTAAGATGGGTGAACTTCAACTCCCATAATTCCCCAGCCAGCATGGATGGACATCAGCTCCCAGAATTCCCGGGTGCCATGCAAATGCATTCCTTTTGATCTGTATCACCATTGTGGCCTTTTTATTCTCCTTTAATCCCTTCCTCTGCAATCTCTCTGCTCTAGGTTTGGGGGAGAAAAGGGTCATGGCAGGCTAGGGAATTATAGGAGTTGAAGTCCACACATCTTAAAGCCACCCAGCTTTAAGTGAATTTAAGTCTTTGCCTTTTAATTTTGGCATTGAAATGTCAGCAGAGGGGGTTCTCAGCCAAGCCCACCACTGCAAATAAGTTAGGGAAGTCCACGGATTCTGCCTCCTTTCTCCTTTTTTCCCCCCTTCCAATCTCCAGTTCAGTTTGCTTTTAATTAAAAATGTCTGGAGATGTACATACATTTCCATATGCATTCCTTCTAACTTAGCTGTTTTGGCAAGAGAAACCTTCCCAATAGAAATGACTTAATGGGTATTATTTTACCCCATTCTAAAACACATTTACTTAATTGGAGAACAGCATTGGTTCTAGAGGAGAAAATTGGATAAAATCTGAAGCAAATTAATTTCCCACAATTTCTCCTTCCAGGGCAGGAGTAAGTAATTTGCACTTATTTAAAAGGGAAAAGTTGCTTTTTCTCCCCCTAATGTCTCGCCCGCAAAATAGCCAAGGTGTGCCTCGTTCTCTGACGGACGGTTGGTTTTGTGGAAAATGAAAGATGGACGTGATGAGAAACGGAAAAAAAAGAGAGAGCAAATGATCACACTGTGAATAATTTTGGAAACTGATTCTTGCAATAGACTAAACGCTCTCCGTTGACATTCCGTTGACGTTCAGGTGCTTTCTTCAAAGCACCTGAAGGCAGGACAAGAAGCAATGGATGGAAACTAATCAAGGAGAGAAGGGTTGGAAGAGACCTTGGAGGTCTTCTAGACCAGCCCCTGCTCTGGGAGAAGACCCTAGACCATTCAAGGCAAATGGTTGTCCACTCTCTTCTTGAAAACCTCCAGTGGTAGAGCACCCACAACTTTCTGGCGCTTTCAAGAAGAGATTAGAAAACCATTTGTTGAGAGTGATATATTGTCTCCTGCTTGAGCAGGGAGTTGGACTAGAAGACCTCCAGGGTCCCTTCCACCCTCAGGACTCTGATTCTATTAGTGGCCATTGTCCAATGATGTGCTTCTTATTGCTATCCGTGGTCCTGAAAGCCACCAGAGTTACTTGTGGAGCTATCCATGGTCCTCAAATCAGATAGAAGCTTATCAAATAGAGAACCAACCTAGAATTAAGGAGGAATTTCCTGACAGTGAGATCAATTAATCAGTGGAAGGGCTTCCCTCCAGACATTGTGGGTACCCCTCCATTAGTGGAGGCTTTCAAGAAGAGACTGGACAGCCATTTGTCCAGAGTGATTGAGGGTCTCCTAGGGGATTGGAGTAGAAGACCTCCAATGTCCTTCCAGTGCTACGATTGTCTGATTCAGAGATAGATAGATCAAATACATGAGAGATGGATGGATGGATTGATTGATGGATGGAACAGCTTGCCTTCAGAAGATGTGGATGCTCCACCACTGGAGATCTTCAAGAAGAGATTGGATTGCCATTTGTTTGGAAAGGTATGGGGTCTCCGGCTTGAGCAAGGGGTTGGACTAGAAAACCTCTAAGGTCCCTTCTAACTCTTTTACGTGGTTAATTTTATGGATCAGCTTTTGCAAGAAAATTATAAAATGAATTCAGCACGAAATGGATTATCTTTAGAGTTGGGACAGCATGCTGGACTCAGTGCAAACAGGATTGGATATTTAAGATTTCTCTGGCATCCAATATGGTATCATTTTTAAGGATTTGTACTCAGCCCATCCTACCTCACAGGATTGTTGTAATGCAGCTAAACAAAAGGACATTTTGGGGGAAATAAGCAAGCTGGAGAAAACCAAGGAGGGAAACTAAACCCACTCCATGTTAAAATCATAACAAGTGGAAAGTTAAAAATATAAATTAACATCTTTTCTTCTTCTTTTTTTTTAAAAAAAGGTAATTAGTTAAAATGCCAGCGAGGAGGTGATGAGAGGGATTAATTTGTAAAGTCGTAAAAGAGGTCAGGAAAAATGAAACCATGGTTTCATTGAAAGCTTCTCCGTCATGGCATATAAATAAGCAAAATTAATGCCGTTATTGAGATTTGTACCGCACGGAAGGTGAGCGGAAAGGTTTCCGCAGCCTCTTGACCCATGGATGTTCAGAAATTAAAATGAGATTTCTTTTTTTTTCTCTCTCTTTTAAATATGTATTGGAATTTGGCTTCCTTCTTAAAGGAGAAAGGTTCTCTTTTTGTAATGTTAAATTTTAGGGTTACCCTACAATATTGGGACCTCTTGATGCCCCTGAAATGGGGTTTTGCTTACAGTTAGGAGTTTTGAGATGAGGAAACTGGAGCTTTATATTTGTTCATTAATATTAATATTTTACAGTGCTGTTTGCTGACAATTGGATAAGGAGAGATGCTGCTTATTTGATTTGTTAATTGCTTGGAAATGGGTTATGGGATGGAGAGTTTTATATTGGCTAATTAAGACAAGAATTCTTGTGATGAAGGTGGGCAGTTGTTTTCTTAAAGTGGGAGACTATCTTCCTTCCTTCCTTCCTTCCCTTCCCTTCCCTTCCCTTCCCTTCCCTTCCCTTCCCTTCCCTTCCCTTCCCTTCCCTTCCCTTCCCTTCCCTTTCCTTTCCTCCCCTCCCCCTTCCTTCTCTCTTCCTCTTCCTCTTCCTCTTCTTTTTCCTTTCCTTTCCTTTCCTTTCCTTTCCTTTCCTTTCCTTTCCTTTCCTTTCCTTTCCTTTCCTTTGTCTTTTTCATTCCATCCTTCTTTCCTTTCCTTTCCTTTCCTTTCCTTTCCTTTCCTTTCCTCTCCTCTCCTCTCCTCTCCTCTCCTCTCCTCTTCCCTCCCCTCCCCTCCCCTCCCCTCCCCTCCCCTCCCCCCCCCTTCCCCTCCCCTCCCCTTCCTCCTTGAGCCAGGGGTACCACCTGTTCTATACCTGTACAGAATATAATGGCAGTCCATTTAAACCAACTGAATTTAGGCCATCTGGTTGCTCCTCATGAACCTCCCCATAATTTATTTCACAGAAGACCTCCAAGAAGTCCCTTCCAGCCCTCGGATTCTATGATCCTGGGAGCTCATTGAAACAAGGGGACAATGTGAGGGATCGCTAGATCGGCAGATAAAACTGTGGACAAGATAAAGATGCTGTTTGTGTTGCCCGAGATAAGCTGTTCTGTACACAAACTTTTCCAATTATCTTTGGGGCGATGTGTCTTCTGCCAAAGGACATTTCTCTCTGAGCAAAGAAATGATGAATATTAGCATTAATTGCTGCCAGCCCTGGCTCTGAGGGATCTCTCTGGCTCTCCGGGTTCCTTTGGCTTCGGTTGAAAAGAGTTGTGGCTTCCTTGCGCATGGTGGCAGTTAATCACTGCCCTGCTTTCCAACCTGCATGACAGACGGTCCTTGATTTACAAGCACAATTCACCCCAATGTTTGCTAAGTGAGACAGTTGTTAAGTGAGTTTTGGCTCCTTTTACGAACTTTCTTGCCGACGTTGTTAAGTGAGTCACACGGTTCTTGAGGGAATCTGGCTTCCCCATTGACTTTGTGGGTCAGAAGTTTGTAAAAGGGGATCATGTGACACCCCCCCCCCCCAGGAGACACTGCAACCATCATAAATACAAGTCAGTTGTCAAGCATCTGGATTTTGATCCTGTGACCCTGGTCATAAGTATGAAAAAAGTCCTAAGTTACTTTTTTCACTGCCGTTGTAGCTTCAAACGGTCATTAAATGAACTGTTGTAAGTTGAGGACTACTTGCCCTTGAAATCCAGTGCTGTGGTTTCTGAAAATTGGTTGTATCTTGGTTTGCCTAAGTCAACAGTCTTGGAAGTCTCCTAGATGGTTGCCCCAATTCCTTTTGGGGTCTCCAGCAACTTTTCATGGAAATGGCAAGCATGGTTGAGAGCCACCCCAAGTTGGTCTAGATGTCCAGTGGCTGGTCCCCCAAGGGAGTTCTCCAGTCTCCACGATTGGATGGCTTTTGATTCCTTCTTCACAAACCACTCGATCATTCTTCGGCTCCATCTACTGCCTTGCCCGTCTCGTTCCTGAAGGTCAGAATTTTCCACCACATAGAAGGTAGAACGAGAGGGTTGCTCCCACCGGAGGCTTTCAAGAGGAGAGTGACAACTATTTCTCTGGAATGGTCCTGCTTGAGCAGGGGGCTGGACTAGAAGATCTCCAAGGTCCCTTCCAACCCTATGGTTTGGTTCTGTTTTGTTCTGTTCTGCTCTGTCCTGATTTCTCCTACTCTGTCCTGTCCTTATCTATTTTTTAGTCTGCATTCTATTCTGTCCTGTCCTGTTCTGTATTCTCTTCTCTTCTGCCTTGTTCTGTTCTGTTCCACTCTGTTCTGTTCTGTTCTGTTCTAATCTATTTTCTATTCTGCATTCTGCATTCTGTTCTGTTCTAATCTGTCCTGTCCTGTCCTGTCCTGTATTCTCTTCTCTTCTGCCTTGTTCTGTTCCGTTCCACTCTGTTCTGTTCTGTTCTAATCTATTTTCTATTCTGCATTCTGCATTCTGTTCTAATCTGTCCTCTCCTGTTCTGTTCTGTCCTGTTCTGTAGTCTCTTCTCTTCTGCCCTGCTCTCTTCTGTTCTGGTTCAGAAACCCAGCCCTCTCCTTAATGGTTTCCAGGAGCTTAGAGGCGGCCTTCGACATCCCCAGACAGTTTAGCTTTGGTTCTCAGCGGCTGCTCTGAAGAGAGCTTCATTCCAAGGACCTGAATCCTCCTCCGTGGGTGGGGTGGGGGAGTGTTGTTCAGACCAAGTGGCCCCTGGTAATAGCTTGGCAGTCAGCCCGTGGGTTAATGCACCAGCGGCTGATGTATATAAGTGAAGGCAATTTAGTTAATTTCTCTTTTGTCTTTAATTTTCTCCATGTTAAGCTAACAAGATTATATAACTGCTCAAGAGGGACCAGAGGGAGTTTGCGAGAAGGAGGAGGAAGAGGATGGAAAGGACGGTGGGCTCCTTGGTGCTCTCAGAGCTTGGTGGCTTTCCTGTGGACATTTCACCACCCAACTAGTTTACATTATCAGTGCTAAAAGGGAATGGGGTTTGCAGAGAGGAGGAGGAGGAGGAAGAAGAGGAGGAGGAGGAGAAATGTGGGATCCTCGGTGCTAAGCCTGGCGGTTCCCTTGCAGACAATTCATGACCAAACTGGAGGGTTACTTCATCACCCATCATCCCTACCCTTCCGGTGAGGTGAGGACAAAAGTGCAGGGTGATGGGAGTCATCAGCCAAGAGAGGTTCTCCATCCTCTTGCAGGAATCCTGCCCAGTGACACCCACTCCCCTTCTTCTTCTAACAGGCAGGCTTCCCTGCCACCCACGGCTACCTTCCTCTCATCCGTGGCTCATCCGGAGACCACCCACTCATGGCCTCCAAGGCCTTGCTTTGTTTTTCTTTCCAGCCATTAAACTCTCCAGCAGAGTGAGAGAGAGAGTGAAAGTGAGAGAGTGAAAGTGAGTGAGAGAGAGAGAGTGAGTGAGAGTGAGAGAGAGAGTGAAAGAGTGTGTGAGTGAGAGAGAGAGTGAAAGATAGAGAGCGTGAAAAAAGAGAGAGAGTGAAAGAAAGAGAGGGAGAGAGAAGGAGAGAGAGAGAAAGAGAGGAATTCACATCTCAATTTGACAACGGGGGGGGGGGGGAGCAAAAAAGAAAAAGAAAAGAAAAAGAGAAATATTATTGTCTCTTTACCTTCCCGTGGCTTCTCCCCTTATTAAAACGGAATCCTGATCTTCCTTTGGAGAATGCAAGCCATTTGTTACCATAACAACCCTTTCTCGTCTCCAACTCAACCAACGTGAGTTTAAAATCACCACGTTTTCTTAGCCGGAGCTTTGGGGGTCGCTCCCCACACAAACACAGAAACATTTTTAAAATAATAATAATAATAAAAACCCATTTAAAGTATTTCAGCATGACTAAAGAATTCGCTAGGCTACGGCCTCTGCTTAGGAAAAGTTCCCAGATTGTAGATCTCTTGGTGCCCAAAACGGGATGCCCCATTCCAGGCCTTATAAAGGGCCCTAACCCTCCCCTTGGGGCTGAGCTGCAGCTTCCCAGGTCCTTTGGGTCCCTCCCTTGCCGATGCTGCTGCTGGTGGTGGGGGGGGGCAGTTACACCTGAGCCAGCCAGTAGCCTTTGATGCAACTCCATTCAGCAAAGAGTCTTCGCCTGCCAAGACGAGGCCAAGCGCTGATAAAGAAGACGGGATAATTAGGAACGTGGCAGAAATGGGGTGTTAATAGATGCGTTATTAGAGGATTTATGGAGAATGGAAGAGACTGTCTACACACGGGGCAAATGCCGGCAGTAATTGCTTATTATCAGACAGCTTTTTGATGAGAGACAAAGCAAGGCAGCCAGCCAGCCCGGTGGAATTCCTGCCTGCTGTTCTTGTCGGTGGAGTTGAGTCGATCCCCTCTGCTGGGAAGGGAGGGGGGCTTCTCCTGGGGGATACAGACTATGCGACCCTTATTATAGGAAGGGAAGGATCTAGACTGGGGACGTCCCATGTTGCAGTCTGCAGGCCTCATATACAAGGACGGCAGCACCAGTGATATAGAATCATAGAATCAAAGGGTTGGATGGGACCTTGGAGGTCTTCTAGACCAACCCCCTGCTCGACCAGGAGACCTTATTCCATTCCAGGCAAACGGCTGCCCAGTCGCTTCTTGAAGACCTCCAGTGATGGAGCACCCACAGCTTCTGGAGGAAAGCCGTCCCACTGATGGATTGTTTGCACATTCGGGAAATTTCTCCTTAATTCTTGATGGATGAGTTTCCATCCGTTGCTTCTTGCCCTGCTTGGCTCTGGGGCTTTGGAGAACAGGGGGACCCCCACTTCTCTGTGGCAGCCCCTCAAATATTGGAACACTTCTATCATGTCCCCCTCCCCCGCAGTCCTTCTTTTCATTAAACTACTCGAGGTACCCAGTTCCCTCAATCACTCTTGCAAGAAAAGACAGGAGGATCGTGGGAACAGGTGGGGAAACAGCTGCTCGGAAGAAAAAGGGTGGATTTTTAGGAACAGGGATGGTTGACTGCCAGAATGCGAGGAAGAAAAAGCAGTTGCTAGTTCAGGAACTGCCTCCAACTCCTTTTCCTTTAAACCTTTCACTTAAAAGGGCTTCTCCTTGGAGAGAAGGTTAACCCAGAAGGGAAGAAGAGTATCGGCCCTCTGGTGCACCTTAAGTTCCATCAGTCTTTCAGTGTTAGAAGGGAGGAGGTTTGCAGGAGGAGGAGGAGGAGGAGAAAGAGAAGAGGGGGAGGAGGAGAGGGAGGAGGAGGAAGGGGAAGAGGAGGAGGAGAAAGAAGAGGGAGGAGGAGGAGAAGAAGAAGAGGGAGAAGGAGGAGGAAGAGGAGGAGGATAAAGAAGAGGGAGGAGGAGGAGGAGGAGAAGAGGAAAGAGGAGGAGAGAAGGGGAGAACAGAGGGAAGGAAGGGAGGAAGGGAGGGAGGGAGGGAGGAAGGAAGGAAGGAAGGAGCAGGATTTTTCAACAATTGCAACATTTGCCCAGTTTTTGCAAATCCCTGAAGATTTCCCTGCCCTCACATGCCTTCTCCCATTTAGAGTAAAGCCTTCCCTGCCTCCCCCTTGCAAATTGTCATCCTCCCATCTACAGGACGCATCACAGACACAGGCCCCACTGATTGATATTCAGCATTCTTGGTTTCTCCATTCCTATCCTCTTGCCCCAGACTTTCAAAATGAGACAGGATACCACCGGTGTCCTCGAACCCGGGACTGCCTCTTTCCCTCCAATGTAAACCATGTTACATTTCTAGATTGAACCCAAACAAACAAACAAACTCCCACCCGCGTGCAAAACGGCGACATTGGGGGAGCTGAGGTTTTTCCTCTCCTAACGCTAGAAATGTTTTTCGCCAAGAATGCAGGCAGGGAACATCCTCATTAAGCTTCATTTTCAGATTTGGTTGATTTCACACAAACACACCATCCGCTCCCTGCAGGCAACGCTTAATGTATGTATTTTTAAAAGGATGACTCGGTGTCACACGGGCTGAAGAATCCCAGACTCAGATCCTAATCTGATCTCCAAACGCAAAGCTTTGTGAATGAGTCAGCGGTCCCAGCCGCATGACCATCAGTGGGAAAATGAAGCCCATCCTGCCAGCTGGAAAAGGGGCAAGGATGCCATTTTTGGGCTCATAGGATGGGCATCTCTTCCCCTGAGAAGGTTTAGAGATTCTCCAATCATGGAACTCATGGCTATGTTAGAAGAGACTCCTTAGGGGTTGGTCTCAAGGTGGCCATCTCTCCACCGAGAAGGATTTTAGAGGTTCTCCATCACGGTATCTTTGGAGCCTCATTTGGAGTTCATTAGAAGAGACTTGTTTGAAGGTTGGAGACCAGGGAGAGAGTAGAACTGGAAGAGGGAATGGGTCTGTGTCTTCAGGCTCCCCACTGTTGTCTCACATCCATCAATTCCTGCCGTTTTGCCCTTGCTTGCGAGAGAAGCACCGACGGAGCAGAACACCAAAAGAGCCTCTGGTGCCTTCTTCATCCATCACTCCAGCTTTGCTTGTTCAGGTCCTCTTCTGAAATTTGACCTAGGGAAAGATAGATAGATAGATAGATAGATAGATAGATAGATAGATAGATAGATAGATAGATACATACATACATACATACATACATACATACATACATACATATATATATATATATATATATATATATATATATATATATATATATATTTATATACTGCAGATTGGTCCAGAAAAAACTGAAATTCTGAGACCGGCAGAGAAATTGGTCTTGCTATCCCTTCCCTGTTGGGTTTCTGAGATTACATCCTCTAATGCTTTCCTCTTAAGTGTTTCTCATTACGCAGATCAGGTTTTTAATACCTGAATATTGGAAAGAAGGAATGCCAGCCTCCCACACAAGGCACGCCGGTGTCAGGGATATCGTGGCAACATTGGGTAAATACTGTTGTTTCCCTGAAAATAAGACCCTGTCTGATATTTTTTTGAACCCCAAAATAAGTGCTTGGCCTTATTTTCAGGGAGCTCTTATTATTTTGGGGTGAATGGAGCAAGATGGGGCTCCTTTTGCCATCTTATCTGATTTCCAGCTCTGCGTTTAAATATTTTTTGGGGGAGGCTTATTTTAGCGCATGCCCTCAAAAGCCCGTTTGGGCCTATTATCAGGGGAGGTCTTATTTTCAGGGAAACAAGGTAAAGCTAATTATACTGGTGAGAAAAGTAAGGTCGTATACTTAGGCGGGAAAAAGCCCCCAAATGCACAGATATAGGATAGGTGAAGCCTGGCTCAAAAGCAGTACCTGCAAATGGTACTTGGAGTCCTGGTGGACAATCACTTAAATATGAGCCAGCCGTGTGCAGCAGCTGCCAAAAAAGGCCAATACAATCCTAGCTTCCAATACAAACAGCATCCAGTTTTGCTCAACACAAACTAAAAAAAAATATTAAGACTCTAGAAAGAGTGCAGAGAAGAGCAACAAAGAGGATTAGGGGACTGGAGGCTAAAACATATGAAGAATGGTTGCAGGAACTGGGCATGTCCAGTTTAATGAAAAGAAGGACCAGGAGAGACATGATAGCCGTCTTCCAATATCTCAGGGGCTGCCCCAATGAAGAGGGGGGTCAAGCTATTCTCCAAAGCACCTGAAGGCAGGACAAGAAGCAATAGATGGAAACTAATCAAGGAGAGAAGCAACTTAGAACCAAGGAGAAATTTCCTGATAGTGAGAACAATTAACCAGTGGAATGACTTTTCTCCAGAAGTTGTGGATACTCCCATCACTGGAGGTTTTTAAGAAGAGGTTGGACAGCCACTTGTCTGAAATGGTCTAGGGTCTCCTGATTGAGAAGGGGATTGGACTAGATGTCCTCCGAGGTCACTTCCAACATTATGTGACCCCATTCTTGGTGAAGGGCCTGGCTAGAGGAACTTGCTGTGTGTTGAATAGAAGCCCCTGGGGGGAAGGTCTGATGGGGTGGGTGCATTAAAAGGGAGATTGGTTGAGCACAGCAAACATGGCGATTATTTTTATTTTGTTTAGCTTGCTTAGGTGACATAGAATGTGCTGAGTGCTTCATCGTTCTGTCATATTATCTGTTGCATCTCGGCTGGAATTGGGGAGAAATGGGGAGAGCGTCGGCACTTTGTGGGGGTCTCCACTTTCTCCCAATGGATTGAGAGGGCTGGAAATCAGATTACTGTGGGGCTAAAGGCTCTTGTTGATGGGATGGCCATGGAAATAGCTCACCTGAAGGTGATTTGGTTGATTTTTTTCTGAATGGAATCGAATTTGTGACTCAGATCAAGAGGGCTGATGGAACAGTCACTTCAAAATGGATGGGCCACAAATTAATTTGGAAGATAATAGATAAACAGAGAGAGTGAGAGTCAGAGTCAGAGTGAGGGAGATATGAAAGAAAGATACACATTTTGTTGTTGCTGTCGTTAGTCGCAAAGTCATGCCTGACCCATCGCAACCCCATGGACAACGTTCCTCCAGCCCTTCTTGTCCTCCACCATCTTCTGGAGTTCATTGAAGCTCATGCCAACTGCTTCAGTGACTCCATCCAGCCACCTCCTTCTCTGCCGTCCCCTTCTTCTTTTGCCCTCCATCGTTCCCAGCATTCGGCTCTTCTCCAGGGAGTCCTTCCTTCTCATTAGGTGGCCCAAGTATCTGAGTTTCATCTTCAGGATTAGATAGATGATAGATAGATAGATAGATGATAGATAGATAGATAGATAGATAGATAGATAGATAGATAGATAGACAGACAGACAGACAGAGAGATTTATGGATGATTGATCATGGATGGATGGATGGATGGATGGATGGATAGATAGATAGATAGATAGATAGACAAAGAGATGTATGTATGATGGATGATGATGGATGGATGGATGGATAGATATATATAGATAGATTCTATAGATAGATACCGTAGGATGGATGGAGAGAGAGAGAGAGAGAGAGAGAGATGGATGATAATGGATGGATGGATGGATGGATGGATGGATGGATAGATAGATAGATAGGGAGAGAGATAAAGAGATAGATAAAGAGAGAGGGATGTATGTATGATGGAGGATGGATGGATGGATGGATGGATAGATAGAGAGAGAGAGAGAGAGAGAGATGGATGGATGATAATGAATGGATGGATGGATGGATGGATGGATGGATGGATAGATAGATGGATAGATAGATAGATAGACAGACAGACAGTGACAAACAGACAGACAAACAGACAGATCAATAGGTATAGAGATGATACATAGAAAGAAAAACCTTTGTCCCAAGCTTCTAGTCCTCAGTAGCATGTTTAGCCTCTCCTTCACCCCCCTTTCTCCCTTTCCTTCTCCCTCAAGTGTGTTGCAGGCCGGCCGTGACACAGATTTATTTACTGTCAGAGGGGCAGCAAATGCGGTATTCTCCCCGTATCTCTTCTCCTTTGTTTGCCTGGGCTAATTGACGCTTTCTATTCTGAGCTGATGAGCCTTTCCTGGACTGTGCTCACAAACCACGAATTTGCATAAAGCTGAACCCAGGGCAACTCTTAACAGGGGTGTGTGTCTGTGGACAAAAGGCCATTTCTTCCTAAGCAGGAAGTTCCTAGAGAGAAGGAAATGCCAATTTGCTGGAATGCCAATTTTCTGCCAGGCTGGCCTTTCTACCCATAGTTCCTGATTCTTTCCTCTCTCTTTCTCATCTCTCTCTCTCACACCCTCTCTGTATCATTTTCCAGATTAAATTAGCTATGTATCCTCTCTCTCTCTCTCTCTCTCTTATCTCATTCTCTCATCTCTTTCTCTACCTACCTACCTACTTACCTACCTACCTATCATCTCTCTCTCTCTCATAACTCTATGTCTGTCTGTCTGTCTCTCATCCATCTCTCTCTCTCTCTTTCTCTCTCTCTCTCCCTACCTCCCTACCTATCATCTATCTATCTCTCATATCTCTATATCGATCTGTCTGTCTGTCCATCCACCTACTTACCTACCTACCTATCTACCTACCTAACTATTATCTATATTGGCTTGTAGCTGAGGTTAAAAATATGGAAGGAGGTTTAATGTAAGCTGCCCTGAGTCTCCAGAGAAGGGCGGCATATAAATCTAATTTAAAAAAAAACCTTCAAACAGGTCACTAAATGAAGTGTTGTAACTGGAGGCCTACCTGCATAAGACCTTACCTTTTTCAGCAGCTATTTGCCTTGCGTGGCCTCTCCTGGCATCCCAGCCGCTCGTCCACTGAGGCTTGCAAAGGAATTTGGGAGGTTTAAAATGGTTCTGCAAATCGAGGCCAAGGATGACTTTGGGGACCCCCTGTTGAGGATTGAGGAGGGGGGGGCGTCTTTCTTCGTCTAATCCAGCCCCGGAGGCCTTTCTCTCTCTCTGCAGAGATGGAAAAGGAATCCAAGAGCCGTTTAGAGACAAACGAGCTGAACGGAAAAGGTCATCGAAGAGTGTAAATATTTAAGGACTTTAATCAATAAAGATATTTGTCATGCAGGCTGAGAAGGACATGGTAATTCATCCCACGGAGGAAAACATGTGTTGCCAAAAACAAATTAATCACTATAGGCTACAGCAAGGAGCCTCTGTCAGCTGCCAAGGGCGGGCAGAGACCCCCCACCCCCCACCCCAGTTGGGTTGGTCAGAGGAGAGGCATTTTGGCAGCTGGGCAGGTGCAGACAGGAGGAAAGTGTGAGGAAGGGGCAACCAAGAAAGCCCAAAACAGAGCTTGGAAAAGCTTGGTGGGGTCCTTGGTGCTCTGTGAGCTGGGTGGTTTTCTTTTCTTTCATACCCAAGGGGCTGGCCCTGACAGAATTGGTAAAACTGTTCTCGGGGGTTCCTTGAATGTCATTTGTCATCAAAAATTGGGGGGGGGGTTGTATCTCTGGAAAGCCCCCTAAAGTTGTCCGTTGTGCATGAAAAGTCACCCTGCCAGTCAGAGGATCCAAACCAGTGGTGAAATCCAAACTGCTTTGCTACCAGCTTGCTGGCTGCGCATGTGCACCAAAAGGAGGCTTGGGAAGATAAGTAGAACGGGTGATGGGGGGGGGAGGGATCAGCTGTGCAGCGCGGTTCAGTTTAGCTTTGCTAGAAAACAGGATTTCCTGCTTTCTAGCAAAGTTAAACCCCGCTGCACAGCTGATCGTCGGAAATACCGGTTGGAAGGAACCAGTAGCTTTTTTAAACTACCGGTTCTCCTGAATCAGTAGCTAACTACCGGTTTGCCGAAACTGGTAGTTTTTATCACTACTAGTTCACCCTAACTGGAGCAAACCGGTAGCATTTCACCCCTGATCCAAACCTCTGATCCTGGACCACGGAGGGAGAGAGGGAGGGTTTATTATCCTGGGCAGAAAAATAACCAGCCAAAGCTCAGAAATAATCCCCGTCTCTTTTTTGCATGGTGATTAGCCAAGAATCAAAGTCAAGAATTTAAAGTCAAGAATCAAAAGACTGATTTCTGGGGTTTTTTGCCTCCGCATTCTGCTTTCCTCCCCCTCCTCTCTTTTTCCGCTGGAGAAATATTCCGTTTCTACTCAAGGCAATCTGTGCAACAGATGAAAACAAGTATTTTTGACTCTTGGGAGGAAACGTTGCTGACTGTAGTTTGTAAGCTGCCTGGTTCAGAAAAGATGGAGTTTCTCAGAAGACGTTGGAGACAAAGCTGTGGAATTTGACCTCCGTGAACCAGGACAGGAGGAAAATAACGGGAGGAACTCTGCCGGTTGGGGTGTGAAGAGTCTGAGTTTGGAAGGAGCTACAGAGAGCTTCAAGAGGAGGTCCATCTATTTTCCAAAGCACCTGCAGGCTTTGAAGAAGAAGCAACAGATGGAAACTAATCAAGGAGAGAAGCAATCTGGAACTAAGGAGAAGTTTCCTGACAGTGAGAACAATCAACCAGTGGAACAGCTGGCCACCAGAAGTTGGGGGTGCTCCATCACTGGAGGATTTTAAAAAGAGATTGGATAGACGTTTGTCCAGAATGGTCTAGGGTCTCCTGCTTGGGTAGGGGGTTGAATTAGAGGTCCTCCAAGGTCATTTCTAACTCTTTATTCTATAATCCTAGGTCAATTAATCAGTGGAACAACTTGGCCTCCAGAAGTTTTGGATTCTCCATCACTGGAGGATTTCAAGAAGAGACTGGACAGCCGTTTGTCTGGAATGGTCTAGGATCTCTTGCCTGAGCAGGGGGTTGGACTAGAAGACCTCCAAGGTCCCTTCCAGCCCCAGGATTCTTCATGTAATCCATTGGGTTCATGCAACTTCTTGGTATGGAGCGACTTTATTCCTGCTCCTCAACTTCCTGGGAGAAAACACCAGCAGATCAAAACAGAAAAGCAGACGCAGGAAGAGGGCGGAAACGCGTGTGGGCTTGAAGAAGACACAAAGAGCACACCAAATGGCACCAATTAGGAGGAGCTGCTTCCTTCAAAAACACTTGAACAGCCGTGGTGGTCGTAACACATGTAGAAACGTTGGAGGAAAAAGGACAAACAGACACAGGAAGAAGACAGGAGGAACGTGGGCTCGAAAGAAATACACAGAAGACTTCTCGGTCAGCCAGCCACCAAGCGTGGTGTGATGGTTCTCCAGAAACGATCACTTCAGATCTCTGAGTAGGACAATCTCCCTGCCACCTCAAAGTCCTGGAGAAAGAGACTTGTTGGACTGAAGAAACCATGGGAAATATATCAGCTGGGGATGGTGGGCACTTCAATGGTTCAATGATTCTAATGTTTCTACCCAACCTGCATTCGGTTATGTTTTCCTAGAAATATGAAAAATAATACCAGTTTTGAACCTGCTCTGAGTTGCATTTTTCAAACAGGTTGTCTCATGAATGACCCAACTCTTACACGGTGACCAATACAGTGTTCTTCTTCATTTTCTCAGGGCTTCTGAAGCCTTCAAAGGTGCAAAACCAGCTTCTGAGATGGAATAATTGAGGATGTACTTGAATTTAGAAAGGACTCGCATCCTTGGAGAAAACTAGTTGGACAGATGTCTGGGCGATGGAGCAGATGGCCTTGTGAGGAGGACCTTCCTCCAAATATGGATGCCTCCCGAGGAGAAGTCAAGGGCATAGCTGTTATTTGGAAAAGATCTGGCCATCATTAGGTTGAGTATCCTCCTGGATTAGCCAGATCAAAAGCATCTCTTGAGTAGCTCCAAGTCCTAAATTGTCACAGCTCAGGATAAATGGGAAACAAACCCAGGAGGCTGTTTTCCATTTTCTTGTGAAATCTAATTTCTCCTTAATGATCCATCAGGCAGTCTCTTCCGATCTTTGCCGGTGGTTGGTGTGATCTCCCTTCTCCTCCTTCTCCTGGTCTAGATAGAATTTCATTAATAATGTTTCATTTTGGAATATTGTATTGCTGTTTTTTTGGGTCAACCGTTGACTCTCTAAAGATCTCTCGCTTTCTCTCTTTCCCTTTCTCTTTCTCTCTCCCTCTCTCTCTCTCTTTTTACAATTACACTTTCTTTCTCTCCCTTTCATTCTTTCTCTCTTTCTCTTTCTCTCTCTTCTTGTCTCTCTCTCTCTCTCTTTCTTTTTCTGTCTTGCTTTCTCTCTTTCTCTCTTTCCTTCTTTCTCTTTCTTACTTTCACTTACTTTCTCTTCTTTCTCACTCTCTCCTTCTCTCCCCCTCTCTTTATATCTTTCTTACTCTTACTCTTTCTCTCTCCCTTTCTCTCTCCATCGTTCGCTCTCTCTTTCTCTCTCTCTTCTTCTCTCTTTCTTTCTTTCTTTTTCTATCTTGCTTTCCCTCTTTCTCTCTCTCTCTTTCCTTCTCTCTTTCTTACTCTTTCTCATCCCTTTCTCGTCTTTCTCACACACCCACTCCCCCTCCCTTTCTCTCTCCATCTTTCTCTCTCTCTCTTTCTGTATGTGTTTGTGCGTATGTCTAGTGCATAATAACAATGACACAACTTACTTCCCCCACCTTCAATGCATTCCACCTCTGGCAATTCTAAACCCCATCTCACTTTTTTAGAAATTTCCCATTTTTTTAAAAAAAACCCCAAAAATCATTTTTCTGCCTTCCCCTCACCGCCCCCCCCCCCCGCCCCAATCTTGTGCAAAGCCTCCTTGTCTTAAGGGTTTATCACCCTTATCGGTTCTTCCAGCATTTTCCCCCTGGAATTGATTACCGATTCAACTCACCCCCACACAAAATAATAAATAAGCAAGACATGAAAACGAGAAAGGGAAAAGGGCCCATCCCTATATATTTTGACGTTTCTTTGAGTGCAGTCTGTTATTAATGAATGGAGACCCGCTTGTCTTTGGCAAGGCATGCCCCCCCCCCACTCCACACCCCTGGATTTAATTTGACGTTAGATTACATCCGTCTTCTCCAATGTTTTACGGTGGAGCAGAGATTCATCTCTGCATCAGTAAAAGCAGAAATAAGAAAAGGGGGGGGGGATTTTGCAGGGTGATGGGAAAATTGCCTTTGGGGCAAACGAAGGCAGCCGGTGAGATTGCTATCTTGCACATTTTTTTTTAGCCTGTATCACCCCGAATCTCCTATCAATTACAGCCCCTTCGTCTTTGTTTCCAGACCCTGATGCAAGTCTTCCCGGCCTTAAATAACTTAAGGGGGTAGGGGGTGGGGGTTGGATGCCTTGAAATATTGCTTCCCTGAAGCTCCTCATCCAGGTTCTTCTTATTATTCTTAGCTGCTTCCCCGGATCTGGTGGAGACCCGACCAGCTAAAGGATATTGGAGGGAGAGGAAGGGAAAAACACAGTTTTATTATTTTTTTTTCTATTGAACCTCTGGGTGCCAAGGGAGCATAGAGTAACATCCTTTGGGATGTAAGCACAAAGCTTTTATTTTCCCTGGTTTTGAATGGTTTCTCCCTGGAGATCACTCAATTCATAGAATGGTAGAATCACAAGGCTGGATGGGGCCTCGGAGGTCTTCTAGTCCAACCTCTGCCCAAACAGGAGACCCTCCACCATCCAGATAAATGGCCGGCCAGTCTCTTCTTAAAAGCTTCCAGGGATGGAGAACCCACAACCTCAGTTCCACTGATTAATTCTACTCACTGCCCAGAAGTTCCTCCTTAATTCTAGGTTGGATCTCTCCTTGATTACTTTCCATCCGATTTCAGCTACAGAACACAGAATCCCAGGGCTGGAAGGGAAGTTCCATACTGCATTTCAACCCCTGGTTTTATAGGCCTAGTTGATAGTGCAGAGATGTCTAAATAAATGCATATTTATAGTCCTCAGTGTAGCACCACAATTGAACCCCAAATTTATGTTGGTAAGTGAGACATTTGTTAAGTGAGTTTGGCCCCATTTTTGTGACCTCCCTTGCCACAATTGTTAAATGAATCAGAGCCATTGTTAAGTTAGTAACATGGTTGTTAAGTGAATCTGGCTTCTCCATTGACTTTCCTTGTCAGAAGGTCACAAAACGGGAGAGCCTGGGACAGTGCAACAGTCATAAATACGAGTCAGTTGTCAAGTGTCTCAATTTTGATCACATGACCATGGGGAAATGGTAAAAAAAAAAATCACTTTTTCCAGGGCCGTTGCAACTTTGAATGGTCACTAAATGAACAGTTGTAAGTCAAGGGCTACCTATAAACTTGATTTAGATGTTGCCAGCTTGGAGACGGATCCTGTCCCTTTTCAAAGGTGTCTCATTAGGGAACTGTCCTGCAAGCGTTGTTTAAACTTTGGAGACAGGACATCATGGAAGGTGTTTGTGCATGGATGCACACCCACCCACACACACACAAAGAAAAAAATCCAGAGGAATTTGTTGGTGCGAGGCAAGGCGAGGCAACACAAAGGTTATTCAATTAATGAGATCTTAGGGAAAGAGAAACAAAAAATAAACAATTAGGCTTACAAAAATAAAGAATGAGACAGTCGGTGCAAGCGAGTTGCCACCAAACCAGGCAATCTCATTAAAATACAAAAAAAAAAAATACAATGTGTGAAGAAACACACACACAGACACCACAAAGAAAGAGAATTTTTTTTAAAAAAAAAGGAGAGTGAAAATTAACAAGCTTAATCTTGTTTTTGACATTATGATTATTAGCTGTGGGGGGCGGGTTGAGGCATGCTTGATTAAGGTAATTCATTTTCAGATTTGACACTGTGAGCAAATGAATGCTAAGGTAGGGAAAGTAGCAACAGGGGGGTTGTATGAGGGTACAAATCCCACCTGGGGTTGTTGTAAGGGATGAATTGGGGAGGGGGTTTAAGAATATTTTGTGCCAGAGTTACAAAAGGCAAGAAAAATGGTCCAGCTAGACAAAGCAGGCAGCGAATTCCAAATTTCCCATTTCAAGGGAAAATGCCACATAGAGTGAACTTCTGATTTAACAGACCTTCTGATTTAACGGATCTTCTGATTTAGCGAACTTTGGATTTAGCAGCAGCCGGCTGTTTTTGTCTAAACATTGCCTGCAAATAACAGACAAGTCATTTGACTCTAAGTGACGAGGCGGTCCTTTGTACATCCTTCGTGGAGGCTCACATCGTTTGTGCAGGGTTGTCATCATGCCAAGGACGCCAACAATGTCCTTTGTGGTGATTTTTCTTCAGTACATCACCCCATTTGCATAACAACATCGTTGTGGCAATGATGTCATTTTCAATTTGCAACTTTTCCCCATTGAATTAGATGAATGGAAGGGAATTTGATCTTGACATTTTTTTTCCAAGACTAAGAGTATTTGTACAATGAGATTTTTTCAACTGAAGTTGTTATTTTATCTTCCACAAGCAATTTCTCCAAGGAAATTGCTTTGCTATTCTTGACTACCAAGGTCAAATCCCTCCCAAGATGGCCTGTACCATGTGTGTATACATGTATGTGTAAATATGTACCTGAATCAACAACTATTTATTCATCTATCTCACAGACATTCAGGTAATCCTTGGCTTATGACCACAATGGAGCCCAAAAATCAAGCCAGTTGATAAATGTTTTCTTACACAACCATTCTTCCTACAGTTGTTAAGTGAATCACTGCAGTTCTTATGTTAGCAACATGGTTGTTAAGTGAATCTGACTTCCTCATTGCTGGTCAGAAGGTCACAAAAGGAGATGACATGATCCCGGGACATGCAACCGTCATAAATTTGAGTCAATTACCAAGCGTCTGAATTTTGATCACGTAACCATGGGGATACTGCAACCGTCGTAAGAGTGAAAAATGGTCCTGTCACTTGTATGGCCACTAAATGAACTGGCTGTAGAGTGAAGTCTTCCTGGAGTTGAGCTTAATGACTGGTGACTTCAAGATCTCCTCTCAGTCTTGATATCATGAGACTCCTGATATCTTCTGGATGTTCTCCTGACTTCCCAATCCGGTCTAAAGAATTGGGACGTCCTAATGAACTCCCTCACCCAGCAACTCTTCCTTAGCTTTTTGAGATATAAACTGGAAAATAAGTATGTGTTTAATTATGTGACTCATACCCCTTATCCACAATTTGCTCTGGGACATTTTGTGAGACCGAAGAGCAGCGAGAAGGGAAGGCAGTGGCCTCGGCTGACTTGAGGAAGATCTACAGATTCAACTGCAGTCAGAAGGCTCCATGGCCAATCCAATTAACCTACATTAATTGCGGGATGGAGTTATTCACTGGTTTTATTCAAATAGTATGGACTAGGGTATGAAAATTAAAAGGATTGTTGGAACGATTTTTGAAGTAAAATCAAACTGGAGAAGAACCAAATTTAAGCTCAAAAATCAGGACCATTTCACAGACTGTAGAGATGTCTTCGCTGGATACAGACTGCCAGAACTCAGAAAGTCCAACCTTTAATTGCAGTTTATTTAAACAGCTTTGATTCCTTGGGCAAAGCGGTGATCTATCAGCTAACCTCGTTGGTTTCCAGCCCAGATAATTTTGTGTCAAGAGTGCACAACTCTGGATCTGCACTCAAAGACTTTTAGTCCCTCTGTTAATCTGCTGCCATAAATTAAAACCAGATTCCTCATTGACAAAAACCCAATGGGAGACCCCACATCCCCAATTTAAGGTCACAATAATTTTGGACCAGAAAGGGGGGAAATGGACTATGAATATTTCCGAGCAGATACTTTTCACCAATCTTTTAAGACTTAATTTATGGTAACGTAATAATTCTGCAATAAATATAAGTACTACAATAAATAGGAAGAACTATATAAAACATACGGCATTTCAGCTTGGAAAGGCAAGTTACATTTAAAAGTCACCCAGAAGCCTTCAGATGCAGCCTTAATTTATTCAATAGGCTGGTACAGTTAGTCCTCACCTTATGTCTACAATAGAGCCCCAAGTTTATGTCGCTAAATTAGCTTTGCCCTGTTTTATGACTTTTCTTGCTCCAGTTGTTAAGTGAATCACTGCAATTGTTAAGTTGTTAAGCTTGGTTGTTAAGTGAGGTTTTGCTTGTCATAAGGTCATAAAAGGGAATCACATGACTCAGGACACTGTGACCGTCGTAAATATGAGTCAGTTTTCCAAGCGGCTGACTTTTGATCACGTGGCCACAGGGATGATGCTGCAACGGTCATAAAGTGTGAAAAGTGGTCATAAATCACTTTCTTCAGTGTTGTTGAAACTTCCAACAGTCACTAAAGGAAAGGTTGCAAATTGAAGATTTATGTGTATTGCTGGATTAACTCTCTTTTTCATTATCTCATGGATTTTTTAAAAAAATTATTCCGAGTTAAAACCAATATTGTCTGTCCTCCGTTTTCCTCCCTCGCTTGAAATAGGATGTGATTCTTTTCAGTGTAAAAATATTTACATTTGCAAATAGCAGGGTGCTTGTGTTGTTTTCAAAAGAGACCATGTAATTACATTGTTTGATAAAATCTTGATAAATAGAGAAATAAAGTTGGAACTAGAGCTTCCATTGAGTGGGATAAAAACTTAGCTGCCCATAAATGGACAACCCATAATTTGGATCACCTTCCAATCCAATCACCCTCCTCTCCAGTCAATTAAAAAAGTCTAAAGCAAAATGGTCAAAACAGAAATTGTACATAAATATATACAACTTTTGAATTGACTGTACCACGCCTTCTTTATGTTGGTCTCCGAATCCTAGTAAAGATTGGATACGAATTGAATGGATTTAAACGGATTTGAGGTCAGTTGAATTGAATTGGAATTGAGGTGAATTAATGGGAATGGAACTGAATTGTGTGTAGGTTTTATAATATTTTATCTTTTAATATTGCAAACCCCCACCCAGAGTTAAGTTATGATAATATAGGCGGTCAATAAATTTAATAAATAAAGAAATAGAACTGAATTGAATTGATTTCCTTCCCTTGTCCCCTTGGGAGGTTTTTGCAAAGAGCTTAAAAATATTTTTGGTTTTATTTCAGATGGACAAAGTAAGGTTATTTTGCTTAACCATGATCCATGTCGTCTTCCCTTTGTGTGGTTCTCGGTATCCTTGTCTAATCGTGGTTTATGCTGGGTTTTAACTTTGCTGCAACTGTTTTTGTAATACTGGATTATCTTTATGTCACTTTTCCATGCTGGTGATTTAACCTTTCTGTCTTTTTACATGAGATTTTTCTTTCTTTCTTTCCGCTTCTTCCAAGTTTTCGGGGTGCAGATCTTATGTTTTTTTCTGCTCCGGTTGTTCTCCACTATTTTTGATTCCCACACAATGCAGAAGTCAGAACACAAAGTGGACCCCTGCCCCCCCAAATCCAGGGTGCTGTGATACTTTCCTTTTATCCCCTGATGTAACTTTGCAAAAAAATATATCAGTAAAAATGGGATGAGAAGCTCTCAGAAGCTGGAGGGTAAAGAGCAAGGTATTTTAATGAGAACATCTTCAAAACATCTTTGATGGTTGGATCAGAGATGTGGTCTTCAAACTTCTCTTGAGAATCTGTTCTTCTCTAAACGAATCTCCACATGGACTTGAAAAACCCATAATATGTCTGAAACACTGCCTGGGTAGATCCTGCAGACAAGACTTTTGTCCTTGAGATGTTCTTGAGGTCTTCCTCAAATTGAGAAAACAACGCCAGTTTTTAAACCATCAGCCGACTGGATATAAATAACTCAATTTTGGCTCTAAATCATCCATCCAAGCACCGACGGTTTTATTTGCCCCTGGAAACTTCCAGAATTTGAAAGATATGGCAATCTCTCCTGAAAACGATCTCAGTTTTTTTGTTTTATTTTTTGAAAGCTCTGTCTTCTGAAAATAAGATGACGGCTTCATCTTCTAAATCCACTTAAGCATTTTCTTTTGATAGCTGTCGAACTTCAGTGGGGAAGAAAAGAACTTCTGGGATCCACTCCTGGATCTTCACAAAACGAGGCAGATTGAACAAACAGGTTTTCTTTGAAATTAAGTAGTTTGAAGATCCATCAGAAATGTCAGAGATTTAGAAACCAAAATACAAATGAAGCACCCTTGAAACAAAGGTTATCTATCTATCTATCTATCTATCTATCTATCTATCTATCTATCTATCTATCTATCTATCATCCATTCTTCTGTCTGTCTGTCTATCTGTCTGTCTATCTAGATCTATCTATCCATCATCATCCATCATCATCCATCCATCCATCTATCATCATCATCATCATCCATCCATCCATCCCCGGGCGTTGGCTGGAAATGGGGGAAGCGAGAGAGATGGATGAACAGAAGGAAAAAAATAAGGAAAGGGAAGAAGACTCAATCACCGGCCATCTCAAAAAGAAATAAAGAAGCTTAACGGCACTCAGGAGAAGCCTTTTATGCCCGGGACTTCTTTTCTCCTCTGAAATAAATTTCAACAGTAGCTTCTCCAACCGGCCGAATGGGCCTCACAGGAGGTGGAAATCTCTGAGAAATGGCAAGGCAGATGCCGAGGCCCTCCACGGTTTCTCCGGCAGGAGAGCTGATTGCATGTTCTTGGCTGAAGGATGGAGACAGATCTGCTCTCGGGAGCCAGGAGATCCCATCGGACTTTGGGAAGCCTCTTTCTCAGCAGGCGCAAAAGAGCTTAGCAGGAAAAAAACACAGGGAGGAATTCCTTGGAAACCTGCATGGGATGTCCTTCCTTCCTTCCTTCCTTCCTTCCTTTCCTCCTTCTTTCCCTCCCTCCCTCCCTCCTTCCTTTTCTGTCCTCCCTTTCTCCTTCTTTCCTTTTCCCTCACTGTCTTCCTTCTATCCTTCCTATTCCCTTCCTTCCTTCCTCCTTCCCTCCTCCCTCCCTCCTCCCTTCCTCTTTCTGTCTTCCCTTTCTCCTTCTTTCCTTTTTCACTGTCTTCCTTCTATCCTCCCTTTTCCCTCCCTCCCTCTATTCTCTCTCCTTCCTCCCTCCCTTCTTTCCCTTCCTTGCTTCCTTCCTTCCCCCATATTTATTTATTTATTTCTTATTTCTTTCTCACTTGTTTGAAAGGAGAAGGAATGGGGAGAATGGGAAGCAGAAGGAGAAAGGAGGAGGAGGAGGATGTAGAGAAGGAGGAGAGGGGGAGAGGAGGAGGAGAGGAGGAGGAGGGATTTCCTGTGATCTCTCATCCAAGGACTAACTATGAATTAAGAGTGAGCTCTTGCCATCCGAAGGGGAAGACACCCAGGGGAGTTTGTGCTGTGCAATAAAAAAAAAAAAAAAAAGGGGGGGAGTTTGTGCTGTGCAATAAACCGGAGTTTAAGAACATGCAGGCAGGGAAATCAAAGCCTGATGAGAAGCAAAGAGCCTGCAGCCAGCCAAGAAAATGCATGTTTTTTTCAACAGGCAGAGCTCATTAATTCTTAAAGGACTCCGAGCTTTGCAAAAAAAAAAAAAACCTCACACACTCACACATAACAAACCCATTTGTTTTTTACTTCAGCTGTTCTTGCAAAGGCACACAGGGCCCTGTGCAATCTCAGCATTGGCTTTTCCGAACAAGGGGGAAATTAAGGGGGTGCGTTTAGTCTCTTTGGGAAAAGGGGGGGCTGCCAGTGGACTTTTGAGGAGGCGGGGACACATTTAATGCAATGGGCTTGTTATTTTGGGGGTATTTCTCCCTTCCCCGTCGTCTCTGCAAAAGGGATCCGGCAAATCAGATACATGTAGTCCTCAATTTATAACAGCTTGTTTAGTGACTGTTCAAAGTTACGATGACACCAAAAGCAGTGACTTAGGACCGTTTTTCACACTTATGACCGTTGGATCACTGGATCAAAATTTAGACACTTGGCCGTAAATGAATGTTGGTTGCAAGTGTTGTAACCTTAACAACCGTGGGAAAAACACTCACAAAAATCAGGCAGGACTCGTTTAATGGCCACCTTGCTTAACCATGGAAAGGTTCCAGTCCCAACTGTGGCCGTAAATCAGGGATTCCCTGCAGTTTGTCCGTAAGGTTTCCCTGGATTTTGTTGTCCTCCAATGAGTGAGATTCTTTGGGAATGTCAGTCTGTTTTGCTCACGACAATCTCAGTTTAGTTTCTTTCTAAAGTGGATGGACTCAGCAGCGATGATGAATTGGCTGCTCGGATTAAAGAAAAGAATACGATTGACTTTGTTTCTACTTGGAAACCGTTTCTGGACTTTATGCTTGAGGCGGGGAAAAAAATAACCCTTGGATTTGGGGTTTTGCTGATGAGATAGGTTTGTTGTTATAGAAATGGCTGGTACATATTATCATATAAAAGTTAAAAGTTGTAGTTGTAAGTTTATTTCCTTATTCTGCTGCACCAAAAAGAATTGAAAGTCAACTTCCTTCCTTCCTTCCTTCCTTCCTCCCTCCCTCCCTCCCTCCCCCCCTTCCTCCTTCCCTCCCCCTTCCTTCCTTCCTTCCCTTCCTCCCTCTTTCTTCCTTCCTTCCTTCCTCCCTTCCTTCCCTCTCTCCTGCCCTCCCTCCTGATTCCTTCCTTCCTTTTTCTTCTGTCTCTCCCTCTCCCTCCCTCTCTCTTTCCATAGTGTATAAACTGTCCAACTTATTTCAAGGTAACTCTGGGTGGCCTATAAATTTCACAAATAATCCTAAATTATTTATCAACCATTACCCTACACTTTTCCCTCTTCCCCTTTTTCTCCTTCCTGATTTTCCTGTGATCCTGATCCTCCCCCCCTCCCCCCAGTCTATTTCTCTATTTTATATTTGGAGGAACGAATAAAAATTGAGCTGACACTCGTTTAGCTCCTACTTTCCTTGGAGCGAGTCCTCTGGGTGATCGATCCTGGAGTTGTATCTTTGCAATCGATTGATTGATCAGGGAGACACGTGTGATTAAGTGTTGCATCGTTTTTTGGGCAGTATTTTCTCCCGTGTTCCAAGCCCCTCCACTGTCAACCAGGGGTTGTGTATAATATCAATACAGCTTCCCACAACTGGGGAGAGGCACCTAGCCTCTCCTGTTCTTCTCTTTTCCCCCCCTCTGTTTATTTATATCCTGCTTTATTTGCAGAAGGAGAGAGACAGCCAGGAGCAAGGAAAGCCTGGCAAAAACCAACCAAGCCAGGATCCCCTGGGCCCATCTGTCTCTCCCAATGCTCCACATTTCCCCCAAAGCTACGAAGAGCAGGAAAGCAATGCAAATGTTTAGATTTTGCTTTTTTTAAAAGACGGGGCTGAGACTGTGACAAAATAACAGAATAGCAGAGTCGGAAGGGACCTTGGAGGTCTTCTAGTCCAACCCCCTGTTCAAGCACGAGGCACTTTCATGCAGAATAAAAGAGTTGGAAGGGACCTGGCGGTGGGGGTCCTGGGTTTCCTGTTCCTTCCTGTTACTGAGCCAGTTGTTAAGTGAGCTTTGTCCCACATTATGTCCTTCCTTGCCACAGCTGTTAAGTGCAATCACCACAGTTCTTATACTTAGTAACCGTTGTTAAGTGAATCTGGCTGCCGCATGGAGTTTGTTCATCAATAGGACCCAGTTTGTGGGGGCAATAAGCTGACTTTGTATAAAAAATATACAAAAGTAGGAAGGCTATTGCTTAACGCATTGTAAGCCGCCCTGAGTCTCTGGAGAAGGGCGGCATAATATAAATCTAATTTTTTAAAAAAAAGGTCCCAGTGCAGCACTGCAGCCATCATAAATATGAATCAGTCGCATAGCATCTGAATTTTGACCCGGTGAGCACGGGGATGCTGCAGCGGTCGTAAGTGTGGGAAAATGGTCCTGTTTTCAGCACCGTCGTAACTCCGAACGGACACTAAACGAACGGTTGCCAGTCGAGCCCTCTCTGTACTAATCACCAAAGGGGGGTGAAAAAAAACTCAGTTAAAAACGGCAGCTGCTAAACCCACATTTTTTTCCCCAATGAGCCGTGAGGGAAAAAAAAATCAGTTTCCAGAGACGAAGGACATTTGCTGGGAGCAGAAGAAAGGAAAATACACACCAGGCGTTGCTTCTTCCCTTTTGTTATTAATGGGAACATCCCCACAATTTACCGTGGATGATCAGAACTATATTTAAGGCCCCGGAAACGCCGGACAATATTTCACAGCCGTTCATGTCCTCTGGCAAAGTCTCTCTATCTCTCATTCCTCTTGGCTCTGACACCTTCCCCCTTTTTCTTCTCCCCTCCCTCCCTCCCTCGCCCAGAGACATTGAAAAGCTGCCTCAGCATATCTGGGCAGCCTTCAAATTTAGCCCAGGTTGGAAAGATGCTATTTTGGGCCAAATTAGGCATCCTAAAATTAGAACTGTCCCCCCCATTGCCCCTCCCTCCCCCCTTGGTTCAGTTTTATTTAATTTTTATTTTTTACTCCAGAATTCAAATCTGGCCAGCAGAGGCTGGATGCAAATGCGAAGTGACCCTTGGAGACATCATTTCACAAATGATGAAGGCAGGCTGAGAAAATGATTGCCGTTGACGTTGGTTGGGAGGGTAGGGGGGAGTTTAAAGCTGAATGATGAGCGGATGATAGAGTTGTAAGGGACCTCGGAGGTCCTCTAGTCCAACCCCCTCTTCAGGCAGGAGATCCATACCATCCCAGTCTCTGTTTCATCTCTTCTTGAAAGCCTCCAGTGATGGAGGAACCACAACTTCTGGAGCGAAGCCGTCCCACAGATTAATTGATCTGGGGTTATAGAATAACAGAGTTGGAAGGGACCTTGGAGGTCTTCTAGTCTAACCCTCTCAGTCCAATCATTGTCCAGTTTCTTCTTAAAAGCTTCCAGTGTTGGAGCACCCACAACTTCTGGTCCACTGCTTAATTGTCCTCACTGTTAAGAAATTCCAGGTTGCCTCTCTCCTTGATGAGTTTCCATCCGTTGCTTCTTCTCCTGCCCTCAGGAACTTTGGAGAAGAGGAGGACCCCCCCCTCTTCTTTGTGGCAGCCCCTCAAATACTAAAAGATGCTTCTCTGCACCCTTTCTAGGACTTCTTCTCCTTCGTTCTTCTGCATTTGTCCAGCAGCAAAAAGTGCCATCACGAATGAGGATTATAGCATGGAGAAAGAGCAAGATATGGTTGTAGCATCTCTAGATAAGGCAAAGGGGGGAAATCCCCAATTAAAATCCCCCTTTTTGCTTTACATCTGGGCAAGGAAGCTCATTTCTGAGTTACGGGCCAGGGGCTAACCTTCAAATCCCAATTTTATCCTATTTTGGTCCAAAGCTCAGCCGAGCGTCACATTTTAAACGTGGAGTTTGTGACCCAATAATCAGTTTATACAAGCTCTGAGCAAGGATAACTAAAACGTTGTATGTTTATTGTACAAGCTCTGGAAGAGCAAAGTCTTTGAGAAACTACAAGAACAAGTTACGACTCGTATTGATATTAATACCCGGCATGGTGATGGATTAAAATATAGCAGAGGCTGCTATTCCCAGAGCAATAAAATAGGATAAAATACGATCCGGTGGAAGCTGAACTGAGAATAAAAATGAAAATGATAAAAGATGATTGCATACAAATAGGTTACTCACAATAAAAGTGATAACCAGGTGACTGAAAAGGAAATTTAATAGGCAGCGATGTCTCTGTGCAAATACATAAACCAGGGTTTGTCTGCTAATTCTTAGCAAATTGTCCTCAACCTTACCTAACTGACAGGGGAAGATAAGATTGCCATTAAAGGCGACTTGGTAAAGATTTTCATGCAGTCCTCGACTTACAACCACAATGGGGACAAGAAGTAAAGGATGACCTAAACTAAGGAAAAATTTCCTGACAGTGAGAACAATGAACCAGTGGAATGGCTGGCCACCAGAAGTTGTGGGTGCTTCATCACTGGAGGTTTGTAAGAAGAGACTGGACAACCATTGGCATATGCTTGAGCAGGGGGTTGGACTAGAAGACCTCTGAGGTCCCTTCCAAGTCTGTTATTCTATGATCCCAGACCAATTAATCAGTGGAACTGCTCCTCTCCAGAATCTGTGGGTAGGTCCATCACTGGAGGTCTTCAAGAAGGGACTGGACAGCCATTTGATCAGAATGGTTGAGGGTCTTCTGCTTGAACAAGGGGTTGGACTAGAAGACCTCCAAGGTTCCTTCCACCCCTAGGATTCTATGATTCTGAGATAAATGAGATACATGATGGATGGAGAGAGGGAGGGAGGGAGGGAAGGAAGGAAGGAAGGAAGGAAGGAAGGAAGGAAGGAAGGAAGGAAGGAAGGAAGGAAGGAAAGGCTTGCCTCCAGAAGCCGTGGGTAGGTCCATCACTGGAGATCTTCAAGAAGAGACTTTGACCAGAATGGCATAAGGTCTTCTGCTTGAACAAGGGGTTGGACTAGAAGACCTCCAAGGTCCCTTCCACCCCTAGGATTCTACAATTCTGTCTTTCTAAGCTTGTGGTTATTCATAGCAAAGAAAGTTAGAGAACCACCTGACCTTGGAACCTGATCTCCATGCCTTTCCTGTTGCATTTGCCTGGATCTCAGCCGCTGGATCCGTGGAGACCCAAAGGATTGCTCCGTATCAGACTCTGGCTGTTTCTTAGGCTGTCCCTGTGGACTTGGAGGGGCTGCACTTGTGTTAAAATAACACAAACACAGTCCTGGCAGCCACACTTTGTCTTCTGGCCTGCCAGCCCCCCGTCCATCCATCTCGGAGGGCTTATGAATCGCCCGGCTTGCTAAGCAGAAGGTCACCCATCTCCCTAGACACCCAACTGGCTTTATTTCAAGACCGGCCATTAAATCCCAGACAGGGTCTGTCGTGTTAACATTATATATTGTTTTTCTCTGCATGAGATCTGGGTGGGACTCTCCTTCTGCAGCCAGTCCTCGACGTACGACCACAAGGGAACCCAAACATGTCCATTTGCTAAGCGAGACAGTTGTTAAGCGAGTTTCCCCCAAAATTGGTGACCTTTCTAGCCACAGTTGCGAAGGGAATTGTTGCAGTTGTTGAATTAGGAACATGGATGTGAATCTTGCTTCCCCCTTGCCACATCCTCCGTGGGCCTCTGTGAGAAGGATGCAGGACGACTGGCTTCCAGAGCTGGTGGGAGCTCCGTCACTGGAGTGATGAGTGAAGAGAAGGACCAGGGGAGACAGGATAGCCGTCTTCCAATATTTGAGGGGCTGCCACAGAGAGGAGGAAGGGGGTCAAGCTCTTTTCCAAAGCATCTGAACAATGTATAAAGAACAATGGATGGAAACTAACCAAGGAGAGAAGCAACCTGGAACTAAGGAGAAACTTCCTGACAGTCAGGACAATTAACCAGTGGAATGGGTCTCCTCCAGAAGCTGTAAGTGCTCCATCTCTGGAGGTCTTCAAGAAGAGACTAGACAACCTTTTGACTGGGATGATATAAGGTCTCCTGTCTTGAGCAAGAAGACCTCCAAGGTCCCTTTGCAACTCTGTTATTCTGTAATCCCAGATCAATTAACCAGGGGAAGGGCTCCCCTCCAGGAGTTGTGGGAGCTCCATCGCTGGAAGTTTTGAAGAAGAGATTGGACAAGCCTGTTATCTAGAATGCAATAGGGTGTCCTGCTCAGGCCCGGGTTGGACTAGCAGACCTCCAAGGTCCCTTCCAACCCTGTCCTTCCATGTCCTGTGTTCTAATCCCGGCTGAAGTCTCCCTTGCCCTGGCGTTTCTGCAAAGAGAGGTGTTTTATCTTCAATCTTGGTGTGGACCGTAAGCAGTTGTGTCACTTTGCAATCTGTGCAGGGGGTGAGAAGAGTCCCAGTCAAAACACGGTGGAGAGAGAAGGAAGAAAACACTCCCGAAGCGATCAATAGACTTGGCACCGTTTTCTCTGCCTGCTGGAGAAAGAAGTATTCCGGTCAGGTGTTTGTCAGCCGGCCTCTTCCTGTCCTTCCTCCGCTCTCGGGAATGACAATCGCCCGCATTTTGATGGAGTCAGAGGAAGAGGCCGACAAAGACTTCGGAGACACACCGATCATACGGAATCGGGAGAGGGAGCCAGCCGGCGTGGGAGAAGTCAGAAAGGAAATTGAAAACCATCTTGATGGTTAGAGAGGAAGATGGAAAGAAAGGAGAAGGAGGGGAAGGGAAGGAAAGGAAAGGAAAGGGAAGGAGGAAGAGGGAAAGGGAAGGGGAAGGAAGGAAAGGAGGAGAAAGAAAAGAGAAGGAAGGGAAGGAAAGAGGAAAGGAAAGGAGGAAAAAGAAAGGGGAAGGGAAGAGCGAAAGGAAAGGAAGGGAAAGGAGGGATAGGGAAGGGAAGGAAGGGAAGGAAAGGAAAGGAGAAAAAAGAAAGAAAGGGAAGGGAAAGGAAGGAAAGGAAAGGAAAGGAGGAAAAAGAAAGGGAAAGGAAGGAAAGGAAAGGAAAGGAAAGGAAAGGAAAGGAAAGGAAAGGAAAGGAAAGGAAAGGAAAGGAGGAAAAAAGGGAAAGGGAGGAAAGGAAGGAAAGGAAAGGAGGAAAAAGAAAAGGAAAGGAAAGGAAAGGAGGAAAAAGAAAGAAAGGGAAGGGAAGGGAAGGGAAGGAAAAGATTTAACAACATGGCAAGAAAAGTTGTAAAACACACTCCCACGCCTGCACCAACACAAACCCCCTTTCTCCCTTCCCCCAGATGTAATTTTGACTGAGAAACAGGGCACTGAGTTCGAAACTCTCTAGTGACTTCCTATGACTGCAAAATTTGCAGCTGGCTAACAAGCCCCGTGCGGAAGCTTGACAACAGCCTTGTGTGTGTGTGTGTGTGTGTGTGTGTGTGTGTGTGTGTGTGTGTGTTGGTGTTGTTTTTCAATCGCGGCCTCTGATTAAGGAGCGAAACACCAGCGTGCTCGCTCGCCCGAACTAACTTTAGACAGATCCACACATCTGTCCTTGCGGCTGCTAAGCAACCGAGCCCAAAGTGCTTAGCTTTGAAAAGTCTCGATTTGAATTCCTTTGTGTGCAGCCAGATTTGTGATGCTAAATTAAGGTTGCCACCTTCCCCCCTCCTCATATTGCCCTCCCCCCCCCCACTGGGCCCATTCTCTGCAGTAAGCAGGAAGAACATCACAAGCCAACATTGGTTCCCTTGCTTGCCTCTAAACAGCTGAAATAACAGAAGAGAATAGAAGAGAGTTGGAAGGGACCCTGGAGGTCTTCTAGTCCAACCCCCTGTTTAGGCAGGAAACCCTACATCCCTTCAGACAATGGGTTATCCAACATCTTCTTAAAAACTTCCAATGTTGGAGCATTCACAACTTCTGGAGGTAAGCTGTTCCACAAATTAATTGTTCTCACTGTCAGGAAATTGCTCCTTATTTCTAATTTGCTTCTCCCCTTGATGAGTTTCCACCCATTTGCTTCTTGTCCTGCCCTCAGGTGCTTTGGAGAATAGCTTGACTCCCTCTTCTTTGGGGCAGCCCCTGAGATACTAGAAGACTGCTATCCTGTCTCCCCTGGTCCTTCTTTTCATCAGACTAGACATGCCCAGTTCCTGCAACCGTTCTTCCTATGTTTTAGCCTCCAGTCCCCTAATCCTCTTGGTTGCTCTTCTCTGCACTCTTTCTAGAGTCTCCACATCTTTTTTTACATCGTGGTGACCAAAACTGGATGCAGAATTTCAAGTGTGGCCTTAGCAAGGCCTTATAAAGTGGTACTAATAATACATGTGATCTTGAGACTCTTCTCTTAATGCAACCTAGGATTGCATTGGCTTTTTTCACTGCTGAAGCACAAGGCCGGCTCATGTTTAAGGGATCGTCCGCTAGGACTCCAAGATCTCTCTCACAGTTACTACTATTGAGCCAGCTACCACCTACAGTATACTACACCTGTGCATTTGTTTTTTTCTTGCCTAAATGTAGAACCTTATTTCCTTCACTATCGACTTTCCTTTTGTTAGACAGGGCCCAGGGTTCAAGTCTGTCGAGATCCTTCTGTATCTTCAGCCTGTCTTCTGGAGCATTGCCTATTCCTGCCAGCTTTGATTTCCCCTTCCATACCCGGCTTCTGACAAGCAAAACTCACTTTATTTTCAAGCTGAACTCAGAGGTGTTTTTGCCATTAGCCAAAAAAAAAAAAAAAGGGTCCTCGACTTACGACCGCAAATGGGAGCAGAATGTTAAGCAAGTGATGGGATCTAGTTGGGCATGAATCAAAATTACAGTTGCAATGGGGGTTCGCATGAGTTCAAACGAATGGGCGTAGGAAGGAATTAGCACGTGCAATTTAGAATTGAAATGTTCCTTCCTGTAATTTCCATCTGATCTAACAAGTGGAAAGAACAGATAAATGGCTAATTAAAGACCATTAATTATCCCGGCTAATGTGGAGTTTGAAAGTTGGTCTGGCAAGTTTTTCCATCAAAATGGAATCTTGTGATGGAAGAGACTTTGGAAATCATCTAGTCCACCCCCCACCTCGAACAGGAGACTCTATCTATCTCTGGCATGTCCGAGCAAGGAAGATTCACAGGGGATTTCATTAACCAGATTTAATGCCAGGAGGAAAAGCTTTGAATTCATAGGAGGCCTGTCCAAAATGGCATAAGGGAGGCGGTCGGACTAGATGACCTCTGAGCTCCCTCCCAGCTCTATGATTCTATGTTCTAAATCTAGAAAATTTCCGGCCTTCATTTATGAATGAACCTCTGTGCATTGTTTGATTTTGTTCCCCTCCGACTGTTCAGCGGAAGCACCCAAAGGCATTTTTGGCCCCATAAAGACGGGAATGTTCCTTCATCCTTTGATTTTCCTTTCCATTTCTTTCTTGTCCAGAAAGGACAAGTTTAGCCCTGGGAGAAGGAGAGTTCTGGGCGATATTAGCATTTTTCGGCTCTAGGCTTTACTTCTTGAAAACCGAAAAAGTCTATTTAAAAATCATTCAAGAGGGGCGAAGAAGAGAAGAGAAGAGAAGAGAAGAGAAGAGAAGAGAAGAAGAGAAGAGAAGAGAAGAGAAGAGAGAATGGAATAGAATAGTTGGAAGGGACCTTGGAGGTCTTCTAGTCGAGCCCCCCTGCTCAAACAGGAGAACCTATCCCATTTCAGACAAATGGTTATCCAATCTATTTTAAAAAACTGGAAGGAAGGAAGGAAGGAAGGAAGGAAGGAAGGAAGGAAGGAAGGAAGGAAGGAAAAGGGAGGGAGGGAGAGAGGGAGAGAGGAAGGAAGGGATAGAAGAAGAGGGAGGGAAGGAAAGTGAGGGTAAATGAAAGAAGGAAAGAAGGAAGGAAGGAAGGAAGGAAAGAAGAAAGAAAGAAAGAAAGAAAGAAAGAAAGAAAGAAAGAAAGAAAGAAAGAAAGAAAGAAAGAAAAGAAAGAAAGAGCATCCAAACAAAGCAAATAGGCCAAGGGGGATCTCTCCTTCCTGACAGGCTGGATTTGAGTCCCCTTTCCCACCCTTCTTTTAAGATCTGACTTTGACACTTGACGGACACCAACTCAAGAACCACTTTGGAGATCAGATAGCCGGCTGGATCAATGCAGCCTTTTGCAGGAGGTTAAACTGTCCCCGTATTTCCTCCTTCCCACCTGCAGATCCCTGGCTGATAGGGAGGCCTCCGATCTCTCTCCCCCCCCATCTCTCTCTCTCGCACAGGGAGACGAGGCGACAGTTGTGGTCAGACACTAATTGTGCATAAAAAAAACACACAACGAGGACAACAGAGTCAAAAACGGAAAGGCTGCGGAAGAAGGAATGGAGGAGAGCATTCGGAGTATTACCCGGAATAAAGGAAAGCAAACTTTCTTGGAATTTTTACCACCTGGATTTCCCACCTTCTCTGCCCAGATAGCCCTCGATTTACGACCGTTCGTTTAGTGACTGTTCGATGTTGCAACGACACCGGATAAAGGTTGTTTTTCACACTTACGACCGTCGCAGGTCACGTGATCAAAATTCGGAAGCTTGGCAACTGGCATGTACTTATGATGACTGCAGTGTCCTTGGGATGCCCTGTGGATGCATGATTTATATTCGGATGCTTGATCAGTGACTTGTATTTATGACGGTTGCGGTGTCATGGGGGGGGGGTTGTCACATGATCCCCTTTGGGTGGCCTTTTGACTAGCTGAATCAAAGGGGAAACCGGATTCCACTTAACGACGTTGTGACTAATTTAACAACGGCAGCGATTCATTTAATGGCTGGGGCAAGAAAAGTCATAAAATGGGGCAAAGCTCCCTTCACAAACGTCTCACTTAGCACTTAGTAAATGTTGTGGTCGTAAGTCGAGGACTGCCTCTAATCAACATCCTGGGTTTTGACCCTGGGTGTAAGCACAGAAAATATCCCCTTTTTTCCACCATTGTAACTTCAAACGGTCTCTAAACGAATAGTTGTAAGTTGAGGACTAACTAAGACGCAGAATGCAGTGGACAATTTGCCTGGAATGGAGTCCGAAAGGAGCAGGATGGCCTTGCACCACAACGCACATCGCCGGGAGTTGTGCGCACACGGACATAAATGAGGCTAGCAAGCCTTAAAAGTGTTTCAATGCACTGTGCACATCAAAGGTAGGAATGCTGATGTGGCATGAAACCCAAATGGGTCCCTCGTGTCTGGCCCTCCTTTCCAATCTCACTCACGGAGGCCGAAGAGCTCCTCCGACTTTCTCCATGGCCCTCAAGGCCTGGGAGGGGGGAATCCCAGGGTTGGATGGGACTTTGGAGGTCTTCTAATCCAACTCCCTGCTCAAGCAGGAGACCTTATTCCACCACGATAGGATATGAAATCATGACATGATAGCAGCCTTCCCACTTTTGAGGATCTGCCCTAGAGAAGAGGGGCACAACCTGTTCTTCAAAGCCCCTGAGGGCAGGACAAGAAGCAACAGACGGAAACTCACCAAGGAGAGAAGCAACCTAGAATTAAGGAGGGATTTCTTGAAGACCTCCAAGGTCCCTTCCAGCCCTAGGATTCTGAGATAGATAGATAGATAGATAGATAGATAGATAGATAGATAGATAGATAGATAGATAGATAGAGGGGTGAAATCCAGCAGGTTCTAACAGGTTCTGGAGAACTGGTAGCGGAAATTTTGAGTAGTTCAGAGAACTTGCAAATACCACCTCTGGCTGACCCCAGAGTGGGGTGGGAATGGAGATTTTGCAGTATTCTTCCCATGGAGTGGGGTGGGAATGGGTTTTTTTCAATATCCTTCCCTACTTTGCCCACCAAGCCATGCCCACAAAACTGGTAGGGAAAAAATTTGGATTTCACCCCTAGATAGATAGATGACAAACAGATGGATGGATGTATGGATGGATGGATGGATGGACGGACGGAAGGACGGAAGGAAGGAGGGAGGGAGGGAGGGAAGGAAGGAAGGAAGGAAGGAAGGAAGGAAGGAAGGAAGGAAGGAAGGAAGGAAGGAAGGAAGGGCTTCCCTCCAGAAGTTGTGGTTGCTCCATCACTGGAGCTCTTCAAGAAGAGACTGGAGTGAACAGCTATTTGTCTGGAATGGCCTAAGGTCTCGTGCTTGAGCAGGGGGTTGGACTAGAAGACCTCCGAGGTCCCTTCCAGCCCTCGCCTTCTACGATTGTAGGAATCCCTTTTTTCCGACTGTTGCACTTTCCCATCAGTTCATGGTTGTCAGAGCGAGTCACGCAGAAGCAAGAACGGATATTTCAGAAGAGTGAACCTGCTTCCTTCCTTCCACTCTAATTAAACTTGTCGTGGGATTAGCATCAAACGAAGTGGAGAAAAGCACGCTACAATTTGCAGCTGTTTGGAAAAACCACAAGGGTTGTGGCTCACCATTGTCCTGCCATTGAGAACCTTTCCAGAATCCCTCTTCTTGAAATGGATGACATACAGTTATGTCCAGCGTGCCAATTCTAAAATAATAATAATAATAATAATTGAGAATAACAGGTTCGGAAGGGACCTCAGAGGTGTTCTAGGATTAGCTGTACTTATGAAATCTCTCCCCTTGAGAGGTGACTTTATGGTGAACACGTGAACGTAACGATGCCGAAATTGACGCGGCCCAAAGAAGGGATTGGCCTCCATTTGGAGGTAGACTGCTCTTGTCTGGGAAGGCTTGATTTCAGTACTAGGAGGTGATCTAAAGATTGGGGAGGTAGAGAAGGTGTGAAGTTTCTCCGAGACCAGACATTTTTTTGAAACTCTTCTGCTTCCCTGCTCTTAAAACTTACTCCCGAGGGGACCGGCCACGCTGGCGCCCCCCCACCACACTTCTAATGGCAGCGCCTTCCTCAGCGGTTCCTTAGTAACCGTCGCCAGGAGAGCATCCTTCCATGCCGCCCACGGGGAAAAAAAGAAATTTGGAGAGACTTCCGTCTGGAAGGATTGTGAAACCAGGATTGGCAGCCTTCCCCGAGCCCCCACCTTCGGCCGGGTGGGTGGGTGCATGGGTGGGGGAGACAGGGAGGGGGCGGGGGGCGGGGGCAGGACAAAAGGTTTCTGGAGGAGTGGGGGTCGCAACCCCATGGACGGAAGAGGGGGACCCATTGAGGGCACAAAGAAAAAGGGACAATTGTTCCCGTCTCTGGGGAAAACTTCGCTCTTAGAAATTATAAATAACGCCAGGCGGGGTTACCAACTTTCTGACTGGACGTTTTGGGTCTTTGAGACAGAGAGGGTATCCGGATTTTGTCCTGAGCTGACCTCGAGTTGGGAGGATTATGTTAGCAAGAAGCACTTTGCACACGCTCAGAGGCTATGAGAAAGAACAGAGAGAGAAAGAGAGACACAGACAGAGGATAGAGAGAGAGAGAGAGATGATGGATATAGAAAGAAAGAGAGAGTTAAATCCTTCCACTTTAGCCTTTTTTGGATACAGGTAGTCCTCGATTTACAGCTACAATGGACACCAAATATCTGTGGCTAAGCGAGGCGGTTGTTAAGTGAATTTTTGTCTCATTTTACGGCCTTGCACCCCTTGAATCCCTGCAGTGGTTAAGTTAGGAACATGGCTGTTAAGTGAATCTCGCTTCCCCATTGGCTTCTCGGAAGGTCGCAAAATGGGATCATGCAATCCACCTCCGGGACACTGCGACCGTCATAAATACGAGTCAGTTGCCCAGTGCCTGAATTTTGATCCCGTGATTGCGAGGATGCTGCAACGGTCATAAGTGTGAAAAACAGCCCTGGTTTTTCAGTGGCGTTGTAACCTCAAAACGGTCACTAAACGAATGGTTGTAAGTAGAGGACGAGCCGTACTCTTCTTCACAAACCTCTGTTCTGAGGACTCATCGTAGCTGCAAGAAGTGGTCCTAAATCGCTTTGTCTATCACGCTAAGCAGCCGCTAAACAAACGGTCGTAAGTCAAAGACTTCCCTAAACAGAAAACAGTGCCGTCATTGAGAGAGAAAATGGGCATTTCTTCCCTTTGAAATGACTGGTAATTCTCTGTATTTCCTAGGGTGTAAACATTGGTCCTGTCTGGATTTTTTTGAAGGCGCTTTCCCTCTTCCTTAAACCTGGTTTAAAGTCTTGGTGCAAATGGTGGCTTGAGGCTCATCCTGGCCTGTGCGAGCTTCTCTTTCGCTGAGTGGGGTCCGGGAGAATCGGGGTGATGCCACGGGAGCCTGCCCCCGTCCCCCCCGCCAGGAGCTGCAATCCAGGAGAGGAAAGAGGAAAGGTGATTCATAGGAACAGGTGAGGTAAGCCAATATTTAAATATTTAGCACCGTTCCTAGGAGGTGTGAGGTTAGTCATTTTGCCATCATTTCCGACACTTCGGCATCTCTGGATCAGCAGGAAGTCGAGGAAGGAAGCCAGAGGGGGCATTGCTAAAGGGCCACCGTTGGGCATTTGGGCGGAAACTTTGTTTTAGCAGCAAACTCAGTTTGTGCAACTCTAAAGTAACCCCAGCAGTGGGAGCCCACAGGGCCTGCTGGACCGCAGAGGGGCTTCTGGGATTCGAAGGGAGGGGCACCAGTCTGGTTTTTGTGAATTCACACAAAAGGGATGAATTTTCCCCCTCTCTAAATGTATATCTCTAGAGGGGGAAGATAGCTGCAGATAGCCGCGTTGATCTAAGCCATGGTTTGTTCAACTTGGTTACTTGAAGGTGGGAGGGAGGAAGGAGGAGAAAAGGAGGGAGGGAGGGAGGAAAGGAAGGAAGGAAGAAAGAAAAGAAGGAAGGAAAGGAAGAGAGAGAGAGAGAGAGAGAGAGAGAGAGAGAGAAAGAAAGACAGAAAAAGTGGTGGAGGGAGGGACAGAAGAAAAGAAGGAAGGAAAGAAGGAAGGAAGAAGAAAGAAAGAAAAGAAAGAAAGAAAGGTGGAGGGAGGGACAGAGGAAGAACGGAAGGAAGGAAGGAGAAAGAAAGAAAGAAAGAAAGAAAGAAAGAAAGAAAGAAAGAAAGAAAGAAAGAAAGAAAGAAAGAAAGAAAGTAAGTAAGTGGTGGAGGGAGGGGCAGAAGAAAAAAGGGAGGGAGGGAAAGATATAGAGAGATAGAAGGAAGGAAGAAAGGAATGTAAAAAGGAAGGCAGGGAGGGAGGGAGGGATCAATATCAATAACCCCCTGCCCCAATATTAAAAATCCCAAGGGAAGTGGCTAAAGACAGAGGAGGAATTGAAGAAGGACCTGAAAAGCCCTGGACTTTCCCCAAAAGGGCTGGGAAATATATATCTCTAAAATGCCCAGGAACACCAAAAATTGCAATAAAACTTCTGGGCCTCTTCTGATATATAAAATAAACAGAGTTGACGTATTTATTGCATTCTATATTATTTATGCCGTGCTTTGAGAGGCCGGGAGTTTCATTTTTGAGGCGATGCGGATATAAACTCACCCTCCAAAATAAAAGCAGTTTTTCTTTCTATTCTTCAACACTTTCCTCGTCTTAAATAACCATTTTGGAGGACTGGAGTTGATTTGCAGGCTCCCTTTTAACTTTTGAACTGGCTTTATCTGTGGGCTCAAAAGTCTCTTTTTCTCCCTCTCGGTTGGTCTGTGGAAGGTTTTCTTCCAACCTTTCTTGAAAGAAGGATCAAAGCCGCCTTTCCTTTCTGCCTCTGCATTTGGGGAAAAAAAAGAAAAAAGGAAGGCAACAACCCTTGCAAAATAATGTGGGGTTTTTTTGCTGGGACAAACCAAGATGGCAACCCTCTAAATCTTGGAAACTTTTGAGTTGCAATTATACTCGATAGGACAGTGAAGGGAGAGAAACTTTAGGGCAAAGTTTGTCAAATTTGACAATTTTAAGAGTACTCCCAGAATTCCCCAGCCATCTCCCTTCCTCCCTCCTTTCCTTCTTCTGTCCTCTTTCTCCTTCTTCCTTCTTCCCTCTTCCTTCTATCCTCCCTTTCCCCTTCCTTCCCTCCTTTTTCTCTCTTTTTCCTCCCTCCCTCCCTCCCTCCCTCTTTCTCCTTCCTTCTTCCTTCCTCCCTCCCTCCCTGGGGAATCCTGGGAGTTGAAGTCCACTCATTTTAAAGTGCCCAAATTTGGAAAAAAGCTGACTTAACCATTCAAAAATGCCATATGGCTGTGTTCAGCCCTGAGGATGACCAAATCGCTCACCCCTTCCTTAAAAAGTTCCCATCCCAACCCTTTTTCCTTTCTCTTTTCCCCTTCTTCTCTGGTCCCCCCCCCCCAGCAACTTTGATAAGACCTTGTGTTGACCTGGCAGTACTTTCAGAGGACTCTCCCACCCATCACCCCCACCCCCCCATCCCCGCGCCCTCCAAGCGCCCACCGGATTGTCAGTTTTAGTGGACACAAAGCACAGAATTAATCCTTGTGACCTGGGAAGACCCCAGCGGTGGCATTAGCTGCCTTAAATATATTTAGCATTAATTCAATGTCACCTGCCAGTTAGCACCAGATGCAGGCAGCTGTGGCCAATAACCATGGCTTGACCGGCAAACCATAGTTTAAATAAACCCTGGTTTAGCCCAGCAAACAGGCCGTTCCAAAGCTTCAGGTGAGTCTGAAATCAACTCCTTCCTTCCTCTGCCCCCTCCTCCTTTGAAATCTCTCTCCTGCCCCCTTCTTCAGGGTATCCCCCAGCATCCTGGTGGTCACCTGGCCACCTGGCCCAGGCAGATGGGATCTGCAGTCCACCTTCTTCAGGGTACCCCCTCCCTCGTGTTCTGGTGGCCACCTGGCTGGGGCAGATGGGCCCTGGAGTCCAGTCTCTTCCACCGGCATCCTGCTGGTCACTTGATCCTTCCTGGGTCGGTCCGACAGAGTTTGGAGTCCACTTTCAGACTATTCCCCTAGCATCCTGGCCGTCTGGCTGTGGCAGATGGGGCCTGGAGTCCCCCTTCCTTCTTCACAGCTGTCCTGGTCATCCGTGGGCCCCCTTGCTGAGACAGATGGGCCCCTTCCCTCCGCCCCATGGCCACGGGCGGGGAGGGGGGGAGGAAGATAAGGGGGTTCATGCCCCCCCCAGCTCCTGGGGGTGACGTCAGGCGGGGCTGGGCCACGCGGCGTCGGCAGCGTCGGAGCCAGCCAGAGCCACCGGCGGGGCTGCAGCGGCGCAGCTGCCGAGCCAGCGAGCGAGCGGAGGGAAGCAGCGGCGGGCACCGGGCAGCGGGACCGGGCAGCGGGCGCCGCCTGGATGCTCTGCGGAGGAGGAGGCGGCGGCCCGGCTGACCTCAGGCGCCCCCCGGCCAGGCTGACCCCTCGCCCACCGCCCGCCGCCCCCCTTCCATGACCCTGGGCGGCTGCCGGGGGGCGGCTCGCGCCCCCCACTCGGGCCGGGGCCGGCGCCCCCGCTGACCCCTCCGCCTGCCCGGGCCAACTTCGCGGCGGCGGCTTTGGGGGGAGGCGGGGGTCGCCCTCTCTCTCTTTCTCCCTCGCGCTCTCTCTTTCTCCGCCGGTCGGCTGCAGCGGCGACCCCCCCCAACTCTTCCCGCATGGCTGGGAAGATTTGACCCCCCCTCCCTCCTCCCCATTTCTGCCACCGCAGGCGTGACAATGTGGATGCAGTGGGTTTCGGCGACCAGGTAAGGGGGCTGCTCCGCGCGTGGGGCTGGAGGAGAGGGGGCGCGCGGGTGGGAAGCTGGCGGAGGGCGGCGGCGGGATTAGAGGAGGGGTCGACCTTCTCTTCCAACTTCCCCGGCTGTGAGCCCGGGGGGGGGGTCGCGGGGCGGGGGGGAGGGGAAGCCGTGTTCCTCCCTCCGCGGGTGGGCGACTTTGACTGTCACTTTCAGGACCAGGGAAAGCGGCGGCTTTTACGGCGGCCGGGGAAGGGGGCTCGCAGCGGGGAGACCCTCCCACCCCCCGCCCCACTTGGCAGGCGATGGCGCAGCAGCTGGAACAGCTGGCTCCACGCGGCGAGGGTGGGGGCGCCGGCGCTCGCCCCCGGGGGCTGCCACCCGGGAACCCGGGCGGCTGCGTGGGGCCGGCTGCGAAGCCCCGCCCCCTGTCCTCCGAGCCACCGAGCCCCCTCCGGGCAGCGCCCGGGCTGGTGTGCAGCCGAGCGTCACGCGTGTCGCCCCAGCCGCTGCCAAGGACTTACCCTCCATTGGCGGCCGCCTCCGACGTGCAGCCAGACGCGTGCAAGGCGAGACTTAAGTTGCTCGGGTGTTTATGCAACAGCCTGCCAGGCACACACAGGCACATGTGCCCAGGGACTGGGGGCAGAAACTGGGCACCGCGCCGCCCATTTGCAAGACCTCTCTTTTTTGGGGGGCGGGGGAGTTGGACCCCGGCCAGACCCGAGAGAAGTTGGCTTGGCGGAAAAAAAATCCTCCTGGCCCCGCGGGGAGCGCGAGCCAACCCGGGTACGCGTGAAGGTGAACCTGCCCCCCTGTTCCCGGGGCAGCCGTGTGTAAGGGAGCGTTGCGGGCATTGTTCGCCCCCCTCCCCCTTCCCCCGTCCTTCTCCTCCCCCCTTTCTCTCTCGGGTGGGAATGCAGCAGACTTCGCGGGTGGGCGAGAAGGAGCTTGTCCAGGGTCTCCAGGACCCCTTGGAGATTTCAGCAGGAGGAGGGCTCCGTTCAGACGATCCAACGGGGCTCAGTTGAGACCCAGTTCTAATTCCGACGCTGGGGTTGGCGTGGAACGATGCCGCCCGTCTTTCTTAGACTGGACATCGGAGTTGCCTCCCAGAAGCTCCCTACGGTGGAGGTTTTCCGGAAGAGACTGGGCAACCGTTTGTCCACAATGGTATAAGGTCTCCTGCTCAGGCAGGGGGGTTGGGATAGATGACCTCCAAGGTCCCTTACACCCCTGTCATTCTCTATATATATTTCATCCCTTCATCCTCGGCTCTGAATATGAATTCTATTCCTACCTTCTTTGTGACTCTCCAAATTGGGGGAGGGGGGGAGGGCGTGGGAGGAAGGTCAAATCGGCACTTATCCTGGCAGATTCCGAGGAAGATAATCTAATACCGATAGGTAATAGATAATCTAATAATAATAATAATATAGCCTGCATCTTTTCTTCGTGCGAAGAAGGAGGTCTTTCTGGCTGGTTGTTGTTTTGTGTGTGTGTGTCGAGCACCAAATGTGAACAGCGTCTTCTTTTCTTAAAGGGGTGAGTGGGGGGGGCATAAATTGAGGTGTTTGTGGGGGTTTGGGGGATTAAGGTTGGTCTTGCTTGCTAGTTTCACACTCTCGTCCATTTAATTCTATTTATGGGATGCTTGGATTGAAGAGAGAGGTGCCTTCCCCATACTTGCCCCGAACTTGACACAAGGGAACAAAAACATATCGCCCTCTTCAGATGCTGTCCTGCCAGCCTCGCTGCCTGGTTGTGGGTCCGTTTGTGTTGTTCTTTCGGAATGGCAAACACCAGAAAAGCCCTGGCCCCTGCCAGCGGGAGGGAAACCTCATCAAATATCCCCGATTTTTACAAGGGTTGCAAAATCTCCTGCAGGATTCACAAAGCTTGTTTTTTGGGGGTGTTGGGGGGGGGGAGTGCTGACTTGTTCCAGTCTGGCTCCAACCTGCTGTTTCCAGGAAGGATAGGCAGGCTCCCCCCTCCCTTTTCTCCCACCCACCCAGGATTTATTATTTCTAAGAAGAAAATCTTAATCAGGTCTGGCTTTTAACCCGCTCCTTGCCAGGGACTGACATTATATATATAATCAGGTCCTCCGTTCTCCATCTGTGCCCAGTGAGACTCCTTCCCTGCTCCAAGCTACAATTTTAACCTAATTTTTTAAAAAACGGGGACACAGAATCAGCCCCTGTATAGTCTCAAGGAAGCATTTTCGGTGCATGTGATTCCTGCAAAGCGTGAAACCGCCGAGCAATTCTGGTGATGAATAAACAGCTGATCAGCCACAAGGCGGTTGGTTGGGATCATATCTGTGGACACGGTGGGTGATTTATTATTCCGTGGCACTGATCTTGAGGAAAATCACTCAAGAAATGAACTGAGAAGTAACTCTTAGCCAACCTGGACAGAGTTAAGGAAAGGACTAGATGAATATATATATATATATATATCACTCACATCTGTCTTATGTTTTAATGGGCTTTGGGTTGAATGGATAGAAGCAGAGAAGTTAGTGGCGAGTCCTTGACCTCAGTGGCAAATCTTTGAACTTCTCCAAAAGCCTCCCTTTATCCCAGCAGCGTACTAAGCAGACACACAGCCAAGAGTGTTTGTTTTGCACTAGCAAAATTGTGCTTGGGAAAAGCACAAGGAGCTTGTGGAGGCGATGCCAAGACGCAGGAAAAGAGGTTTGGAAAAAGGACTTTTGAGTGCGCTTTGATGGATGCCCAAGTGAGATTTAGCACCATAGGCGATTTAACCTGTCCGTGATTCAGAAACAAACTATGGTTTAATACAACTGAAGAGAAGCTGAACCTCTCTGATTTTTATTTTTATTTTATTTTTTTGCGAAAGGAAGGGCTGAGATTCAAACTGGAAATCCCCTTTGTTGGCTTACCGCTGTGTCTGTTTGCAACGGGATCATGGTTTCTAGGGTTTTTGAGAAGCTGGCTTGCAAGTTCCCACCGGAGTCGCTTTGCACGCAGGAGGCTAGAGACGGCCTGACCTTGGTTTGATTCAGGCAAGGCGTTTCCAGGTGCCTATGTTGGCTTGTGTTCAGCACCATGACAACTGCCTTCCCCTCCTTCGGTGCAGCAAAAGGAGGTTGGGAAAACACAACCAGCCATTATATTCTCGTCAGGCTCACAATACAGACGTGAAGATTGTTCATTTTTTCGGACGGCCTGGTCCCTCCCTGGTTTTAAAGGAACCGCAGAAGCCCAGGCACAGAAAATGGACCTTAAAACTGAACGGTGTTGATTTTCAAAGCCAGGGTCCCGGCATGAACCAAGTTTTAATTTCTGGAATCTGAATTCTGCTTTGAAACCTTTGGATTTTATTTTTCCTTTTTCTAATTTTAGTTTCCTTTTTCCACTTTTGTTTTTTAAAAAGGACCTTATTATATGTTCTTTTTCTTCTTTTTTGAAATCCGTCCGCAGATTTTCTTCGCGTTGGTATACAGGTTCTCGACTTACGACTTACAACGGAGCCCAACATTTCTGTTCCTTAAGCGAAACAGTCATTAAGTGAATTTCGGCCCATTTTATGAACTTTCTTGCCACAGTTGTTAAGCGAATCACCGCTGTTGTTAAGTGAATAAAATGGTCATTAAGTGAATCCAGCTTCCCCATTGACTTTGCCAGTCAGGAGGTCACAAAATGGGATCACGTGACCCCTGAGGATGGTACGACCGTCATAAACACGAGTCAGTTGCCAATTTTGATCAGATGACCACGGGGAGGCTTCAACGGTCATAAGTGTGAAAAACGATCTGTCATTTTGAATGGTCACTAAATGAACTGTTATAAGTCAAGGACTCTCATCTCTGCTCAGAGACGGCTTGACTGCTTCTTGCCCATCTACGAGGGTCCCTCCCTGGGGGACTGTTTGTGTGTGTATTTCTAAGGGGTCTGTGTGTATCAGTCATTCATTGGAACCGAATGAGAAGACAGGACACCCATTCTGCCTTAGGTGGTAGTTAAACAAACCATGGTTTGTCAGGAGGGCGCATTCAAGCCAAGGTCAATGCTTTTGGTGTGGATGCCTTGCATTATTACTGGGGAGGAGGGGGAGAAGGATCAACCCACTGAGATGGAATTTATTTATTTATGTATTTTATTCATTCAATTGTGAGATCTGTGCATCTCGGCCTGCATTTATATTTCACACTTTGGCCCTTAGGAGGGATTAAAGTCACGGTCTGGAGGTGCAAAATGGATGGAATGATAAAATACCTAAAGAGGTGTGTAAGACGTGAAACCTAGGAGGAGGAGGAGGAGGAGAAAAAGAAAGAATGAAAGAAAAAAGGAGAAGAATTAAGGAAGGAATAAAAGGAAGGGAAGGAGGGAGGAAGGGAGGAAAAAGAGAAGAAGATGAAGGAGGAAAAGGAAGGAAGAAATGAAGGGAAGGAGGGAGGAAAAAAGAAGAAAGTGAAGCAGAGGGCGGGAGGGAGGAAGGAACGAAGGAAGGGAGGAAAGAAGAAGAAAATGAAACAGAGGGAGGGAGGGAGGTCAATTAGTTCAGATTTGGCAACTGGTTCATACTTATGACCGTTGCGGAGGTCACACAATCCCTTTTTACGACCTTCCAACCAGCAAAGTCAACGAGGAAGGCAGATTCACTTAATAACCTGGGGATTAACTGAACAGCTGCAGTGCTTCACTTAACAATGATAGCAAGAAAGGTGGTAAAGTGGGGCAAAGCTCACTTTACAACTGTCTCACTTAGCAATGGATATCTTGGGCTCAGTCGCAGTCGTACATGGAGGACTCCCTCTGTGCCCTGCAAAATTGCACCTCCAATTCCCTTGCCAGCAGGCCCTTCCCCCGACCCTCGGGGCTTGGAAGGTGAGGATTTCTTTTCGTGCCGGTCTGCAGGCGGCCATAACTCTGGGACTGCAGCCGCAGTTAGCTGCAGTTTTACGGCGTCTCCTTGCCTGGATCGCATCGTCTGGCTTGTGGGGACACAGCAGTGTGTGGCGAAGCGGTGCCAACCGACCGAGGCCTTTGCCAAGCTGTTCGAGGCAGCTCGTGCTTTGCCCTCAGATTTGAGGTTCCTTGCAAATGCACCCCATCCCAGAGTCTGCCTTTCATTTTTGCAAAATCTGGCTTTCAAAAATAGCTGCATGAGAATCTCCTTCGCTGTCTTCGGCTGGTTGAGAGCAGACTCTGAGCATGTACAGAGGGCTGCTGGACCTGTTGCTGAGGGCTTCCTTTGCTGGCCCTAAAAGGGAGTTTGGAGCTTGAGGTGGGATATGGATGCTCTTTGGGGTGCCAGGGATATTTTCTGGGCTTTTGAGAGGGAGGGGCTTCTTTGAGGGAGTCGCATGGGTGGTGGTGGTTGCAGAGCGGGTCCCGAATGGGACCTGTGTTGCATCGGAGGGAGGATGTTGAATGAGTTGGAGGAAAGGAGCCTGCAACGCACTTAAAAACCCTCAAGGTTATTTCCAAAGGGGAAGATCTGGAGGTAAATGACAGGATTTGGTCCAAAAAAACTCTGTTAAATGTTGGCCCCCTTCCCACAACATGCGATCTGGCTCCCTGTCCCCAGTTGCCCCCCGGATGAGAAGAGGGAGGGAGGGAAAAGGAAGAAGGAAGAAGGAAGGTGAAAGAGAGAGAAGGAAGGAAGGACGGAGGGAGGGAGGATGAGAGAGTGTGGGAGAAGGAAGGGAGGGAGGAGAAAGGAGAAAGGAGAAAGAGGGCAGGAAACCGAAGGAAGATGAAAGAAAAGAAGGAAGAGGAAGGAAGGGTGGAAGGAAGGAAAGGTGAGAGGCAGGGTGAGAGAGTGTGGGAGAAGGAAGGAAGAAAGGAAGGGAAGGAGGAAGGAAGGAAGGAAAGAAGGGGAGGGTGGGAGAGTGGGAGGGAAAGAAGGAAGGAAGGAATTTAATAAATGTCTTGCTTAGTAACAAAATTTTGGGCTCAATTGACATGAGTCAAGGACTACCCCCCCCCCCCCCCACACACACACTAAAAGGAAAGCCATTATAGATCTTGGCCCTCACTTGTGTCCAATTGGCTGCTGCTGAGACCAGCCAAGCACTTCACTTAAAAAGAAATATACAACATTTGGCAAGGGGCTTGAAGAGAACTTGCCTTCAGGTATGACTTTATGGCTCCATAAATTAGGAACTCAAAAGCTTTGCTCGTAAATAACCTGATCTGGTTTGGCCTCAATAACTGGACCAGCCACTAGAGGCAGCCTGGAGCTCAATTTCCTTGCCTGCCTGGTCTTTGCCGACATCTAGTGGCGAAATCTATATTAGTTAGATTTTTTTTTTTTTTACAACCAGGATATGGCAGCTCTCTGTGACTTCACGTTTGCATTAGAGATTGAAAAAAAAATCTTCAATGCTCCAAGACTGGGGAATTCTGGGAATTGAAGTCCATCCATCTTCAAGTTACCAAGCTTGAGAAACTCTGGGTTAAAGTAACAGCATTGTACAGTCCTTCCTTCTGCTGTTGTGTTGTTGTGGTAACAGACTATTGTGGCTTGTCAAGCGTATTGTTTGCAGCCCAAAGGGTTGTGTACACCCAAGCTGTGGGTTTGTTTGGGACCATTGTGCTTCATTTACACACCGTGTGAGGGCTACACAAAAAGCAGCTACAGTTTGCAAATGCAGCCATAATGCAGCCTGCTCACTTTTGATATCAAATATGCCCTCCCTCCAGCCAATTGGGATTCAGTCAATAAATCTTAGGTTAAACAAGCCACGATTTTAGCATGTGGCAATATTTGCATGGTGGTTTTTTTTTTCTGTAGACACGATGCTGGCAGGAATTTGGAAAATTAAATTCTGCTTTTCCACAGCCTGTTTGCATTCTTCATTTGGCTCTTTTTGCAATGGGAGAAAAATGCATTTTTTACAGGCGAACCCAGTTTGTTTGTGTGAATGGTCTAGGGGCAAAGATACAGGATTAGGCTCCCTGTGGGACCTTCGCAGGTCTGCAACACTGGAGTAGGATGGTAAGCGAGTCAGAGTTTCACTTAGCAACCAAATGCACGGTCCCAACTGTAGTTGCTGAACAAGGAGTAATCAGCACATGTTTGGATCTGTCCGTGGTCCTGAAATTGTCTTTCCCCACAAATGGGAACCAGAATTTCCAAGTGAGATGGTTGTTAAGTGAGTCACAGCCTCCCTCCCTCCCTCCCTCCCTTCTTTCCCCTCTTTTCCCTTTATCTCCTTCCTTTCCCTCTGTTCCTTTATCTCCCTACCTCCCTTCATTTCCTTCCTTCCTTCCTTCTTTCTCTTTCTCTCTCTTCCTTCCTCTCCCTCTTTTCCTTTATCTCTCCCTCCCTCCCTTCATTTCCTTCCTTTTCTCTCCCTCCCTCCCTCCCTCCCTCCCTTCTTTCCTTCTTTTCCCTTTATCTCCCTCCTCCCCTTTCATTTCCTCCCTTCCTTCTTTTTCTCTCTCTCGTCCTTCCTTCCTTTCCCTCTGTTCCTTTATCTCTCTCTTCCTCCCTCCCTTCCTTTATTTCCTTCCTTCCTTCTCTCTCTCCCTCCCTCCCTTCTTTCATTCTTTTCCCTTTATCTCCCTCCTCCCTCCCTCCGTTCATTACCTTCCTTCCTTCTTTCTCTTGCTCTTTCTCTCTCTTTCTCTTCCTTCCTTCCTTCTCTCTCTCTTCCTTCCTTCCTCTTCCTCTGTTCCTTTATATCTCTCTCTCCCTTCTTTCTCTCCCTCCCTCCCTTCCCCTGACCTCCCCTGTATTTCTAGGACAAATGCTCTGTTCCAGGGTCTCTGTAAGGCTCCCACTTGCTGTATTTTCTTGATTGCAGAGATCGTAAAAATTAAAAAAAAATGAAACAAAAAGCAAAGGGCCACTTCGCTTAGCAATGGAATTTCATGCTCCGTCAAGGCAACCTGTATAGAGTTGCTGTATCATATAATAGTGATCCCTTGAAGTTCAAATTCCCCCAAATTTCCAGCATATTTGGAAAATGTCAGGATGAAAGCATTATTTAGAGCCCCATTCACTGGGAATATATTCCGGAATAATCTCATTGTGAAAAATGCAAGTAATTGTACTTTTTTTTCTTTTTTATTGGAATTTGTGGGTTAAAAGAAGGGCGAAGCCTGGAGAAGATCAGCTTATTGCTAATTAAGTTTTTCAATCTTCTGCTTATTGCCAGAGATTCTCCGTTTGTCTAAAACGGTGGAATGGCAGGATATTCAATTAAAACAGCTTGGATTCCCACAGTTGGGTCCAGACGGGTTAGCAGCCTCTAAAAACCGAATTACGGACAGCATCAAAATGTGTTTTAGACCATTGCAAATGTACGTTTTAAAAAAGATAATTAAAGAGGGTTTAAAAAAAAAAGCAGATAATAAGGATGGGCAATTGAATTAAAGAGTTGGCTAACTTCGTACTGATTAATCAGTAGCTCTGGGCCTTAATGGATATTGAAGATGCTTCTTGGGATAAGAGGAAGCGAATGCCGTAAAAAGAATTTTTTTAATTGGACGCTTTCTTGAACTCTATGCTGGAAGCGTCATAGGAGGAGAGGTTCAATTTCCTTCAGTTTTGTTTAATATTCATAGGTTTGCGGGGTGCTCGGGGGTCTCCGAATGTGGCTGTTTTTTTGAAGACGTTTTATGACCCAACGAGGCAACATCATCAGTGCTAGAAGAGAGTGGGATTTGCAGAGAGCAGGAGGAGGGGGAGCTATGGAGTCCTTGATGGCTGTTTTCTTGCAGAGGTTACATTACCAAACTAGGTTACATCATGAGAAGTTTGCAGAGAGGAGGAGGAGGAGAAAAAGGGGAAGGAGAAGGATTATGGGTTCCTTGGTGCTCTCTGAGCTTGCAGACAGGTCATAACCCCACTGCAGAGCTGGGGAATTCTGGGAGTTGAAGTCCACCCCTCTTAAAGCGACTAAGGTCGGGAAATACTGCCTGAAAGTTTCAAACTCCAGTTTTATTCCAAACGGACCATCCCAGGCCCATCTCTTTCCGATGCCCGCAAGCCATCTCCTGCCTCCCTCGGCACAAAGACCCACAAACCACACTGCAACCTCCATTTTTATGCCCAGAGGGCCTGAGAGGGACGTTCCTGCTCATCCTCCTCTCCCTAGACCCACGCTAGTGTGTGTGTGTGTGTGTTGCCGCACCCCTGCTTGGAACGGGGCCCTTCCTCCTGAAGGATCTCCCCAAAACACTGGCCGCCTTGTCCCAGGGCGGACAGACAGTCGGGGTTTTCATCGGATCGAAGGCCAGCCCCCCACCACCTCCCTCTGCCTCTCCAACGCGCAAACCGCGTCTGGTGGAAACAAGGCCTCCTTGTGCTCCCTGAAATGTGCACCTGCTTCACACATTCAGTCCCTCGGGACTCCCATGACCCCTCGCAGACGATTGCCAGAGAGCAGAAGATTTTCATCCTCGGAAATCATGGATAGAATCCTGCAGTTGGAAGGAACCTCAGAGGTCTTCTAGACCAACCTCCCTATGCCAGGGAAGGCTAACATTTTTTCCATCGAGTGCCAGAAGGGGGGTGGTGTGTGTGTGTGTGTGGGGGGTCACACACGTGTGTTCACACCCATAATTCTATGTGCCCCACACGTGTGTGTGTGATCCCCCTCCCCCTCCCGCTTCTGGCACCCAGTGGCCCGGTAGGCCCATTTTTCTTTCTCACCTGGCTCCAGGGCCTCTCTAGGAGTCTGGGGAGAGCGAAAATGGCCTTCCCCACCCGGGAGGTCCTCCAGAGGCCGAAAACGGCCAAAAGGCCATTTTCGCCCTCTCCAGATTCCTAGAGCGGCCCTGGAGCCAGGTGAGAGAGAAAAAAGGGGCTTCCCCACACTCCAGGCCCTCCGGAGGCAGGAAACTGCCTATTTCCCTAATTCTGGTGGGTCGAGAAGACCTGAAAATCATCTGAGCTCGCGTGACCACTGATATAGCTACGCGCGCCACCTGTGCCTTAGGTTCACCATCAAGGCCCTATTCTGTCCTGGACAAATGGCTGTCCAGGTTCTTCTTGAAGACTTCCAGTGATGGAGCTCCCACAACTTCTAGAGGGTAGCCATTTCACTGATTGATTGATCTGAGGTTATAGAGAGATGGACCTTGGAAGTTCTCTAGTAGCCCAACCCCACGGTCAATACCAGACCATCCTGAGGATGGACATGATAACTGTCTTCCAGTACTTGAGGGGCTGCCACAGAGAAGGGTGGTGGTGGTGGTGGTCATCCTGTTCCCCAAAGCACCTCAAGGCAGGACAAGGAGCAATGGATGGAGAGATCCAGTCTAGAATTTAAGGAGAAATTTGGGGATTTGAGAACAATTAGCTTTGTTAATTGTTTGGGATGACTTGCCTGCAGAACCTGTGAGTGGTCCATCACTGGAGGTCTTCAAGATGAGCCTGGACATCATTTGTGCTTGGACATCATTTCCTGCTTGAGCAAGGGGAAGATCTCCAAGATCCCTTCCAACTCTGTTATTGCATAATTGCAGATCAGTTAATTAGTGGAAGGGTTTTCCTTCATAAGTTGCGGGCACTCCATCGCTGAAGGTCTTCAAGAAGAGATTGGATGGCCATTTGTCTGGGATGGCAGAAGGTCTTCTGCTTGAGCAGGGGGTTGGACTAGATGACCTCCAGGCTCCCTTCCAATCCTAGGATCCTGCTCTTCTGTAGGTAGATTTGGAAGTCTAAAGAAACATCCTGGAGAAAAGTATTAGCAAACTGCTTCCTTATTAGCCTATCGAGAAAAATACATTCATACATCCTTGATATCACCATAAATTGACCTTGATCTGAATATTTTTTTATTATTATTCCACCTTTACCTTAAATCAAGATCTGCTCAACCCATTTTGGAATCGGCGAAGATAATTTTATGTAAAACTCCTCCAGCAGTTTCCAAGCGAGAAATACAGGATGGAAAAGTCCTTTGATTTCGTGATTATTTTCGGTACCAGAGGGAGAATTGAGGTCACGTCCTTGTTGGGGTTGATTCATGGACTTTTATGTCTCCAAGAACGGAACAAAAACCTGAATAAAAATGAAATAGACATCCGCATTGGAGGTCCACAGTCTTTTTAAAGTAGACAGTGGAATAAAAGTCCATTATATGCCACCACGTTGAAAAAAAATTAAGTTGTGTGCCACTGTGGGATTCAGCTAGTCCTCAATTTATAACAGTTCATTTAGTGACTTAGGCTGGGGGTTGGACTAGATGACCTACAAGAACCCTTCCAACTCTGTTAATCTAATCTGTGACTGTTCGAAGTTATAACGGCACTGAAAAAAGGACCATTTTTCACACTTACGACTGCCGTAGTGTCCCCATGGACACATGTATTTATTGGACTTATATGCCGCCCTTTCTCCACAAGGACTCAGGGCGGCTCACAGCAATAAGCAACAAGAAGTCCAAATTAAAATTCAAACAATAAAAGGATCTAAAATTCCCATTAAAACCCCTTCGGTCCAGGCCAGCCTGGCAAAACAACCATGTTTTAAGGTCCCGGCGGAAAGAGCGAAGGTCGGGGGCCACCCGGAGCTCCAATGATTTATATTCTAATGATTTACAGCTGACTCACATTTATGACGGTCACAGTGTTGTGGGAGGATCACGTGATCCCCTTTGGCCACCTTCGGACAAGCAGAGTCAACGGGGGAGTCAGATTCACTTAACAACCAGGTTACTAATTTAACAACTTCTGTAATTCACTTAACAAGTCTGGCAAGAAAAATCGTAAAACGGAGCAAAACTCACTTAACAAATTTCTCATTTAACAACATAAATTTTGGGTTCAATTGTGGTCATAAGTCGAGGACTACTTTAAAAAAAATAATCTGACGAAACAGCCTTTGTATAGAAAACACAATTATTTAATTCGTGGCTGTCGATTTCTTACAGCTGCCCTGAAAGCTTGTGACTGCGCCAAATGTCAAGCGACTGACGCAGCCTTGCCTTCTCCCTGGAGATCTCTCGCCATCCCAGTTGTGACTTGTCAAATCACACGTTCTTTTGAAATCTCGCACAATGTCAACCTCCTGCCACGCGATCCCAGGAGACCTCATGTGAAAATTGGATCGTGACTTCCGATGAGATGGGTCAGGACGATGCTGGTTGATGTTAAATTCCTTCCCCCTTTAATTTTCATTTGGGCGACGGATATCTCTGCAGGCTTTTTGAGATGCCTCCTCAAAGCCACCTTATCATCTTCTAGATGTGGCCCACTAAATTCTGGCAATGAAACACGAGGAGTTATGGCCTTAGTCTGGTCAACAGACCTAGATTCAACCTTAATCCTGGTTTGTAAGGCGTATCAACTTTGTCTAACTTGCTCCAATCTAATATCTGCAAACACATCCCCACTGCTACTCATATATTAGTCAAATGAAGACACAAAGTTAATTTCATCCTCCTTTAATTTTCATTTGCACATCTCTGATCGCTTTTTGAGATGCCTCCTCAAAGCCACCTCATCATCTTTTGGATGTAGGCTACTGAATGTCACGTCGTTCTGGCATGAAACGCGAGGAGTTATGGGCTCAGCCTAATCAACAGACCTAGATTCAGCTTGAATCCCGGTTTCTAAGGCATCGAGTTTGTCTAATTTGCTCCAATCTAATTCCCGCATTCATGTCTCCGCTGGTACTCAGATATTTGCCAGATGGAGGCGGGTCTCCTGTGGCTTTGATTTCCATCCTGCAGCTTGCTTAATGGACGATCTCTTCTCCATTAGATCGCTTCTGCCTGACCCAGCTAAATCCAAATTCCTGGCCCCCTCCTCATGCACCCCTTCAGTCTATGAAGGAAGCGTGCTTCGTGTGCCAGCCAGCCATCATGTTCCAAAACCCCCAGATTGAATTCTCAACGTCCTCCCACAGTGGGGAAGGTTCCCATCTACAGATGTGTCCAGCTGCTCTTTCGGCCTTTCTCTTTCTCTGGAGAAAGGTTGGACTTTGGCACAAATCAAGCCACCCTCTTTTGCAGGGAGTGAGGTGGGGGGTGTCTCTCTATTTGAACTGCAGGGGTAGGGGAACTAAAAAAAGGGGGCAGTTTTTAATATAGGATTGTTGAAAAAGAGAATAGGGGGCTCATGACCCAATTAAGTTATCTTCATCAGTGCTAAGAGGGAGAGGAGGAGGAGGAGGAGGAGAATGACGACAACTGTGAGCTCCTTGGTGGTCTCTGAGCTTGGCTGTTTTCTTGCATTTCACAACCCAACTAAGTAATGCTATCAGTGCAAGATATTCTATAGCCCTCTGTATTTCTCTTTCTCTGTCTCTGTCTCTGTCTCTGTCTCTCTCTTTGTCTCTTTCTGTCACTCTCTCTCTGTCTCCCTCTGTCTCTCTCTGTCTTTCTCTCTCTCTCTCTGTGTTTCTCTCTCTCTCTTTCTCCGTCTCTCTCTCACTCTGTGTTTCTCTCTTTCTATGTCTGTGTCTCTCTCTGCTTTTCTCTTTCTCTCTCTGTCTGTCTCTCTGTCTGTCTCTGTCTTTCTCTGTCTCTCTCTCCGTCTCTCTCTCTCTGTTTCTCTGTTTCTCTTTCTCTGTCTCTCTCTCTCTGAATCTCTCTTTGTTTCTCTGTCTCTCTCTCTCTCTTTGTCTCTCTTTCTCTCTCTCTCCGTCTCTCTCTCTCTGTTTCTCTCTTTCTCTGTCTCTGTCTCTCTCTGTGTCTCTCTGTTTCTCTGTCTGTCTGTCTGTCTGTCTCTATCTTTCTCTGTCTTTCTCTCTCTCTCTCTCTCCATCTCTCTGTCTCTCTCTCTCTCTCTCTGTTTCTGTCTCTCTTTGTCTCTCTCTGTCTCTGTCTCTCTCTTATTTGCTGTCCATCTCACCATGGGGCTACTGTAGGTATCTCGACTAGTCAAGCTGGGTCTGTCAATTCCACTCTCCCTCCCCGTTCCAACTGTTGTGTGACTTCAATGCTGCCTCCTTCAAAATGTTTTTGTTGCAAATCTCCATTAACATCTCTTTACTTGCTTGGATGTCACCCCCTGGAACCTCTGAGCCCATCATCCCCCGTTGTCTTTGCTTCCAACCCCTGCCAAAACCCCTGTTCCTCTTGCTCAATGCAAACACGGCGTGCGACTTCGGTGCAAAGGGTTGTCGTGAATTTCCAGCTCCCTGGATCTAAAAGCCTCTCCATGGGTTTGGCCCAATCTGAATAGCATATTAATTGTAGGGTTTGGAAGGAGACGAGATGGCGATCATTGGAGATCCGTTACCAAGGTGACGGGGACAAAACACAATTTAAGCCCATCACCGTGAGAATATTTGGAAGGGGTTCGGACAGACGAGGACCAAGATAATCAGCCTCGGAAGGCTCTTCAATTTGACCCGGGCTCTGTCCAAGGGCTTCAGCCTTCCAAGGAGAGGCCAGGTCTTGGTTGGGTCTACTCAGTGGGGCGGATATTAATGGGTGATGATGACGATGGCTCTTGGCTATTCAGTTGGCTTTTTCACCAGGTCTGTCACTTCTGGGAAGCTTTTAAAAAAAATAATCGTGGCTGTTTTTCTCATCTGAATAAATGATAAAGGCTACAGCATTCTGGTCAGCCGTCTGTTGATGACACAAATTTTAGAGAAAGAGAGAGGATGAATGGATGGATGGATAGGTGGATAAGTAGGTAGATAAATGATAGCTAGCTAGCTAGCTACAGATGATAGATAGATAGATAGATAGATAGATAGATAGATAGATAGATAGATAGATAGAATAGAATAGAATAGAATAGAATAGAATAGAATAGAATAGAATAGAATAGAATAGAATAGAATAGAATAGAATAGAATAGAATAGAATAGAATAGAATAGAATAGAATTTTTATTGGCCAAATGTGATTGGATACACAAGGAATTTGTCTTGGTGCATATGCTCTCAGTGTACATAAAATAGATAGATAGATGAGAGAGGGGGAATAGATGTCATGGAGGGAGGGATGATAGATAGACAGACAGACAGACAGACAGACAGACAGACAGACAGAGAGCTTGAAAGATAGAGAGCTAGAGCCAGATGATAGATGACAGATGATGAGTAGATGGGTAGATTGATGGTTGGTTGGATGCATACATGATAGATAGATAGATAGATAGATAGATAGATAGATAGATAGATAGATAGATAGATAGATAGTCTATCTATCCATCCATCCTTACTTGCCTTACCTAACCTAACCCAACCCTATATCTATCACTATATCTGCCTGCCTGCCTGCCTGCCTGAGCTATCATCTCTCTCTCTCTCTCTCTCCCCTTTTCCTCCTGGTTTTTTTTCCCCTATGCCTGCTGATGTTTAATAAACCAACATCCAGTGATATTTTTGCTAGCTGAACTGAGTAGCATCTGCATGTGGATCTGGGGATTGACGGACGGGGAATGTGAGCTGCCTGCCAACAAACCTGGAAAGCGCCCACAGGAGTTTTTTCCAACGTGGAGAATCATGTGGACGGAAGAGTGAACATGGGTGTGCGAGTGAGAGAAAGGCAGCCAAAGCTCTCTGTGCAAATACCGTTCCAGGGTGATGGACAAATATCTTGGCTGGTTGAACAGTTGGTCAAGAGTCTCTCAGTTGTCCCATCTCGGAAGCTGTGGGGTTTTTCGCCACTGTTATTTAAGGAGGTTGGGCATTGTCTTCCTTGGGCATCTGGGCGTTAATACATGAATGAGACAATGACAGTTTCATAGGTCTAGCGAGATACTGTGGTGCCATCACAATGACATTGGAGGTGCCATCACACCTCGGGATCATCTTGCTGAGGACGCAAAATAAGCTTGCAATTTGTGCCCATTGCAGCAATGACTCTGCAGTCCTTGGCCATGTTCCTTGTCCAAGTAGATTCTTCTTCAAAACTTCTTCCAGATCAAGAGAGGTCAGGTGGAAGACTACGGAAGAAGAACAAGAGTTGGAAGGGACCTTGGAGGTCTTCTAGTCCAACTCCGTGGTCAAGGCAGGAGATCCTATACCCTTCTGGACAAACAGTTGTCCATCCAGCAACGGATGGAAACTAATCAAGGAGAGAAGCAACCTAGAACCAAGGAGAAGTTTCCCGATGGTGAGAACAATGAGTGGAACGGCAGAAGTTGTGGCTGTTCCAACACTGGAAGTTTTTAAGAAGAGCTTGGACTGCCCTCTGTCTGAAATGCTATAAGATCTCCATCTTGAGCAGAGGGTTGGACTAGAAGATCTCCAAGGACCCTTTCAATTCTGTTATTCTGTTATTCAATCTCTTCTTGAAAACCTTCAGTGACCTTCAGTTGAGCAAAGTCAACGGAGAGGCCTGATTAACACAACTGTGTGACTAATTTAACAACTGCGGCAAGAAAAGTTGTAAAACGTGACAAAAACTCACTTAACAGATCTCGCCCTTAGCAATGGAAATTTTGGGCTCGATTGTGGTCGTAAGTTGAGGAGTTCCTGCACTGAATATCCAATTTTTTGCTGAAATAACCTTGGCCGAATCATTAAGGCAGCCTCAACCATTTCATTCCTTATCCTGGTGAACTCACCTTGAAAATCTACAGTTAATTTATCTAGCGAGATCCTCTTGGCCTTTGCAGAGAGGGAAAAATTAACAGTAACGCACAAACGTAGGTAGTTGAGAATTGCGGCGTTCCCAATTGCTCTTCCCCGTCCTTCTTCCCAAGTTCTTCAGATGTTCCTCATCCAACCACGGTGACGGACGGGTCATCGGAGTCCCCTCCAGGGTCTGCCTGCCTTGTCTTCAATACGGCAAGGGCAATCGCCTTCAGCGCACACTTCCCTCTATACAGGCGGTCCTTGATTTATAACGATTCATTTAGTGACTGTTCGAAGTTCCAACAGCACTGGAAAAAAAAGGGATTTGGACTGGTTTTTTTTCACACTTACAACCGTCACAGCATTCCCCGTGGTCAGGTGGTCCAAATTCAGACATTGGGCCACAGGTTCCTATTTATGACGGTTATAGTGTCCAATTCAACAATGCAATTCAATTCTTTTTTTTAAAAAAAAAAATTCAGCCTGGACTATGCTAAGGAAATATCCCCAGGACATTCCTGCTTAATTCTCCTTTTTTTCCCAGCCTCCGTCCCTCTAAACAAGCCTGGATCGCACTCTGTTTAAACCTCCCCTCACCCGAAGATGGGTTGCTAATGAGATGCCCCCCAAAATGCCACTTTTACCCCCCTTCTTTGGATCCGATGCCTTCGCCACCAACCGGCTCCGTTGAAGTGCTGACAAAGGGGCCTTTGGGGGATTCAGGGGGGCCTCGATGTATTTTGGGAAGATAGCTTGGTCTGCAGAGCCGCCTTCTTGGTTAGTTTGAAGCCTCGGGGCTGGTGAAACCGAGAAAATAGGTTGCCTCCATCCGGTAAGCAGGTCAAGTGCCCTCCAGGGGGCTCCGTTCAATTGACCTAGCAAGGAAGCATGTTGGCACCACTTGTGTGTTCCTCCCGTTGCTGACCTCTCCCCTCCCTCACGGAAGGAGCCAAAGCTCCCCCCACAACAGCCTCACGTGGCCCTTCGAAGCTGGCCAGATCCTGGTTTCTAGTCTTTTCACTGCTGGCATCCTGGATGCAGAAATTGTATTGGAACAAGAGGGAAAGCATTACTTTGCCTTGTCCCTCTCTCCCTCCATCTGTTCCTTCCTTCCTTCCTTCCTTCCATATTCCATCCACACCCTCCTTTCTTCCTCTCTGTTCTTTCTTTCCTTCCTTCCCTCTCTCCCCCCCTCTTCTTCTCCCCTTCTCTCTGTTTCCCTCCTTCCTTCCTTCACTTAGAGAGAGAGAGTGAGAGGAAGAGGAAGACTCTCTCTTCATTCTCTCTCTTTGTTTGTTTCTTCCTTCTTCCCTCCTTCCTTTCTCTCTCTTTTCTTTTTCTTTTCTTTCCTTCTTTCCTTTCCACCCTCCCTTATGTTATCTTTTTTCCTTTCCTTTCCTTTCCTTTCCTTTCCTTTCCTTTCCTTTCCTTTCCTTTCCTTTCCTTTCCTTTCCTTTCCTTTCCTTTCCTTCCCTTCCCTTCCCTTCCCTTCCCTTCCCTTCCCTTCCCTTCCCTTTCTTTCATCCATTTCCTTCTTTCCTCTCTCCCTTCCCTTCCCTTCCCTTCCCTTCCCTTCCCTTGGTGACTTGGCCATGCTTAGGGACCCATGAGGCTGAGCCCTGGGGTGGATCCCCATGTGGAAGCCGATCCCATCAAAGAGCCATCCGAAGGCTGACAGATCCCCCCTCCTCTGCCTCTGTGTTGATCTCCCAAAAAGGCACCCTGTGCGCTGTGAAGAGGTAGAAAAATCACCGCATTAGCTGGTTGTGTTCCTGGAGGACACAAGAAGCTAGGAACATGATGCTCTCCAAGCCAGAGCAATTTACAACAGAAAATTGTCTTCCGCGCGACAAACCTTCATTTGTCTCTCTTCCTCGTCTCGCTCTCATTTCTCCCCGATTCCTCCGGATTTTGGCAACCCTGCCGGGGAAAAAAACAGAGGTTAACAATTCTACAGGTAGTCCTTGACTTACAAACAGCTCATTTAGTGACCAAAGTTACAAGGGCACTGGGGAAAAAAAGTGACTTAGGACCAATTTTCCCACTTGTAACCGTTTCAGCCTCCCCGTGGTCACGGGATCAAAATCCAGGTGCTTGGCAACTGACTCGTATTTATGACGGTCACAATGTCCCTGGGATCGTGTGATCCCTTTTTGAGACCTTCTGACCAGCAAAATCAATGGGGGAAGCCAGGTTCACTTAACGATGTTATTCCTCACTTAGCCACTGTGGTAATTCACTTAACGACTGTGGCCTGAAAAGTATTGGTGCTTTGCCGGCTGGTGCATCCAAAGAATTTCAGTATTAAAATTAAATTAAAAATAGAATTTCAAGTTTGATTTTCAAGCAGATTTGTCTTTTAAAGCTGGCAGACGGTCCAGACAATTTGATTTTAATTGATGGGACAGTTGGCCTCCTACCTCTAACCTATATGTATCATCGATCTAGTGATAGATAAAGGGATAGAGATAAATGATAGATAGAGAAGTAGAGAGATAGGTAGATAAATGAGACAGCAGATAGGCAAAGATAGATACAGAGTGAGAGACAAGAGAATGAGAGAGAGAGAGAGAGAGAGAGATAAATAGATAGATAAATAGGTAGGCAGACAGAGAAATAATAGAAAGTTAGCTAGATGACAGATTATCTATCTACCTATCTACCTATCATTTATCTCTTTCCTTTTTAACTCTTTCTCTTTCCTCTATCTGTCTATCTAGTCTATCTATATCTACCCTCTTTCATCTCCCCCTCCCTCTCTCTCATCTATCTATCTATCTATCTATCTATCTATCTATCTATCTATCTATCTATCTATCTATCATCTATCTATCTCTATCTATCCAGGCCAGGCTCTGCCGTTGAGGTCATCAAAGGACTTGCCAAATGGTGGGGGGAACTGAGGCACATCCGCAGGGAACTTGGGGGCCCCGCCAGGTGAAAGTCAGCACTTCAGGCTTCTACAGAGCAACTAAAACTGAGTCGTATTCTTAAAACTGGGTTGTCATTTATCACGGCTTGTCAAACTCTGATCCAAACCACATCTAACTTGCTTAATGCAGTTTGAAGATTTCTCTCCTGGGGGTGTGAGGCGAAAGGCGGGGGCGGGAAAGCCAAACACCCACTCTAGTGCAGTTGTGAGATGCACACAGTCACAACCCCAGCATTCTGCTTCTCTTGCAGCCACGGGGCAGCTTTCCCAGGAAGTCCTCGACTTATGATCCCAGGAGGAGGAGGAGGAGGGAAGGACGGAAGGAAGGAGAGAGAAGGATACAAGAAGGGAGGGAGGGAAGGAAGGAAGGAAAGGAGAAAGGGAAAGAGAAAGAGACAGAGAAAGAGAAAGAAAGAGAAAGAGAAAGAAAATGAAAGAAAGACAGAAAGAGAAAAAAAGGACGAGGCAGTAATGGTAAGGAGAAGCAGAAGGAGATGAAGGGGAAGGGGAAGGAGAAAGAGGAGGAGGAGGAGATGAAGGAGAAGGCAAAGGAGGAACAGTAGGAGAAAGAGAAGGAAGAGGAGAAGGAGAAAGAGGAGGGGAAAAGGGGAGGAGGGTGAGATGAAGGAGGAGGAAGAAGAAAGAAGGAGATGGAGGAGGAGATAGAGGAGGAAGAGGAGAAGGAGAAAGGAGGAGGAGGAAGGGGAGGAGGAAGATGGTGTCACACAAACACCTACAACAAGAACAAAGCTCAGGTACCAGCAGTTTCTCCTTCGAAGAGTAACTCCCTCCTTCCTCCTCCCCCCACTGCACCCCTTCAGGGGACGGTCAAAGCAAAAGGCTCTCACTTTGCCATTCAGTGCAAGCCCGGAGTTTGCATTTACAGAGTCCTCCTCTTACAATTGCAGCTGGAACCACAATTTCCCAGCTGGTTGTTACGTGAGGCTTGCCCGTTTTCCCCACCAACATCCAGAAAGACAGAAAAACTCCCGGGCTCTCGGTTCAACTCCTAATTGCATGTATGTTTATAACGATTTGTGAAGATCCTCCCAAGATGTTTTTCCCATTTAACAAAAGGTTTGTCTCTCTCCTCGGTTCTCCATAACGTCGACAAGCCTGATCCTCAAGTTCTAGAGCAAAAGCCCTGTTCAGAAGGAGCTGAACTTGTGGAGGAGTTGATTCCATCTCGGTCCATCTGTCCAGAACACGTTCTCCTCCTTTCAATGAATGGTTTTATTTTAATGGAGTTCTTACTCCGTCAAACGAAACACGAGCGAGTGGATGTGCAAGGGGCGAGAAACAGCGCTCGTTTCCAAAGGAACGTGGTTTGGTGCCTGTGGTGGAGCGTAAAGACGGAGAGTGTAGGAGGAGGTCAGGAGACCTCATCACAGAGCCTTCTGTGGTGAGGATTCTCAGCTGTGCAATTTGTCGGAATTGATTAAGAGTCAGTCGTTAGACAGAAAAGAGGAGTTGAAAGCCCACCCGAGGGTGACTCGGAGACGGTTCTGCTGAAACGATGAAGTTCTGGAGAAGGTGGAGGAGGTGGAACTTGACAGAAGGCGAAGTTAGATGAAGAGATCTCAAGGCTGGTCTGCAGGCGTGAGGGTTGTGTGTTATAGTAACTAGTTCTAGCAGCTATGATTGTAGTAAGGGGTTGTCAAAAGAACAGTAGATTGTAATTTAGAATATTCATATTCTACAATATGAAATGAGGATGTTCAAAGAGAAGAAAGATAGGGACCCCAAGTGTCCTACAGCAGGCTTAGAATCAAGTTGTGGTTGAGGAACATGCTTAATTTGGACCTTGGGTGAGAAGGTCAGCTGGTCAAGGGTTGGAAACCTGGTTGACCTTGATGCTAAGGGAAACATCGCCTGAGGTTCCTCCCCTGTCCTACAGCCATCTTGAGATGTTTGGCTTCATGGACGCCCGTATCTAACCCACTTCTCTCTCTGTCCTCAGGTCAGCTTCTCCTGTGCGAAGCCACGCTTGGATTTTAATAGCCATGTTTCGACTTGCCATGGAGGTCTCTTCTTGTGCGTCGTTGGGCCGAGATCACCGGCACCAGTTTTTACAGAGACCCGCCCGTTGGTATGGATTCCCTCACCATCTTTTGTGGAGCTTTAGATACGGGCCGCAAGCCAGGAGACTTGGACTGCCAACCAGCCTTGACTACTTGGAACTCTCCAACGGGCAACGGCCCAACTTGTCCCATCTCAAAAGGTTGCACAACGTGGCGGACCTCTGGTGGGAAAGCCGGCGGACGCCGTCGCTCGCCCACGTCAAAACCAACTCTACGTTGATGGACAGGAGAAGCGTGTCCCAGGCTTACTTGAAACGGAGGAAAAGGTACCTCCGAGCCAATAGCAAGCCAACGATGGAGACAGAGGTCATTGTATGGGGATCCACCAGCCCCTTGGAAGCTCTGGAGACCAGCACCATCCCTGGGATTTACAATGGTCCTGCCACCTTGGTTTTCGAACGGGTGACCAGTAGTATGACTACGACGACCACTGTCTCCACCACTACTACGGCTTCTACGACAGTACAGTTCAAAGGACTTGGCCCAGGGTTTGGGGCACCTAAGAACCACCCCATCAGCACGCTGCTGCCCCCTTCTACATCCAGGGGTAGCAGGAAAAAAGCAGAAGGTCCACCACCACCACCTAAAATACCAGGAGATACTTCAGGTAGGTGTCCTTCTTTTCTTGGTGCCTTCATGGGTGTTCTTGGTGTCTTCTCCTTGGATGTTCTGTTTTCTATGGAGGGGCTAGGATGACACTTGATAGGCAGGGATGACATGAATGGGTGTCTCCATCCCACCTCTGATGTGACCCATGATGCTGAGATCTCACCATCTTTGAGGTTTGAAGAGGTCAAATGGGGCCCCAGAAGTTCTAAGAGGCCTTCTGCTCCCACCTCTACGTTTAATGTTCACCTCAAGAGGTTTGGGCCACACCTTTTCTGGTGATATCCCTTGGATCATCTCTCCTGGACCTCCAGAAAATTGGCAGGCAAAGTCCCTGATCTTCTCAGACGTTGGTGATCCCCTCTGGAACCCGGTTCTTTCCAGCCACTGATTTGATGTGACTTTTCAGAAGAGATGCTTTTGTGAGTCCATCCGTAGCACATTCTTCAAGTGGGGACATTTGTCCAGGGATGGCAACTCCGTCGGTTTTGGGTTTTCAATGTCGTTGGTGTATCAATTTTGCTTTCTTTCTCTGTCTTATTTCTGGGTGTTTTTTGGGTGAATTTGTCCTTATTTTCTCCTTTTGATAAATCTGTCAATTTCAGGGTTTTTTTCTGTAGCTGGCTCTTTTTTTCCCTTCTTTTTTCTTTGGGTGAAAATATCAATCTCAGTTTTTTTCCTCTGGCTGATTTTTTTTTTTTTTGGTTTGGTGAATCCATCAATTTCAGGTTTTTTCTGTAGTTTGTTGGTTTATTTTTTGTTGGTTTGCTTTTGTGCATCTCTCAATTTCACTTCCTCGCAGTGTCTTATTTTCAAACAACCTGTTCCTTCAAAACGGTTTCGTTTCCGGGCTGAGAAATTCAAACCCAGATGTCCAGAGGTTGTGATTGCTCCAACAATGGAAGTTTTTTTAAAAAGACTGGACAACAATTCATCTGAAATGGTTGTTCATTTCAGACAAATAGAGGGGTTCAAATAGAGGGATTCCTGCCTAAGCAGGGGGTTGGACTAGAAGACCTCCGAGGTCCCTTCCGACTCTGTTATTCTGTTTTGTTCAGATCTGTGGTGGGTCAAACGTTTTTGTCCATCCTCTTCCCTGTCTAATCTTAAGTAGTTCCCTAAGACAAACTTTGGGTCATTTTTTCACATAGTCCTTGATTTACAACCATTTATTGAGTGACCGTTCGAATTTACAATGGCAGTGAAAAACTGACTTCTGACCATTTTCCACACTTATGACCGTCTCGCCTGGCGGTGGGAATTTTGGGCCCCACTGTGGTGGTAAGTCGAGGACTACTTGCAATTTTTTTTTTAAAAAAATAAGATTGTCAAGTGGTTTTTTTGGCTAATTAGCACCCGGAGAGAAGCCGCTCTCGTTTCTAAGACTGATGGAAAGTTCAGCTCATGTGCAATTTAGATAATTTTAATCCCAAATAAGAAGGAAAGGATTTTCCCCCTGCTTCTAATAGCTTCTGTCGTGTAATCCACCCGTCCTCCGCCGTTCTGCAGCCTTTCAAATTTTCATCCCCGTCGCAAAATCCAGACCCCCAAATCGAGTTGGAGAGCGGGAAAAAACCCCACTCTTATTATTTTTTTTAAAGCAACATTTTCCTTTTGCCCACTGGGCAAACGATCTGTGTTTTAAGACGTCCCGTTTAGGGGGGGGGGGATCTTTTCACCGGCTTAGAAAAGACAAAAGAAATAAGCTTTTTTTAAAAAATAAATAAACTAATTTTGTTTTGGCATCGGCTTCAAAGAACCATTCAGGCCAGGGAGGCTGATAGAAGCCTGAGTAATCTCTGGTTTTGATCTGAGGGGTCTGCTGGGGATTTGAAGGGATTGGAATGGATCCATCAAGGCAGGGAATCGGCCGGGCCTTCCCAGTCATGGAATTTCTCCAGGGAACACGGGACGGCTTCTTCCCCAACGGCTTTGGCTCCACGGAGCCCCCTCTCCCCCAGCTCCAATGTTGGTTTGGCCCTGTCAGTCCGGAGGAGGCCAAAGCAACGAGAGGAAGGAAGGAGGGATAGAAAAGGTGAAAACCCAGGCTGGGTCAAGAGGCATTTCCTTTCCTTTCCTTCTTTCCTTTCCTTTCCTTTCCTTTCCTTTCCTTTCCTTTCCTTTCCTTTCCTTTCCTTTCCTTTCCTTTCCTTTCCTTTCCCTCTTCCTCCTTTCCTACCTTCTCCTTCCTTCCTTCCTTCTTTCCTTCTTTCCTTCCTTCCTTCCGTCTCTCTCTCTCCATCCTTTCCTTTCCTTTCCTTTCCTTTCCTTTCCTTTCCTTTCCTTTCCTTTCCTTTCCTTTCCTTTCCTTTCCTCCCTCCCTCCCTCTTTCCTTTCCTTTCCCTCGCTTCTCTCTCCTTTCCTTTCCTCTCCTCTTTATTTTCCTTTCCTCTTTCCTTCCCTTTCCCGTTTCACTTCCGTTTACCTCTTTCCTTCATTCCTTCTCTTTCTTTCCCTTCCTCCCTCCCTTCCTCTCCTCCCTTCCTTCCCTTTCCTTCCTTTCTTCCTCCTACCTACCTACCTTGAATGAAGTCTATTACAAGAATTCCTCCACTTACAACTAGCCGCTTAGTGACTGTGGTGTTTACTTTACAACCGCTGTATTCGTCTAACGACCGCTGCAAAAAATAAGGGCCTGGTCCCATGGTGCCTCGCTTAATGACCAGCACGACTTAGGACCGCAATTCCTGGCTCTCCTATGGTCATAAGTCGAGGACTAGCTGTCATGCCTCGTTCCCAATCCCCCTCTTGAGAAAAACTTGGAGAATGTTGGTGCCTTCCAATAGGTACCAAACCTTCGGGTGCTCGGTTGTCCTGGCAACGCACATGGATGCACATGGGGGGGGGGGACTGTTTCCACCCACACAGGTTCTGGCAGCGAAAATACCTGCGGATTGTTTGGGATCATGAGAAAATGGCCTTTTTCCGTAGCTCCAAGGTAAGAGGACACAAAGCTCATAATGTTCTTCCTCAGGAAAAAAAAAGTATGGAACAGAATAACCAAGTTGGAAGGGACCTCGGAGGTCTTCTAGTCCAACCCCCTGTGCAAGGCAGGAGATTTGGCTTTCAACAGCTCCCCTTGCAGTTAGTCCTCGAACTTACAACCACTGACCATGGTGGGTGTTTTATTACCAAACATTCTAGCATTGATGATGTTCCCTAGTTGAGTCATGTTTGCAAGGAAACCCCCAAGGACATTCCCCATCCCCTGCCATTCGGGCAATTCCCAAAGTTGCTTCTCTCATCGTTTCCGTGTCCACCCCTCGCACTCAGCACCTCCTGTGCAGGCCTGCCATCTTTCTTCCTTGGCCAATGCCAAATTCCTGGCTAATCACAGCCTTCCCCTGGAGTTCTGCTTCGAGCACAAGTTAATCCAGCCGCTCAATAATAATGATGTCAGACAGATCCCAGGCCCCGTGGAGGAGGCTGCGGCCGGCAACATCTGCCCGAACAGCTGTTGAGTGACCGCTCTTAATTGCTGGGGTCTAGCTTGGCCTTCAGCAAAGGCCTCTCACCCTCCATGACATAAGAAGGGGGGGGGGTTTGCAGAGATGCCCTTTTCTCTCCTGCAGGCTCTACTGGAGTAGGAGATTTGAAGGACCCTGGCACCCTTCCTTCCTTCCTTCCTTCCTTCCTTCCTTCCTTCCTTCCTTCCTTCCTTCCTTCCTTCCTTCCTTCCTTCCTTCCTTCTGCCTTCCCTCCTTTCCTCTCTAGGAGACACAAAAGGAGGGATCTGAAAGCTTTGAGACCATTCCAACAATGTTCTCATGTTGTTTGTGAAGCTTAAATCTGCCTTCACAACTTTCCCAGTGTGACCTTCATCTGTTCATGCACAGTAGGTCTGTTAGGATATGTCCACCCGCCCACCCACCCACCCGTCCAATCCAACCAACCAACCAACCAACCAATCAATTTCAGAAAGAATGGATCATCCATCTCTGGAGAATTTCAAGACTTTCAACCAACCATTTTCAGAAAGAGTGGATCATCCATATCCGGAGACTTTCAAGAAGGTGGACATCCACCTCTCCTGGATGGTTGACTGGTGACATGGTTTGACATGGTTTGGTGGTTCCTCTTGACATCACCCAAGATCCCCTTTGCTTCTAGAGCAGTTGCCTCTCACAGTGGGTTGAGGCCACCAAGCTGGCCCACCCAATGAGAAAGCACCCTCCCCCCCTCATGCCTCCTAAGAAGGACATCTAGCTCTGCTTTCCTGAAGGTCGCTGAAGGGCCTTCTTCACACCACCCATGGAGAAGACTTCCGTCAACAAAATTGCCTAGCTCACCTCTGCTATCGCCTCTCCTTTATGTGTGCGGGTGCATTTGTATGTTTGTGCACCTTCCTGGGGAAATCCATTAAGGGAGAAGTAATTAATAATTTCTTCTGCTGAGTGAGCAGAAGCTTTTCTGTCACTTTTACTCATCTGCTCGGAGTTTCTTGTGTTCCGTTTTCCATTTCCAAAGCAGTGGGGAAGGAAAGAGCCATTCAACAGGAGCTGCAGGAGAGAAATATTCTTATTAATAAAAGCAGCGAGGAGTCATCTCCACCTTCTCTATGAAGGTAAGGTGGACAACCTTGCTTGGGGATTTCTGTGTTTCTCTGGGCTGATCGGAGTCGGCAGACGTCATGTCTTTCTGCTAACTGCCATAACTGTTCCTCAAAACCTGCTGAGATCAGGGACTGCAGACCTAGCAGTAAGGCCCATGGAGGATGGTCTTCTTCTGATGTTCTACCGATGAGAAGACTTTGCTGGAGAGAAGCTCAACCCAACCAAAAAGTAATTTGTTGGCCGCTGATCAATCTGGTAGATGTGCTGGACCAAGGTGAAGTTCCACCTGAACGATGAGAAGAAGGTTTCTCAACAGCAAAACATCAGAAGATGACGATCCATCTTGGTTCTTGGGTCGCCTGAATGATGAGAAGAAGGTGACACAAGAACCATGAAGGATAGTCTTCTTCTGATGTTCTTCTGATGAGAAGCCTAGATAACGTTCAGTTGTATTTGGAAGGAGTTATTATTGGAGATTTCCATTCCATTCCATTCCATTCTTCTGTTCTGTTCTGTTCTGTTCTGTTCTGTTCTGTTCTGTTCTGTTCTATTATCCTATCCTATCCTATCCTATCCTACCCTACCCTACCCTACCCTACCCTACCCTACCCTACCCTACCCTACCCTACCCTACCCTACCCTACCCTATCCTATTATTATGTATTCTATTCTATTCTATTCTATTCTATTCTATTCTATTCTATTCTATTCTATTCTATTCTATTCTATTCTATTCTATTCTATTCTATTCATTTTCTTCCTTACCCTATTCTCCTATTTTAAGTCAAATTTACCGTAAGAACGCAGCCTTACATTTCTCAAACAGATAGACACTCCAAACACCAGGCTACCCATCCCAGTTAGAGCATTTTAATATCTCAGAGAGCAGATTCAAGGCAATTGAGTAATAAGAGCCAGGGAAAACATTCCGTGGCCTTCTCCGGATCAGTCCAGCTTTTACACCGAGTCTCTCGGTTTAATTACAACCGTTCTTTTTTGACGCATCCGTGAGTTTTATCCTTATTTTCTCCTCTCCAACCCGGCCATCCTTCTCTCCCATAAAATCCCCGGCGCTTGTTAGGAGAGCTGGATCAAATTTGATAATGTTGCAGATCCGATGGGGAAGGCCATCTTGGTTAAGGCGTGATCTAATTCCCCATCAACGCAGGCGTAATTTTCTTTAATTATGCCATCAGTGTTTGGGTTTGGAGGGAGCCTTACTTATTTATCTCTTGCCGGTCAGTGACTGTAATAAAACTTGATTGATTGAGCCGGATTGTTGGCTGAATATTAAATCCCGAATATCTCAACAAGCCAGGATATCTTCAGCAGCAGCTGTCAGGGAGCAAAATCGCGCCTCTTTCACCAGCTTTCTTCATTTTTCTTTTGGGTTTTATTTTTTTTGGCCTAATCCTTCTGCATTTTGATGTGCTTGAGATGGGGCACGGAGGCTGGCGTGTAGTTCGCCCTTCGCGCCAACTGAGCTTGGCGCAAGTGTGTTGCTCAACAACCCGATCGGGGAGCAGATGGCCTGGAGAGGAAAGCACATTGGTGATTCACACCAGCCGTGCTTCGCTCCAAAAGCCGTTGGCTTCCCTTCAACGTGGTGGTGGATCAACTATCCATCTTCTCCCTTGGTTCAGAATGACAGAGGTGGAAGGGGCCTCGGAGGTCTTCTAGTCCAACCCCCTGCTCAGGCACGAGACCCTATCATTTATATCTATCCATCTATCCATCTATCCATCCATCATCTATCCATCCATCATCTATCTATCTATCTACCTATCTATCTATCAGAATAGAGCTCGAAGGGACGTTGGAGGTCTTCTAGAGCAATTCCCTGCTCAGGCAGGAGACCCTAGACCATTTCAATCAATCAGTCAATCAATCAATCAATCAATCAATCAAAACAGAGCTGGAAAGGAGCTTGAAGATCTTCTAGTCCAACCCCCTGCTCAGGCAGGAAACCCTTGACCATTCCAGGCCAATGACTCTCCAGTCTCTTCTTGAAGACCTCCAGTGAAGGAACAAGTACAACTTCTGGAGATAACTTCTGTTCCTCCAATAAATTGTTTTCACTGTCATTTCTCTTTCGTTCAGACGCTCGGCAACTGGCTCGCATTTATGATGGTCACAGCACCCTTCTCCAGATGGAGGCTCGTCTTGACCTTGACTGACAGGAAAAATCCTATTTTGTCTTAATACAAACCCTCAATTAAATCTCCACTCCTACTTTCCAAGACAGGAGAAGGTGGCCGCTTGGAAGCTTCCGGCCTAATATGGCTTCCAAAGCTGTCAATCCCAGGGTCCTCCTTTGGCGACCTTCCGAGATCCTGAGTTCATGGGGGAGCCGGATTCCCTTCACAAGTGTGTTGTTGTCCCTAAGTTAACAATGGCAATGGTTCACTTAACAATGGTGGCCAGAAATGGTCATAAAACAAGGCAAAACTCATTTGGCAATTGTCTGGAGCAGCAAGAGACATTTTGACTTCAATTGTGGTCATAAGTCAAGGACTACCTTCTATATATTTGAATGGCGTCTTTCCGGCCTTTGCTGGAACATTCGTCCACTTTGACAAGCCAATGAAACAACACAAAACAAAACCACATTTATTCCTCTCTTTTTTTGATGATTTACACCCGGAGTGTCAGTGAATCAAGGCCAGCTCTGTTGTGTCTCCTTTTGTGTTATCTCCCCCCCCCCAGCTCAAAGGCCATCGCTTGCCTCCTAATTACCCCTTAATTAAGCATGCTGACCCATTGCTCAGCATTTCTCCCCTAATTGCTTGGGCTATTATTCACCCTCCCACCACAGAGAATTTCTGCTGTCTGAACCGGCAAAAAATAAATGATTTCTGTGGGAGCCAGACCAGGCCAGCAGGTTTTAAATGCAGCCGTCCAGACCGAGAATTATTTTGAAGAAACACAAAGACCTCTTTTCCAAGCTGGCTTGCAAAGGAACCAGTTCAACACTGGAGGGTTGCAAGCCGACCACCGAGGCAGGAAGTCGTTGCGTTCAAAACCTGCATCTGGGTTGACCTGTGACAGGTCATCCTCGACTAATGACCGCAAAGGAGCCCGAAATTTATATTGCTAAGCGAGACATTCATCAAGTGAGTTTTTGCTGCATTTTATGACCTCTCTCTTGACTGAAGTCTCTTGAGAAGGGGGAATGGACTAGGAGCCTGGATAGCTCAACAGACTAAATACTGTAATTTAACACCAGCTGTCTGCAATTAAAGTAAGTTCGAATCTCCCCAGGCTCAAGGTCGACTCAGCCTTCCACCCTTTCTAAGGTAGGTAAATTGAGGACCCAGTTTGTGGGGGCAATAAGCTGACTTTGTATAAATATACAAAAAGTATGAAGGCTATTGCTTCACGCATTGTAAGCCGCCCTGGATCTCCGGAGAAGGGCGGCATATAAATAAATAAAAAAAAAAGACTTCTAAGATCCCTTTGAACTCTATTATTTCTCTTATCCATTATACCTTCTTTCTTTCTTTCTTTCTTTTTTTAACAGCCCATAATCTTTCTTTCTTTTTCCTTTGTTTAAAAAAAGGGGGAAAGATAAATACACACACACACACGAATATATATAGGCTTTTTTCAAGAGGGGAAGAAGAGGCGAAATAGCTGTGAAATCTCCCATTATTTTTATAGCCCCTGTCAGTTTGATATAGGAACCTGGCAGGCAGCAGGCTGGAGGGGAAATAATGAAATAAAATGAAGCCGAGGAAATTTCAAAAGGATTGGGAAAAAAAGGAGGAGAACTAATATATATCGTCCCAAGGAAACTCTAGGGGCCTCGGTGAATTGAAGGACAAAAGAATTTGATAGAAGATTTGGAACTTGGGATGGAAGGAAGGAGGGGTACCTGCTGCTCTCCGAGCTGGGTGGGTGTCTTGTAGACCTCTCTTGGCCCAACTAGGGAACATCATCAGTGCTAGAAGGGAGGGAGGTTGGAGGAGGAGGAGGACTGTGGTGTCCTTGGTGCTCTATGGGCTTGATTCGTGATCCAGCTAGGGAACATCATCAGTGCTAGAAGGGAATGTGGTTTGCATGGAGGAAGAGGAGGGAGGAGGAGGAAGAGGAGGAGTCTCGCTTAGCAATGGAAATATTGAGCTCAGTTGTGGTTGTAAGTTGAGGACTGCCTATATTTTAAAGCAAAAAACCCACATTTTCAGCTTTTCATTGGCACAGCCTTACATCCCTTGTCTTGACTTAACCCAGTTTCTGGGTTGAAATCATCTTGCGACGCCTTACAGTCTCTTTTGACTGCCTCCCATCGCGTCCCCTCCCTCCCCCCCCGGGGCAAATCCTGCTGAAAAAACCCCCAAAACGTGGAGGAAAAGGGTCAGCCACCCCTCCGGAGCCTCCATCCCTGCAGCTGAGCCATCAGAGATGCGTCAAATCTCTTCGGCTTAATTTACTCCCCGGAGGACGAGAACCGAAGCAGAGAAAGAGAGGAAAAATCTCATTTGTAAACAGCCCAACATCTCCAAGCTGAGATCAGATTCGAGATTTGAATCTTCACCCAGGATCGACAAATCGTCTCCGAGCGGAGAACATCGGAGAGGAAAGGCCAGGTGAATCGGAAACACTGACACCCCACCCACCCACCCACCCAAATTTGGAGCTCTGGAAGGATGGCATTGATGGGGACGCGGCTGTCAGGATGGCTGAGTAAGGAAAAAAGCAGCATGAGGGTCTTTGGATGCCCTCTGGGTACCCCTGCCTTCTGGGTGAAGACACAAGGGCACGGGAGGAGCTGCCAGGATTTTGGGGGTGTCATGGGGGCTCCTACATTTAAACAAGGGTGTTTTAGTTTGCTCATGGAGGACTAGGGATGGGTCATTGGATATATTTTTTTAAAAAGGTGGTGCTTCTTTCTTTCTTTCTTTCTTTCTTTCTTTCTTTCTTTCTTTCTTTCTTTCTTTCTTTCTCTTTCTTTTCCTTCCTTCTTTCCTCCCTCCCTTTCTTTTCTCTCCTTTCTTCCTCTCCTTCCTTCCTTTTCTCTCCTTCCTTCTTTCCTCTCTCCAATTCCTTTTTCCCTTCCTTCTGTACCATCTTCTGCTTTCTTTCTTTCTTCCCTCCCTCCCTCTTTTCTTCCTTCCTTTCCTTCTCTTCCTTCCATCTCTTCACTGTATTTTCCTCCCTGCCTGCCTTCTTCTCTCCTTCCTTCCTCCTTCCTCCCTCTTCCCTCAATTCCTTTTCCTTTTCTTTCCTTCCTCTCCTCCCTCTTCCTTCCTTCATTTCCTTTCCTCCCTCTATTTTCCTCCCTCCCTCCCTCCCTTCTTTTTTGATACCGCCACTGTCCTTAACTTCTCCCTGGTCTTGCTGGATCTCAGAGCCACTGGCCTCGTCCTCTATAAACCCACAGCAGAGATTTGCAAAGGGCAACTGAGTCTTGAACCTTCCCTGGCCAAGGGAAAACAGATGTAATGGGGGGGGGGCCCTGAACCCTCCACAGTCCACCCTCCAGCTGCTGGAGACCCCAGGCCCCCAAATCACCCCGCTTGCTGCAACCAAGTGCTGGAGATGCCCGGCTGAAGGAGAACAGGCTGTCCATCCTTGGCCTGGCATCTGATGGAGGCGTTTGGATGTGCCGCGGCTGATTTGGCTGGCCGAGCGTGGCGTGATGTTCAATTAAAGTAATAAACAAAGTGAAGTCTGCACTCAGCAATCCTGGCTGGCCTCAAAAACCATTGCTGAGAGGGACGCAGAGCCGAGATGCCAAAGAGAGAGAGAGAGAGAGAGAGAGAGAGAGAGAGAGATAGGGAGGAGCCGAGGTTCCTTGGGGAAGACTTGACATCTCTGCGGCCTTCTTGCCCGGCTGCTTCTGGGCACATTTCTGGCGTGCTTCTCCCCTCGGCGAAGATCTCATGAACCACTGCCGGCAGATTGTTGTCCTGGTGCGGAGGCCAAAGCCCAAAACTCCTGCCCTGGCATGGATGGTCTAATCTGCCTTGAAAGGCTTCTAAACGGACAGTTAGCATGGGGTCTCCCAGGAACACTAGGCAGGAGGCAGCTGCCAGGCTGCATTAGAGGCCTCTGCTTCGGATTTTGGCCGGCCGGGAAGTGGAGATGGTGGCCACCTCTGTGGCCCTTGCACCGTGTGGCTCTCTGCTGAATTTGAAACCCTTTGCATATGAGAAAGATATATATATATATATATATATATATATATATATATATCAATAACAGATAGATAGATGATAAATAGATGATAGGTAAGTAGGTAGGTAGATGGATGGATGGATGGATGGATGGATGGATGGATGGGTGGGTGGGTGGGTGGGTGGATGGATGGATGGATGGATGGATACATAGACAGATGGACAGATGGATAGAGATAGATGGATGGAGATAGATAGATGATAGATAGATAGATAGATGATAAATAGATGATAGGTAAGTAGGTAGGTAGGTAGATGGATGGGTGGGTGGGTGGGTGGGTGGATGGTTGGATGGATACATAGACAGATGGACAGATGGATAGAGATAGATGGATGGAGATAGATAGATGATAGATAGATAGATAGATAGATAGATAGATAGATAGATAGATAGATGATAAATAGATGATAGGTAAGTAGGTAGGTAGGTGGATGGATGGATGGATGGATGGATGGATGGATGGATGGATGGGTGGGTGGATGGATGGATACATGGACAGATGGATGGAGATGGATAGATGATAGATAGATAGATAGATAGATAGATAGATAGATAGATAGATAGATAGATAGATAGATAGATAGATAGATATCCACTATGATGGGATCTGGGGAAGATCCAGAAGTAGATGGATCTTCCCAGATCTCCAGCCAATATCGAAGAGAATAGAGTCACAGAGTTGGAAGGGACCTTGGAGATCTTCTAGTGCAACCCTCTGCTGAAGCAGGAGACCTTATTCCATCCTGGTTGTCCATCTCTTCTTGAAGACTTCCAGTGATGGAGCACCCACAACTTCTCAAAGAAAGCCGTTTCACTGGTTAATTGTTCTCACTGCCAAAAAATGTCTCCATATTTCCAGGTTGCTTTTTTCCTTGATGAGTTTCCATCTGTTGTTCCTCGACCTGCCTTCTGATGCTTTGGAGAACAACCCCCTCTTTTCCCCCTCTTTTCCACGACAGCCCTTCAAATATTGGAAGACTGCCATCACGTCACCCCTAGTCCTTCTCTTCGGCCCACTCACCCACTGCTTATATAGGTCCTTTCAGACTGGACTTCATAGCTTCTTCTTCATGCTCTTGAGATGCCTTCAAAAACCCCAGACTCTCCACCCCCCCGCACCTCCCAAAGTCTCTCTCTGTCTTTTTCTCTGCTGCTTCCTTGAAGGACACCTTCTTCTTACAAAGAGTCCTTTCCACTGCACCTTTGAGTGGTTCCTTCAAGTTTATCAGAGTCAACAAAACAAGTTGAAGGACAGGAAGCTTATAATCATTAGCCAGGAAGCTTGGCAGCAGCTGCTGGTGTGACTCACACAAACAGAGGTGCCCTTGGCTTTGTGTGTGGCATTTCTGGGCAGGAACGATGTCCTCGAATCTTCGATTGGGTGAGTTTTGTTGAGTGGCCCTTTAAGGACCTCCTGAGTTTAGTCTTCATTTCCAAGCTTGGTCAGCTTTGATTTGAGAGTCACCTGGTTTGATTCTGGGGGAAGGACAAATGTTGGACATCTTTAGCCTGGAGGAGAGAAGACTTCAGGGAGACGTGGCAAATGTATCTGAAGGATGTCATGAAAAGGTTGAACAAAAGTGTTTGGAGATGGTCCAGAAGGTAGGAGAGGAAAGAAAGGACAAGGAGACAGATGTTGGTTGGGTTTCATGAGGAAGACCTGTTCAACTAAGGTGGGTTCTTCTTTGCTCGAGGTGCCTCAATAGAGGCTGGAGGGTCGTTCTCAGGGATGTTGTCATGATAGATTCCTACACTGGGCAGGAAGGTGGATTAGATGTTCCTCAAGGTATCTTCTTCTAGCCTGTTGCTGTAATCCTGGGGTCTCCAAATGTGGCACTTTAAGACTTATGGACTTCAACTTCTGGAAATTGAAGTCCACAAGTCTTAAAGTGGCCATGTTTTGGAGACCCCTGCAATAATCCATGAGACTTGGAAGTTCAAAACTCAACAATTAGCTTGCTCTTTCTGCTGTTCTCTTTTACGGTGATGAATCTAAGGACAACAGATGTTTCTGAACAGATGCTGTCCCTATCACATAAAACATTTAAACCCAGGTTAACCATCTGGGACCTCATCACTGTGTTCCAGAACATGTTGTGTTGAAATCTGAAGACGTTTTCATGAATCAGCTTCTGATATTCTTCATCGGATGGGCGGGTGGAAGCATTTCCCTAGGACCTGACCTTGGTGGTGACACACATACCTCTTGGCCACAGAATTAACACAAAAGAGCACAGAATCTTAGGCCTAGAAGGGACCTTAGAGGTCTTCTAGTCCAACCCCATGCTTAAGCAGGAGACCCAGCCTAGACCCTCAAACTCTCTCCCAAGCCCTGGGAAAGCCATCAGAAGGATGCAAACATTGGATAGGACAAAGTAATTGTGAAGCAATTCATTGCATTGTGCAAAGTTGCAGGTTGCCTTTCCCTCCCCTTCCTTCCTTCCTCCCTCCCTCTTTCTCCTCCCTCCCCCTTCCTTTCTTCTTCCCTCCCTCCCACTCCCGCACGGCATCAGAAGATCACCCAAATGCTTCTCAGTGGAGGAAATCACAGGGAGGGGAGGGCAGGAGGACAGAAGGATGCACATTCCCATGATCTTTGGAGGAAATAATTCTAGCCTGCTGAAATGGCTGCTTTCCCACCTGGAAATCAAAGCCGAAGATTTGCCATGGATGGATCCCTCCCTAAGCCCCAGATTGCCACAATCAGCTACATAAGCACGGAAGCAAAGTGGCACTCTCTTGAACTGAAGGGGGCTTAATGAACATAACAGCCATTGCCAGGGACATCTCCGGCCGCAAATGGAGGGAAAAGTTGGCAGGGTAATGACGGCCTCTGTCAGGACACATCAGCCCAGTGGAGCTGGAAACATGTTCCTCAGCTCTCCGTCGAGGCTAGGAGATGCCACAAGAGGGTTAGGCTCGTATCACTTCTCTGGGACTGAATTGGGACTATTTTACCCCTCCAAGCTGCTGCAGAGAAGGGAGGGAGGGAGGGAGGGAGGGAGGGAAGGAAAGGAAGAGAAGAGAGGGAGGGAGGATGGATGGAAAAGAGGGAGGGGGAAAAAAGAGAAGGAAAGAAGGAAGGAAAAAGGGAGGGAGGGAGGGAGGAAGGAACTCCCTATAAATACATTTATTTCTCTGAGTTGCATGAATAATTGGGGGTCATTGTCATTACGCCCAAGCACATTGGGGAAAATGGCATTTTAAAAACATTTTTGGGGACATTTCTAAGGGCCACCGCAGAGATTGGGGTTAAAAGTCTCTGTAAAAGAGAGGAGGCCGAGTGCAAAACCTTAAAAATTGGAAAACACGGTGGGTTCTGTGGGGTTATTTTGGAAGAAATGGAAACCTCGCAGGCCAGAGCCTTATACCATAATGCAGACATGAAAGTAAATTGGATTTATATTGATCGGTGCTTTGTTGCTATTTTCAAGACACATGTATTTTTTCGCTGGGTCTACACAAAAGGCCCTTGTTTCCCGTGGGGGTCACTAATTTCTCAGCAACCCAGACTGGTGTGCTCCGAACTTATTTTTATTTGAGTTTTATCTGGAAAAGCTGAGATTTCTCGCATTTTAGCCTCGGGGGGTGTGGGGGGGGAGACCACTGTGGTGTTGGTTGTTCTGAGAGAAACTGGCTGGTCCTTAATCAGTAAAGTGTAGGAAAGGGATGCCAATTTGGAATTTGAATATGTGAAATTGGCAGCCCTAGCGGAGAGTGAGAGAGAAATGGACTTCTTTGTTTAGAGGCCGTAATATGACTAAATTTCAGGCCGTTGTGACATTCCATGACGGGCTAAAGGGAAGAATTAATTGGAGGATTTGACTAGAGAAATATGGCCCCTTGGGAAAGAGAAGCTTACTTACATTGGTCAGCTCGCTGGGTTTTTGAAGATGAAATAGAGAGAAGAATATTCTGTGAGGGCTGGTTTTTAGACGGTTGGTATTCGTATTTTAAGATACTTTATAGATTGGCATTGCTTAAACTTGGAGGTGGTTTTGTTAATAGCTCTAAATATCTGCAAGAAAATCACCAAAGGAGCCAACAATAATTCTCCTCCTCCTCCTCCTCCTCCTCCTCCCCACAAACCCCCACTCCCTTCTGGCACTGATGATGTTCCCTAGCTGGATCATGAAACTTCCACAAGAAAACATCCAAGCTCAGAGACCCCCAGGGACACCCTTGTTCAACTCTGAGCTCCAAATCCTCCCTTCTCTCAATTCCACGAGGTTTTCTCACTGGTCGATGCTTGGACACCCCCCCCCCCACAAGGGAGGAGTCAGAGTTTGGGGTTGCAGGGCGACCAACCGGTCCAGAGCTGACTCGCCCAAGCAATACCCAGAATCCCCCCCCCCCTCTCTCTCTCCATCCATCCCACCTTCATGTTTCTTTGTTCTTTTCCCAGGTCTGGCGCTCCATCAGATTATCACCATCACCGTTTCGCTCATCATGGTCATCGCCGCGCTGATCACGACCCTCGTCTTAAAAAATTGGTAAGGACGCTCGACCGCCGTCGTGGGTTGCCTGTGTTGGGGGAGGGGCAACGGCCCACAATTCTCAAACTTGGTAAGCCCGCTTGGGATTTTCAGGTGGTTCTTGACGCAGGACCACAATCGAGCCCAAAATTTCTGTCGCTAAGCGAGACAGTTGTTAAGAGAGCTTTGCCCCCATTTTACGACCTGTCTTGCCACAGGCATTATTAAAATGAATCACGGCGGTGCTGAAGTTAATGAGATGGGTCTCCAATGAGCCCCACTTCCCCACTGACTCTGCGCATCAGAAGGTCACAAGAAGAGGTGATCACATGATCCCAAACGGACTGCTCGTTTAGCGACGGTTCAAAGTTACAACTGCCCTGAACAAAGGGAATTGTGATTGTGTTTCACACGGGTGACTGTTGCAGCCGTTATGTGATCAAAATGTTTATGATGATTTTAGTCAGGTCGTAACATGGAGCAAACTCACTTAACAACTGTCTCAATTAGCAAGGGAAATTTTGGGCTCCACTGCGGTCATAAGTCAAGGAATCCCTGTATATATTTATTCCAGGCAAGTGAAGGACCATGTTATATATACAGTGACACAGTTTATTTTTTGGAAAACTTTGGGGCAGGGGTGGGAAGGGAAGACCCAGAGAACCCCCCCCCCCACTTCTTCCCAATCTAAGTGCCTTCAAAGCTGGAAAATCAGTAAAATCACTCCTTTTTTAGCTTTTAAATGGGAAGCCTAAAACAGGACACATTGTGTTGTTAAGAAAACTCTCCTTAAAAACGGGGGGGGGGGGAAGCAAATTTTGATCCTTCCAAGTGTGTTTCACCACCTTTAGCTTTGAAATCCTCCTTAAGAAATCCCGCATCGAAAAGCTGCCTGAAACTGTATTTGTCCTGCATTTTGGGCCTGGAAAACCTCCTGCACCAACCTGAAAGCCAAAATGGGGCCCAGGGGGCCCCAGGGCACACGCGCAGGGGTGGTGCTCTCGTTGCATTTTGGGGGTTCAGGCATGCATGCGTGCATTTGTGTGCACCTGTGCGCTTTGGCCACTCGGCACTAAAGAGGTTAACTATCACTGACCTAGGTTCTGTGCAAAATATTCTTTTATGCACAATATGCCGTGCACAATATCCCATGCAAAATATTCTGCTATGCAAAATATTCTTCTAAGTTCTACGCGAAAGATTGTCCAATGCAGAATGTTCTATGCAAAAATCTTCTCTGCAAAACATTTCTGTGCACAATATTCTTCCGGTTTTCAAAGCTTCTCGATTTCTCCTCCGGCAGACGTACAAAGAGGACGTTTTTCAGCGCCAATCAGGGCTGTAACCCTTTGGTTGTAAACACACACAAACACACACACACACACACACACACACACACACACACAGAGCACCAATGATTGGAAGGAAAGGGCAGGATAATGTGTGCCTCCCCGTCTGATTTGGGAAGAACCCAACAAGGTTACCTGGTTGCATTTCTTGGAGACCACTTAGAAGTGTGTGTGTGTGTGTGTGTGTGTGTGGACCAGATCTGCAGGCAGTGCAGAGTGACACCTGGCATCCTCCTTTCACCGGCCAGGAAATCAAAACCTTCTTCTCCTGCCTTTCTATCTCTTCCGTGCTCTCATCTAGCTTAATTAGTTCCTTTTCTTCTTGGCGGATTGGCTCCTGCGTGGCGTAAACTAGGTTATGTCGTAGCTCCAGGCTCTTCTGCCGTCACCTCGTTTCCTAGTGAATCCAACCTACTTTGAGATCAGCTTGCCTCATTTTCATCTTAAGACGAGACCCCTGGGAGACAATAGCCAGGATTGGAGACTGGGGAGAGGAAGAGGTAAGGTTGCGGCTTTTTGAAGCTGCTTTACCACATCTCCACGTCTGCTCCTGAAATGCTGGAGAAGATCTGGAGAAGGTGAGGATGGAGATTCCTACGGCTGATTAAGAAGGTCTCATAAAACGTAGAAAGTCTCCTTGGAGGATGAAGCCTGCTGAGATCCAGGCCCCACCAATCATCTGGGAAGTTCTCAAAAGGTTGGACCCACCACCGTCGGATCTTCAGGAAGAGTTACAAAGGTGTGGATTTCTCACAACTGTCTTTTGTGGTTGAGGAACCTCAAACATTCAAGTCCTATTTGAAGTTCCTTTTCTGGTTGAGGAACCACAAATAGGACTTGAGTATCCCTGCCTGTTGAATTGGAAAAGGTCTATAGTAGACTTTTTCCAATTCAACATTGGTTGATTGAGAAGGCTCCAGGCTCCTCCCTCCAGGGGGAGGGAAGGTTGCGGCTTTCTGAAGCTGCTTTACAACACCTCGCTGGTCTTCACATTTGTTCTTTAAATGCTCCAGATCTGGAGAAGGCAAGGATGGAGATTCCTAGGGTTGGTTGAGAAGGTCTCATAAAACATAGAAAGTCTCCTTGGAGGATGAAGCCTGCTGAGATCCAGGGACCACCTATCAACTGTCTTTCGTGGTTGAGGAACCTCAAGTAGGCCTTGAATATCCCCACCCATTGACTTGGAAAAGGTCTGTGGCACTGAAAAAAAGTGACCTACGATCGTTTTACACACTTACCAACCATCGCAGCATCCCACAGTCATCAAAATTCAGACACTTGGCAACTGACTTATATTTACGACGGTTGCACTGTCCCGAGGTCACGTGATCCCCTCTTGAAACCTTCTGACCAGCCAAGCCAGTGAAGAAGCCGGATTCACTTATCAACCATGTTCCTAACTGAACAACTGCATTGGTTCACTTAACAACGGAGGCAAACCAAAGGTCGCAAAGCGGAGCAAAACTCCCTTCACAGCTGCCTCACTTAGCGATTAAAATTTTGGGCTCCATTGTGGTCGTAAGTCGAGAACTACCTGTATGGTTTGACCATCAATACAGGTCAGACCAGAAAATAAACCTGGATCGGCCGTGGATGTGAATTACCTTCTGGCTTTTGCATCGTTGAGCTGTTTTATAGACAGGAACGGTAGCTGCTAATTAAAAAAATAAAACCACTGGAAATCTATTTTTTCTCTGAACCACCCAAGCACAGAGTCTGTGCGGTTATATTGAATTTCTTGTCTCTTCATTCAATTTCCAAACAGTTTTTTTTTTTAAAAAACCTCCACATCCCTGCTATACGGCTCATTTATCTATTTTCTCTTTTTTTTAAAAAAAAGACCATTTTTTTTTCTCCGCGAGTTCATGATTCCCCTTCAAGAGGAGCTTCAGATCTGTTGAGCAGCTCCTAATAGTTGTGACTTTCTGTCATCTCCACACTTGAGTTACACGAATCAACCTCAAAATGATTTGGCTGCAAATTAAAGCGAACTAACCGGGGTGAGAGAAAACAAGAAGCTTAATCTCGTTTTCGTTTTACAGCAAACTAAATGAGGTCCTAAAATCGTTTGCGAGGATTTAATGTAGAATGTGGAGTTATAGGGTTGGAAGGGACCTTGGAGGTCATCTAGTCCAACCCTCTGCTCAAACAGGAGATCCTATGCTACTCCAGGCAATTGGCTGTCCATCTTTCCTTGAAAACCTCCAGTGATGGAGCACCCACAACTTCTGGTGGCAAGTTGTTCCACTGGTTAATTGTTCTCGCTGTCAGGAAATTTCTCCTTCGCTCTAGGTTGCTTCTCTCCTTGATAGGCTTCCATCCATTACTTCTTGTCCTGCCCTCAGCTGCTTTGGAATTACAGAATACCAGAGTTGAATGAGACCTTGGAGGTCTTTTAGTCCAACCCCTGCTCAAGAAGGAGACCCTCATATCCTGGCCAAATGGATGTCCAATCTCTTCTTCAAGACCTGCGATGATGGACCACCCACAACTTCAACAGGCAAATCTTCCCACTGATTAATTGTCCTCACTATCAGGAAATTTCTCCTTAATTCTAGGTTGGATCTCTCCTTGATCATCTTCCCCCTGTTACTTCTTTCCATGCTCTCAGGCATTTTGTAGAAAAGGTTGGCCTCCCTCTTCTTTGTGACAAATTTTGGAAGGTTGCTACCATGTCCCCTCTTTGATAAACTAGACATATCCAGTTCCTGCAAGTGTTCATCATAAATCTTAGCTTCCCCTCCCCTAATCACCTTTGTTGCTCTTCTCTGCACTCTACATAGATCTGAAAAAAGAAACGGCGCCACCAGGCGAAGAGAAAAAGAGGGGACATCTCTGGGTACTTCCTGTAGGTCAAAAGAAAGATGTCAAGAGGAAGACAGAGAGAGGAACATCTCCGTATCTTTCCTGCTGGTCTACAGCCAGGGGTGGGCTGCTGGGAGTTCACAAGGGTTTGGGAGAACCTCTAGCTAAAATTCTGTGCAGTTTGGAGAACCCCCAAATCCCACTTCTGGCTGGCCTCACCCACCCCTCCCCTCCCCTCCCCTCCCAGGAGTCCCCATGCAGCCATTTTGGATGCAGGTGAGTGCAGGGCTCGGGGAGGGCAAAAACCGGGCTAACAGAAGTTCGAGAAGGCTGGAAACAGGTTCATTTCTGGCCTCCAGAGAGCCTCCGGAGCCTGGGGAGGCTGTTTTCACCCTCTCGGAGGCTCGAGGACAGCCTCCGGAACCTGGGGATGGCAAAAATGCCCCTCCACTGTGGTGCAGGAGGCTGATTAGGCCACGCCCACCTAGCAACCCTTTGCTAAAATTTTTGAAGCCCACGCCTGTCTACAGCCAGCAAGCTCTTTAAAAAGTTTGAACTTCTCCAGAGTTGCCCAGATGCTAAAATCCATCTTCTTGGTCCACAATCCAGGGGAGGGGTCCGCATGCCAGGGGTGTGTGTGTGGGAGGGGGCTCCACCTGTCAAGGAGGAACCCCCAAGAAAACCATGGCCATGGAGAACAAAAGGAGAAGACAACGCCCCCACCCCCAGTCAAGGGGAGAGAAGTGCTTGATGACAAATGGGGGCGACGTGTGGCGCCTACGAAATCATCTCAACAAGCAACAGCATTAAACTTGGTGCCGTTGCTTACATGGACACGGTACTTAGCATCGGTAATTTCCCCTTAATTACAACGGCCGTCATTTGAAACTCGAGATCGGATTATGGAAGATAAATAAATACGCACATAAAATGTACCGGGAACCCGAGGATCTCGCTCCGTGGCGACGGGTGTTTCTCAGGCACTAAAAAGCGATAATTAAATTCGGAATTGCAGGTAATTGCCGTCTCTCAGGCACGCGAAGATCGGTTGGCATTTGTGTTACTTTTTCTTATGAATTATTTACACTTTTTTTAAAAAAAATTCCCCTGCGGAGCGCCGGAGAATAGACGTGCCCACAACTCTGCTGAGCACAAAATCGCAGAGGTTGTGGCTTTTGTGCTGAACGAGGCCGAACCCGTCGCATGCAGACCCTCGGTCACAAAGCGATTGGCTCCTTCCTTCAGATCAAGCCAGCATTCATAGGATCCTGGTTTCTTGCCAGCCATTGCTTGACCCGTTGGTCAGCACGAGTTGGAGAACTCTTCTTGAGCAAGGGGTTGGACTAGAAGGCCTCCGAGGTCCCTTCCCTTTGTTGTTTCGTTATTCTGCTATTTTGTCATTCTGTTAGTCTCCATTCTGTAAGAAAGGGTCTCCTACTTTAGAATTGAATTCTTTATTGGCCAAGTGTGATTGGACGCACAAGAAATTTGTCTTGGTGCATACGCTCACAGTGTACATAAAAGAAAAGAGACATTTGTCAAGAATCCTAAAGTACAACACTTAATGAGAGTCATAGGGATCAAATAAGCAGTCAAATCATACTAGGAAACAATCAATATAAATCGTAAGGATACCAGCAATAACGTTACAGTCATACAGTCATTAGTGGGAGGAGATGGGAGCTCCACAATTGATAGAGCTTTCGGTTAGGACAGGTAGAGGAAGAAGGATGCCACACTAGGAGGAGACTCTATGGTGGGGGAACCGGACTTCCAGTCAGCTCCAGAATTGAACAGGGGTAAGTTAGGACCTTTGTGGCTCTTTGTATATTTAAGGTTGCTGACCTCCAGGGTCCCTTGTTATTCTGCTATTTTGCTATTCTTTCATTCTCCATTCGCTTAGAAAGGGTCTCCTAAAAGCCCAGATGTTTTCCAACCAGCCTCTCCTGTTTTCCTTCCAGCTGTGCGCAGAGGGGGAACGCCCGTCGGAATGGCCACCAGCGGAAAATTAAGCAGCAGGAAGAGAGTTGCCAAAACCTGACGGACTTTACTCCAGCCAGAGTGCCCAGCAACCTGGACATCTTCACAGCCTACAACGAAACCCTGCAGTGTTCGCACGAGTGCGTGAGGACGCCCGTCCCGATGTACGCCGAGGAGACGATACTCTCCCCAGGAGACTACAAGACCTCCTTCAACGGAAACAGGTGAGAGCTGTGGCTGATGGGTCCAATGCCATGGCTGGTGCTTGAGATGGGCTATTGTGATCCAGAGTAAGTTGAGTTGGGATGAAATCTTGTTTCATGAAGATGTGAATTCCACAAGAGCAATAAAGAGTTCACACAAAGTTCAGATATCTTGTGTGTGAGAAAGAGGCTGAAGACAGATCCTCCTTAACAGTTCCTGGACTACGGATAGTCCTTCACTTACTGCAGTTCATTTAGTGACCATGGAAAGCCACAACGACTTAGGGACGTTTTTCACACTTACGACCGTTGCTGCCTCCCCTATGGTCACGTGATCCCTGCTCAATCAGCTGCTCTGCCACTTTTGGCAAAGTGGAGATCCTTCTAGATGCCACCTTATCAGGTGTACTCTCAAACTGAAGCATAGAAACATGCATATATACATTTATTTATTTCTATCTCTTGCTCTCTCTCTGCCTCTCTTTCTCTTACTCGTTCTCCTCTTCTCTTTCCTCTCTCTCTTTTTCACTCTCTTCCGTTCTCTTCCTCTCCCTTTCCCCTTCTCTCCCTTTCTCCATCTTTCTGCTCACCTCTCTCCCTTTCTCTTCCTCTCTTCCCCTTTCTCTTCCTCTCTTCCTCTCTCTCCCTCTTCATCTCTTCCTGCTTTCTTTCTCTCTTCCTCTTTCTCTCTCTCTCCCCCTTTCTCTTCCTCTCTTCCCCTTTCTCTTCCTCTCTTCCTCTCTCTCCCTCTTCATCTCTTCCTGCTTTCTTTCTCTCTTCCTGCTTTCTTTCTCTCCCTTTCCCCTTTCTCTTCCTCTCCCCTTCTCCCTCTTTCTACTCATCTATCCCTCCCTTTCTCTTCCTTTCTTCCTCTTCCTCTCTCTCCCCCTTTCTCTCTTTCGCCCTGTCTCTTTCTTTTCCTCTCTTCTTTCCCCTTTCCTCTGTCCCCATCTTTCTCTCTCATTCCCTTTCTCTCTGTGTGTGATTCGTGAATTGTGGGGAAATACTCGATATTAAACATCTGTTTATACTTCCCTTACCCCCTCCTCTCCTCTCTATTGGCTTCCTAGCTGGGGCATTTGCATTGCAGAAACTTCCCTGCAAACATCTGTCCCCCTGTTTGTCTTTAATGACAATTTCTGCCCAACGATAATGCTCACACCAGTATGGGTCGGAAGCGGCCTGCCTTTGATTCCTGCACCAAAATAAATCCATGCAAATCCGTCTCCGATTGGTCTTCCTAAAACAGACCAGGGCATGGAGCCAACCAATCACTGGGGAAAGGACAAAGATTCAAAGGGAGCTGTCCGGCTTCTGGTGCTGAAACAAGACATCAGAACATATGAATACACAGGTTCAATTTATGACCACAATTGAGCCCAAAATTTCCATCACTAAGTGAGACAGTTGCTAAGTGAGCTTCCCCCCATCTTATGACCTTTCCTGCCACAGTTGTTAAGTGAATCACACACAGTTGTTAAGTGAATCCGGCTTCCCCATTGACTTTGCTTGTCAGAGGGTCACAAAAAGGGATCACGTGACACCGGAACATTGCGACCGTCATAAATATGAGTCAGTTGCTGAATTTTGATCAGGTGTCCTTGGGGACACTGCAACAGTCATTAAGTGACCCTAAGTCACTTTTTTCAGTGCTGAATTTTTCGGTTAACTTCGAATGGTCGCTAAATGGACTTTTGTAAGTCTGTGGTAGCTTTTTTTCTTGCATGAAAGGAAAGGGAAAAAAAATAAGAAAAATTTCCTTCCCAGCCAAGTATGCAAATCCCCCTTTTTTCCCCTCTGCAGGGGGTCTTCCTCAGACCGCCATCTAATCCCTGTGGCCTTCGTATCGGAAAAATGGTTTGAGATCTCGTGTTGACCGGCCAAACTCTGTTTTTAACTTCCTGGAGGGGCAGCCAGACGCCACGCAGCCATTCCATGGTAAGTCCCTTCTCTAGCAGTTCTGATTTTTTTTTAAAAAAAAAATTCTAGATATCCTGTTGGATCTGATGAACCTTCTCTCGTGGGATCTTGGATGGGAAACTCTCAAGTTCTTCTAGAGGCGTTGATTCTTCTACCATCTCAAGAACTTTATGAGATGTCCCACGGGTGCTTTTTCCAAAAGGCAGCTGGAGTTTTTTGGCTTTTTTCCTTAAAAACATTTTGCTTCTCATCTAAGACGCTTCTTCAGAATTGGTAACGGGGGCCACTATTGGAAGACCTGTAAGATGAGATCCTTGAGAAGGTCTCTCTAAATGATTTTGAAGAGTTGACGCAAACCTGATGGCCAGAAGTTGTCGGAGCTCCATCACTGGAGGTTTTCAAGAAGAGATTGGACCGTTTGAGCGATGGTGTAGGGTCTTGAGGTTGGACTGAAAGTCTTCTAAGGTCCCTTTCAACTCTGTTATTCTGTTATAATATCAGGGAGATTAATCCATGGAATAGATTGTCTCCAGAAATTGTGAGTGCTCCATCACTGGAGGTCTTTAAGAAGAGATTGGACAACCATTTGTCCCCCATGGTCTAGGCCTAGGGTTTCCTGGTTGAGCATAGAGTTGGACTAGAAGACCTCTGAGGTCCCTTCCAGCCCTAAGAGTCTATCATTCCTTCCCAGTCTCACCAATTCCCTCGCTGCCTTTACTGGAGTTCGTGCCCTCCTCTTAACAGAATAACATTGTCGGAAGGGACCTTGGAGGTCTTCTAGTCCAACCCTTCTTCCTTTGCTTTCCGTTAACACCCCCCCTCCCCAGAGTTCAACCACACAGAGGCCAACCCGACCAGCAGCCCCAAAGCTTTACTTCCATGTTAATCGATTCAACTTTCCTCTCTCCCTCTCTCTCTTTTCAGAGAGAAATAATCTATTTTAGACTATCCCAATGGGCACACGATGCATATCCCTTTCCCACTAGGGTTGAAATTGGTCACCAGCCGAGCAAGAATGAGGTTAAGCCGGTTTCAGAGGGATATAAACAATGGTAGGGGGTTTAATTACCTTTCCTTTCCCCCCTTTTTAAACCCGCTGTTATTTAAATTGGTTCCTGATCACGGATTCCGACCACCTATTTTGTGGAAACCTTGAATTCCTGAAAAGGAAGGCATGGGTGAATGATAAACACCCACGGATACGGAGAGGTTTTGCAGCTTTGTTTTTTCCCCTCCTTTGTCTGTCTGGGCTGGAGGGGAATGGAAACACAACATTAAATTGCACAGCAGTGGTGTCAGGGACATGGAGGAGGATGGAAAAAAAGGAAATTTAACAGGCCTGTAGGTTGGCTTCCAGAAAGGAGGAGGAGGAGGGGGGAGAGAGAAGGAGAAAGAGGAGAAAGGATGAAGGAGAAGGAAGGGAGGGAGGGAGGGAGGAAGGAAGGAAGGAGAGTGAAGAGAGGGGAAGGAAGGAAGGAAGAACGGAAGGAAGGAAGGAAGGAGAGCGAAGGGAGGGGAAGGAAGGAAGGAGGGAAGGAGGGAGGGAGGGAAAGAAGGAAGGGATAAAAATGGGGAAAGAAGGAAGGAGAAAAGAATGAGAGTGAAGGAAGGAAAGAAGAAAGGAAGGAAGGAGATGGGAGGGGAGGGGAGCAAGATTGGAGAAAACACTAGAGAAAGATTGATAAAAGGAAGGAAGGAAGGAAGGAAGGAAGGAAGGAAGGAAGGAAGGAAGGAAGGAAGGAAAGAAGATTAAAATTAAAGAATACATGAGTAACTTCAGACTTTTGCTTCAGCAGATAATTACAATCTTATTCTCTTTCTTAAATATGTCATCCTTTCATCTCGTTTGCATCTTTCAGTGGGACACCTTCCCTCCAGAAGTTGGGGGTGCTCCATTCTTGGAGGTGTTCAAGAAGAGACTGGACAGCCATTTGTCCAGCATGGTGTAGGGTCTCCTGCCTTCGAAGGGGGTTGGACTAGAAGATCTCTGAGGTCCCTTCCAACTCCCTTATCCCACGTTTGGTGAATTCTTCGCTCCTGGCTGGTCTCCCTCTGAGAAAACCTCCTGGTGTGTTTGAAAAGGGGATCAACATGACCCATGGATCGACAGAGGATCCACAACCAAACCGAAAACATTTCCTCCGCCATTGTGAAGCCTTAATTACAATTTTAATTACAATCCCCCCCGTTAATTGCTATTTATGCAGGAGACAAATCTCGCCCAGCTATTATTCAAGGAGGTTATTTTCTGCCCACTCTCGCTTTCTGTTCAGAGATTTATTTTTATATTTTGGGGGGTGGAGAGGAAGAAGGGAAGGGAGTTCACCCAAATTTGATCTTTTCCTGCCTTCTCTTCTTTTGGGGTGACATAAAATGTCCAGAGAGGAGCGAAAAATGGGATGCCCTTTTCTCTCTCTCTCTTTCTCTCTCTCTTTCTTTCTTTCCTTCTTCTGTTCTTCCATCCATCCTTCCTTTCTCTCTTTTTTTCTGTCTCTTTCTTTTTCTTTCTTTCTCTCTCTCCCTCCCTCCCTTTTTCTTTTTCTTTTTCTTTCTCTTTCCTTTTTCCTTTCCTTTCTTTTCTCTCATTCCCCTTCTTCCCTTCTTCATTCTTTTTCTTCCTTTGTTCCCTTTTTCCTCCCTCCTCCCTCCTCCTCCTTCTTTCTCTTCCCCTTCCTCTTCCTCTTCCTCTCCTTCTCTTCCTTCTTTTCTTCTTCTTCTCTTTCTTTCTTTCTTTCTTTCTTTCTTATTATATGAAAAATCTAATTGCATATAAATTAACTTTCCAAATTAAATTGTCGGATTATTATTTTTTTTTAATGCAGATGGGATGCAGGCTTACTGGGCAGGTGTTCTGATTTCTTAACAGATTTTAATTGCGCTTTAATTGTATTTTAATTGGCTCTGCAAATGTTTACGTTTCATTACCGCCGATTGCCTTCGCCGGATGCCATTGGTGGAAACAGAAGGAGATCTCTTAAGTAAAGTAAAGCAGGGCCACGATCTGCGTCACCCACACGGCTACAAACTTTGACCCTGGGGGCTCCAGAAAAGAATTAAGGCCTAAATCTGCTTTTTCTCTACGGTTTGGTTCTCTGTGTACCAGCATATAACGTTTGATAGCGATAAAAGGGTGAACTTTTAAGGGTTGGCTAAGGATTCTGCCCAGGAAACCATTTTATTCTCTATTATTCCCTTTGCAGGCTTTTCTCATTTCCTATCCCTTCCCCACCCATCAATAAAATTGCTTAAAAGTTCTCAAATAAAGGGGGTCCTTGACTTATGACCACAAAAACGGACCCCAAAATTTCCATTGCTATGCAAGACAGTTGTTTAAGGAGTTTTGTCCACATTTTATAACCAATTTTTTTTCTTTCCTTGTCTTTCCTTTCCTTTCTTTTCTTTTCCTTTCCTCCCTCCTTCCCTCTTTCCTTTCCTTTCCTTTCTTTTCTTTTCCTTTCCTCCCTCCTTCCCTCTTTCCTTTCCTTTCCTTTCTTTTCTTTTCCTTTCCTCCCTCCTTCCCTCTTTCCTTTCCTTTCCTTCGCTTCTCTTCCCTCTTCCTTTCCTTTCCTTTCCTTTCCTTTCCTTTCCTTTCCTTTCCTTTCCTTTCCTTTCCTTTCCTTTCCTTTCCTTTCCTTTCCTTTCCTTTCCTTTCCTTTCTCCTTTCCTTTTCTTCCCAACAGGATTCCATTGGTGAACCTGTAAAAAATAAAAAAAATTCAAGCATTAAATGAAGAGGGCGACCTTATAGCTAACATTTGTGTTTTACTGATGGAAGACTGAAAGCAATCAAATATATTTTTATATTTATACATATCTATAAATATCTACACAAAAAGGGACTAGCCCCACCCTGAAATTTTCGAGGAACGCACTATTTTTCACGCCAAGGAGAGACGGACCGACCGGGAGAAACTCAAGGGAGGAAGCAAAGGAAATCCGACTCCAGAGCTGGACTTGTGAACATGTGAATGTTGGAAGGGCAACCAATTTTTCTGAAACTGTGCCAATTCTAACCATTATGTGCCATGAACTGCCAGGAAAAACAAACAAACAAAAAAAAAGAGGACAAACTCGGAAAAACAAAACAAAACAATTTAAGGACACGTCAAAAATTTAGGACGGGTTGGGGGGGCCACGTCTTATCGTAAAGTCAGTATTTCTGGTTATTATACATATAATATATAAATATATATATATATAGATCTATATATATATAAAAAAAACACAAACACATTTTGTATTGTAGCAAATTTTTGGAAAAAAAAGCGATCTTAAATGTCTGGGGCTTTTTTAAACTAAGAAATGACTTATTATTGAGTTCTGTGATTTTTCCCTTGAACTGAGTCGATCCCGGACTTAAATAAATCAGTGTTTTTTACTCCGGAAATGTCGTTTACGCCAAGGCCGCAAATGTCCGTCTTCCTGGTTCCTTTACAAACGTATCTGGTGAGGATCTGGGACTCAGGGCGTCGTGATCTCTAAACAATCCAGGTTGGTTGTGGTTTGTCAGTGATCACAATTGTGGCTGCATTGCAGCATCTCGTAAGCAGCCCTGAAGATCCGTAGTTGGTTTTAATACAGGGAGTCCTTGACTTACAACCATTTCATTTAGTGACTGTTCGAAGTTCCAACAGCACTGCAAAAAGGGCTGTTTTTCGCACTTACGACCATGGCAGCATCCCCCCAGGGTTACGTGATCAGAATTCAGAAGGCGCTTGGCCACCGATTCATAGTTATGACGGTTGCAGTGTCCTGGGGTCATGTGATCCCACTTTGCGACCTTCTGAGCAGCAAAGTCGATGGGGAAGTCAGACTTACTTAACATCCGTGTTACTCATTTAACAACTGAAGTTATTTAATTAACAATGGCAGCAAGAGAGGTGGTAAAATGGGGCAGAACTCACTTCCACCCTCTCTTTTCCTTCCTTCCTCCCTCCCTCCCTCCCTCCCTTTATCTCCTTCCTTCCTTCCACAAAACCATCAGCTGAAATCATGCCAGCCTGCTGTGCCAAGGACTGAGTAACAAGGCAGCCCCAAGACATATTATTCAAGCATCACAAACCTTTTGCAGTCATCCTCTGCAGCCCCCCTGCGCGAAATCCGAACTCAGCCCCTAGCACAAAGAATACAGCACATCAGAGTTGGAAGGGAACTTGGAGGTCCTCTAGTCTAGTCCAACTCCCCCCACACACACACACATGAGCAGGAGACTCTAATCTTTTTGCCATTGCATGCCAGGAGCAGGAGGGGTGTCATGCGTGTGGGTGCCCACACCCATAATTCTATGTACGTGACACCCCCCCCACTCCCCCTGCTCCTGGCACACAATGGTACAGTAGGCCCATTTTTTGCTCCCCCCCCCAGCCTCCAGAGCCTTTCTAGGAGTCTGGGGAGGACAAAAACGGCCTTCTCCACCTACCCCCCGAGGCCCTCTGGAGGCCAAAAACAGCCTGTTTGCCAACTTTCGGAGGGCCCAGAAGGCCCAAAAATCAGCTGGCCGGCACACACATGCGCACCGAATGCCCAGCTTTGGTGGGCACTGAAGTTGAGCTCGCGTGCCCACCTGTAGCATACATGGCATAGATTTGCCATCACAGCCCTAGAGCATCCCATCAAGGCTCAGCACAATATTTATTGTTAACTGGGCTCACGGACCAGTGTGAGAGACATTCTTGCAGACAAAGAGATGCGCTAAGTTTCCTCACGCCTAGTTTTCCCCAAATCCAAACACACCCACTACATCCTCCAGAAGGGTCGGTGTTTTTGCCGATGTTTCAGAAAGAGAGTTTGATACGGCATTGGCTTAAAAGTAAAAATTTCTCTCTTTTATTGTCCCCAAGAAAATACTACCTAAATCATCCCCAAACATCTCGCGGTGATCCTAAAGTCAGCTCAGGAAAATAACCTCCAAACAAACCAGGATCACCAAGAAAAGTTCAAACCAGGATGAAGGCAGAGTTGTTATTCTGCAGGAATCAAGGAAGGCGTGAACTTTTGTAGCAGATCAGAATGTGGATGCTCCATTTCAGAAATTTATCCTCTCTCCTGGGGGAACATTTTAAAAAATCTTATTTTTATTTAGGTATTTTGGTATAGGAAGACCAAAATCTCCTTTTTCGGGAAGGCAAGGGCTGGGCACAGAGGAGTTAGCGACCTCAGTATTGTCGTCACTAAACAAGTCCGTCTGCTTCACTTCTCCCTCTATTTTTAACACAGTGGGTTTTGTCCCTTCTCATTTTTAAAAATCTATTTAAATTTAAAATCAATTTTATTGATTTCAGAGGCTGGGTTCCCTCCCGTCTCCTCCTTTCCTCCCCCTTAAATGTTTCTAAGCTCCTTTATTGATGGGATTGTTGCTTTTAATTTTTGTAAGCTGCTTCGGTCTGTTAGGAGAAAAAACATGGAAGGTGATTTATTTCCCTAAATAAAGACATTGTACAAGCCCAAATCTCCTGTAACATTGAGAAGGGAGCTCGGTGCGTGAAGCAGCTCTTGGGTCTTCAAACAATGGATCCACAGATATATTTTTTAAAAAAATCAGTTTTCCATTTTAAAAAACCCCAATCTTCTGAAACACAGGTCAACCACCCATCCCATCAACTCAAACTTGGTGGATAATGGGTGTTTGAATCTAATAAAGGTTGCATTGTTAATATCTCTGAACATCTCCAGGAAGGTAAAAGGTAAAGGCAAAGGTTCCCCTCGCACATATGTGCTAGTCGTTCCTGACTCTAGGGAGCGGTGCTCATCTCCGTTTCAAAGCCGAAGAGCCAGCGCTGTCCAAAGACATCTCCATGATCCTGTGGTCAGCATGACTCAACGCCAAAGGCGCACGGAACGCTGTTCCCTTCCCACCAAAGGGGGTCCCTATTTTTCTACTTGCATTTTTTTTACGTGCTTTTGAACTGCTAGGTTGGCAGAAGCTGGGACAAGGAAAGGGAGCTCACGCAGCACTCGGGATTCGAACTGCCTACCTTTTGATCGGCAAGCTCAGTGTTTTAGCCACTGAAAGCTCAGCACAAAGGACCCCACAGTTCTCCTCCTCCTCTTCCTCTTCTTCCTCCTCCTCCTCCTCCTCTCTTCTTTGCAAACCCCTCTCTCTTCTAATACTGATGGTGTTCCCTAGTTGGGTCATGAAACATCAGCAAGAAAACCACCAATCACTCAGAGAATTTCTCTTCCTTCTCCTCCTCCCTGCAAGCCACTCCCTTCTAGCACTGATGGTGTTACCTAGTTAGGTCGTGAAACGTCTGTAAGGAAACAAACAAACTCAGAGGTTGCCAAGGACACCACAGGCTAACGCTGCACTACAGATTTTCTCTTCTCAAGTCAAGATGGCAGGCCCAACCAACCAACTGGAAAGGGAGAGAGAGAGGGCTGGGGAGAAGGGGGAGAGAGAGAGAGAGAGAGAGAGAGAGAGAGAGAGAGAGAGAGAGAGAGAATATTAAAGATTTCTGCCAATTTGTCCATGCTGCAGATACGATGCAAGCAGTAATAAAGTTTGCTAGAACTTAAGAGCTCACGATGTTCACCAACCATCTGTAGCTGTGAGGGTGGTTGGCAGCCCACATTTCCTGCAAGGAAAACGGAGCCCTTGAAAGCTGCTTTTGAGGAACTAAATACTTTGGCTGGTCAGTTTCCAGGATGTTCATCCTAGCAATTTCACCCCCACCACCCCCGCCGCTCCCGAGTCGTACGCCACCTGCTTTCCCAATGCAGCATCTGCTGCAGCTAACTTTTTGTTTTTAATATCTCCACCGGAGCGGAGAGGAAAGAAGCTAGCATAAGGCCCAGGAAACAGTTGTATTTATTTTTAAGAACGTTATTCGGTTTCAAAAAAAAAAAAATTAAATAAAATTAAAAGAGAATTATAACTCAAGGGGATGAGGAACAACAGGGAGAATGTTCTAAAGCGACGGCAAAGCAAAAAGACCAAAAATAACATTAAAGAAATATTCAACTGTTTCAACTCTCCTCAATAAGGATAAAATCAAGGATATATTTTGTTTTTATTGAACAAAAAAAGAGAGAAGAAACTAAAAATAGGAAAGAGATGCATGCTGAACAATCAGCTAACAGCGACAGTGTGGAATTTCTTAAGCTAAAGAAAACGTATAACTCATAAATGCATAAATAATATCAGTTCTACAAATGCACAACACATTAATAAATATTTTTATAATCAATATCTATAATAAATAGTTCAAAAGGCCCAAAGTCACCCATCCGCCTTTCATGGCTAATACAAGACTAGAACTCCCCATCTCCTGGTGATTGCCCAAAGTTGCCCAGTTAGTTTTAATATCTATTGTGGAACTAGAACTCCTGTCTCCTGGTTTTAAGCCACCACCTTAACCACTACACCAAACTGGCCTTCTATCAAGACTGGGCGGGACTTCTCAGAGGAAGTGGGTGGGGCAGAGCAAAAAGTAGGCGGGGCTTCAGACTTTCTCTAATCTCCTCATTATCTGCTACACCTTGAAAACTCCAACTTGACATGAATATTCAATGCACAGTCTAGAAATATGGCTCAGAACCCATCATCTGCTCGGTTCTCCCTTGCTCCACACCTACAGCTGCATTCACACAACCACAACCACACTTGCCCTGAAGAACCAAGAAAGAAGATCTTCAAAAAAACAAACAAATCCCAAACCCACAAGTTTCCTTCTTCTCTATCTCAATTATCTAGCCCCATGAGATTTAAAAAGAAAGTCCTTTTTTTGAAGGAAGAAAAAGGTCAGATTATAGCAAGCTCAATCATTGGCTTCCCCAAGCTTCACCAGGAAGCTTCGTCCTGAGGGCAGATCAAGAAGATGGGTTGGAAAACCTCCTGAGATGAAACCTTGTTCTCAGGATGGACGGTTTCTTCTCCACAGGAGCTAAGTGGACAAAAGAGCAGATGTAACACCCAGAAAGGGAGGAATAATCAGAATAGTCCCCCCCACAAAAAACGAGTAGAAGAAGCTGGTTTTGGAGGAAGCTTCAGAAAGGTGGAAGTGCTGTTGTGAAGTGTATGATAGATGAAGGGAGAAGGTCCAAAGGTAAGGGTCAAGATGACAAATTGGGACCTCAATTCATGGAGTCAGAAGGTCCTTGTTCCCAAGGTTCATCCATCTCCATCACCAAGCAGAGGGTGGCTTGTCTCCAAGAATACACTTGGCAGGAACTTGTAGCTCTTGTAGGCCACTAACTGATGAGAACTTAGAAGAACATGAGTTTTATTCTAGCCAAACGTCCAACCTTATAAACATTAGACATTCCTTCCAGTTCTCTTCCTTCTCTCTCTTTCGGTCCACCCAAACAGACATTGACACATGTAGAGTGGACTTCCTTGGATGTATTAAGAGCTGGTGGCCCCTCATCTTGTTCTCAAGAGTTCATGAGAGGATAGAGCAGATATGATCTCTTATGGAGATACATCAAAGAGAAAAGAAGCTGTGAGGACAACCCACCCAAGGTTTATCAGGACGTGCATTCCAGAGATGATGAGGTAGAACTTTTCAAGGTGGAGATCTTCTTTAGTGGACGAGTGAAGACCTTCTCTTTCCTCCTCAAAGCCTCGCTCCAAAGATCTGCAGCCAAACCACAACTCAGAGATTTCAAAAAGCTAATTCCGTTCCTCTCTAATTATAATCCGTTCTCCAGATGGTGTTCTTCCACCAATAGATCAGCCAGGCCTTTGCTCCCACAGAGGCCCCGGGGACTTCCTTTGAGTGCCTACACACACATGTGCACCACCTACCAGCCCATAGCAACCAGTCTCCAAAAAGACTTCTTTCTATTTCAATGGGTATTTCTCCCGTCAAGAAGACCCAGGTAGTGGAGACGTTCTCCAGATGTTACGGTGCCCCTCAAGGAAGTACAGCAGGTGGCATCTTTCTTGCATGCATTCAATCTTTCACCATCGGTCTGGAAGTCAGCAAAAAGATTGTTGCGCACTCATCCCTTAAATGCTGTTAAGAAAAGGGAATTGTCCAATAACTCAACACGAAATAGACCACGGAACTCCAGTTCACTTTTGGTTGTCCTGAATTCCAGATCTACCACTTTTTCCACCATGTAACTCTCTCCTTCCCCTACAGGCCTGTGGCCAGATCCTTAAGGAGCTGTTTGGAAACCATGCCAAAAATCCTTTTTGATATGATTAACGTTCTCTAAGCTTGTCAACCATCCCATGATTAATTATTTGTGGGGGTTTTAATCGACTTGTGAAATGGGCTGGAAGAGTCAGTGTGCATTTACGGCCTACAGATCAAAGGAAGACTCTGTCATTTCCCAAGAGGCTGAGACAATTCTCTTCCTTTCCCCATTTCCTTAATGAAACAATTAACAAAACAATGCCATATAGACAGAGAAACAAATATCTATAACCTCATTTAATTAGATTATCTCAAAGGCTGGACTCGGATGGCAGGCCACCGTTAACGCCTTCCTCGCATATCCTGAATAGGTTTAAACCAGGTGAAGTGAAAATCAATACCCTTCTTTCTCAAACGGGGGTCACAAATATCCCCCAACATATTTAGAATGCAGAATAACAAGAGTTGGAAGATACCTTGGAGATCATCTAATCCAGTGTGGTAACTTGGAGATGGGTGGACTTCAACTCCCAGAATCCCCCAGCCAGCTGGCTGGGGGATTCTGGGAGTTGAAGTCCACCCATCTCCAAGCTACCAAGGTTGAGAAACACTGATCTAATCCAACCTTGTTGTAAGAGACCCAATATCGTTCTGGACAGGATGGCTGTCCTGTTTCTTAAAGTCTCCTGCTTGAGCAGGGGTTGCACTAGATGACCTCCAAGGTGCCCTACTCTATGAAAACATCAAGCTAATTTTGTAGACAATGTCTTGTCTACAAGGCATTGGGCAACCTTCTTCATTTCTTCCTGATCTGTTGTGTGGGTGTTTTTTTTCCAAGTGTGGCCACCAGAAAAACCCAGATTTATACCCAGGCTACATAATATTGGCTGTTTTATTTGCAATTAGTTTTATCATCCCTGGCATGGATTTGTCCTTTTCTAAAGACAACAGCTTAATCAATAATGCCTTTTATGGGGTCTTTTGGCTGTTTATGGACATGGTCACACTTCATAAACCAGCTGAGCATGCCCACTCGGATCCAGCTCTGGCGAAAATCTGGGATTTAAAATGAATTCGTGTCTGCTTGAAGAGTGAGAGATAAACAACAAATATATATATGAATTTATCTGACCAAGAAAATACATCAGGATGTTTATCGTATTAATAACCACTCGGTTCCCACAGAGATGTGACTGTGGGGTCAAATGTATAATTATGAAATGTTACTTGTCCACACCTAGCTAAATCCGTTTTGTTTCACTTCATGAATTTTTTAATAGAAGCGCAATCTGTTAGGACGATCTTCCCACCGATACATAAAAAAGAGTTTCACTTGAGGCCGGAAGGATGGCAGCTTTGATGGCGCTGACATCTGATTTCATTGTCAAGGTGCCAATATTGTGAAGTCGTTGTGTTCCTGAGGATTGCATATTTCTGAAGAAGGATGCAACTGAAAGAGGAGAGAAACAGAGAACAGAAGAAGAAAGAGATTTTGTTAACTCTTCAGATAGCTCTTCGGCAACTGAGACGTTCTTGGCAGGATAGACACGGGCTCCAAGAATAGCTACAGATCTTCCATGAAGAATATCTACAGGGCACCAAAAGAAACATCCAAAGGTCTACCAAAAAGAACATCTACAGATCTATCATGAAGAATATCTACAGGTCTACCATGAGGAATATCTACAGATCCACCATGAAGGACATCTACAGATCCATCATGAAGAATATTGTCTACCATAAAGAATATCTACAGGGCACCATGAGGAACATCAACAGGTCCACCATGAGGAACATCTACAGGTCCACCATGAAGAATAGCTACAAGTCTACCATGAAGAATATCTACAGGGCACCATGAGGAACATCTACAGTCCACCATGAAGATCATTTAAGGTCCAATATGAAGAATATTCCAGACATCTGGTGGATAAAGTTATTGAGATCTGCTCTAGGTTACACACCAGCCTGGAGTACATAGAAGACTGTTGGTTGTAATACCATCACTGAAGTGAAACTTAGAGAAGATAAATCAGAATTTGAACTTGAAATCAAACTTCTGGAGGCATCAGATGACCTTCAAGTTCCCTTTCAATTCTTCTGTACATGTTGTTCAAATGTTTGGTCTCCTCTGACCCAATTAAGCTTGTGGTGTGACCACAGTTGAAGTCAGAAAATTTGACGTCCTTAATTGAGTTTGTTCCACAGCTCCACCTCTTCCTCTTCATTCAATATTTCTTATCAAACGCAATTAAACATCCTCTATATTTGCAATATCCAGAAGGGGGGAAAAAACCTGGATCCATGAATCGATTTTCTAGTGGAAGAAAAGAATTAAAGGCCCCGCAGAGACCAGCCGCTTGCCTGAAATCCTCGTCATCCAGATCACTTGGTAAATCGATACTCTGCTCAGAAGCTAACAAAAGAAGATAGGGGAGGAATCAAACTAATTACTAGGAAAGCCATTAGAAAGCCACGATGAAGTGCTGACATCTTATCATCATCTCTGGCTGAAGTTCAGAAGAAATCCTGTTAATTAATTCCAAGTGATAAAAAATATTGAACATTATGGACCGATTTTGCATTCAGAATCTCAAAATCTGTTCTTCAGGAGAAGGAGCACCATAAAGGGAGGAGGAGGAGGAGGAGGAGGAGGAGGAGGAGGAGGAGGAGGAGGAGGAGGAGGAGGAGGAGGAGGAGAGTTGAAGGAGCCTTGGACATTTTCTAGTCCTACCCCCAGCTCAAACAGAAGGCCCTATTTCCATTCCAGACAAATGAATGTCCAAACTTTTCTTGAAGTCCTACACTGATGGAGTACCCACAACATCTGGAGGCAAGTGAAAGAAGACCGAGAAGTTTGTGGGAAGGAAAGAGACGATTTTCATGAAGAAGAATCCATTTTTGGAGCTTGCGGTCTGATGAAGTCGAGTAGCGGTTGATGGGTAAGACATGTCCCTAGCTGCTGAGCAAGGTGGTGACTCAGTCGCTCTATCTAATCTTGAGTGATTCGGTTGTTCCTTTTCATGCTTTCATATCCCAGGAGGTTGGAAGCAGGCGGAAGGGAAGTAAACATAAAATGTAAATAATGGAGCTTAAGATAATTGAAGTGGATCCGTTCCAGCAGTGAAGGATGGCATGGCTTGCTCAGCGTCAACAGCGCTGTACATAAATAGGTCAACTCTGCTCTTCCAAGCAGATGCTTCCAACATGGTTGACCATGGCATCTTCTCTGGACCTTCCACGTGTGGGTTGTCCAACATGGATCGATGGCATTGACTCAAGTTGCTTTCTATCTTCTCTCCAATCTTGGAATTGAACCATCAGAAAGTTCTTGAGGTGGAGGAACTACAGGTTCATATGATCGCCATCAACCTTCAGGTGAAATGGACGGATGGAAGCAGAATTCCAGCCTCTTCTTGAAAACTGTTCTGACCTCGGCTCCCTTACAAAGCAGGAACCAGAGTCTTGGTCCCGGCAAAACCTCTTTTATTTACACGACTGTGAATTCCTTTCTTTCACAGTCAGCAAGGCCTGTCCAAACAGTCTTTCAAAGGAATATTTATCAACACAAGACTTTATCTTGCTTGGCAAGCTGCCACATAACTTGTTTCCAAACACAATACAAGGCAAAACTTGGCACAGAGTCTTGGAACGAATGAATTGTTTCCTGCAAAAGCCCCCTCCCCATTCGCTCCTCTTTTGTTTCCTATGGGAGGGGCCAATCACCTCCAAGGTGTGGCTTTACTCCCAAGTCGACCCTGCTTTATGAGTTATTCTTGTCTCCTGGCAGCTCTGCGCATGCGCACACTGGGAACGGGCTCCAGCTGTTCCTCTGCCTCACTGCTGTCTAGCTCCCTCTCTGCCTCCAATGCAGAGCCCTCATCCGAGCTTTCCTTAGCCCCCAGGACTGGCCCAAGTTCCTCCCCAACCTCCTCACTGTCCGACTCTGCTGCCATCTCTGCTGGCCACCAGCGGGCCACAACAAAAACCTCCAGTGATGGAGCACCCACAACTTCTGGAGGTAAGCCGTTCCATTGATTAACTCTCCTCAAATGTTCTACTAACCTTCACCTGCCCACAAATCATGAGAGGTGACCTATTCCTGGATGGGGCTCCATGTTTTCCCTTTGGTAGGACTCCAGTTCCCATCTTTCATCAGAAAAGCCAACTTCAGTAGACATTCTAGCACTGCCTTATTTCTCCAGGTTCTTGGTGGTGAGGAACCCCTATTGAGAAAGATCTAATGAAAAGAGAAGATGACTCAAGAGGAAGGAAACGGCCTTCTACGAATAATAACCAAGCAGAAGGTTGATGTGAGGAGAACTGCTGGGTGTGTGAACTTCATATCTGCTTCAAAACTCTTGAAGAACTCCAAGGAGCTCTTACATCAACAGCTCCAAGGACAAGTGCCATGTCAGAGATATTTGCCCAGCTCTGAAAACAAGTTCTTTTCCACACACACACCTTCCCCATGCTTGTTCCACACCAGCTGCTTCCCCTGGTGGAAGAGGGATGGGCGATGGCACTAGCTAGAAATCAAATTAACGTTTCACAATGGCAGCTGTAGCTCGGTCGAGGAGACTCAGCTGCCACCTGGCACATGTCCATCAAAGGACACCTTCCAAGCCTGAAAAGAATAGCCGGTGATGGATGGGCTTGTTTGTCATTCGAGGAGACAAACTCGGCTTTGATGAGACAGGAGGGGAAAGAAAGGAAGGAAGAACAAAGAGAAAAACGGGGAACTGGAAGCAGGAGATACGGCGTGCACCACCAGAGAAAAACCTCCTTCCAAGCTAGAGACATGCAAGAGGCAGATTTGTTTCCCAAGGGAACCTTTCCTTATCAACTCACTTATTTTGAACGTGTTATGGGCACTGTTCCACCAGTAGAGGGAATTGCTGAGGGCTTTGTGAGGTCCAACCCAGAAGAAGGCCAGAGATCAGCAGGAAAGGACAGCTCAGAGCTTGAGAGATCTTATGGAGTGAACTTCTTTATCAGGTGAGAGCTGCCTGGAGGCAGAAAATTCGTCCTTTGTCCAAAAATGTCAGCCTAGATGACCTAAAGGGACCTTCACTGCTTCCCAAATAATTTCCCCCCAAACAAATGCACTTCTGTATGAGAAGAACAAAGACCTATCAATCCTCAACATGTCCATATCTATAACCCAACTCTGCTCAAATCACAAGTATGACTTAAAGAGGAGTGTCCACAGCATGTGGTCCATAAGATGAACCTGGTGGCCTTCACGTTGGGATGGAAGCTCCAACCATGTTGCCCAGCTTCAGAGAAGCTATGGTGGCCACCATCTTAATATCTTCTCTCACGCCAGCCATTTCTTCTGATGAGGAGCTCTTCTGCTCCTCATAACCCTCTGCAATTGCTCTCAACCCACATTTTGTCTGTTTCTATCATGAGATGCCAACACTTGATACCAGCTTTGGTCTCCACAATATAAGAAAGATGTTGAGTCTCTAGAAAAGAGTGCAGAGAAGAGCAACAAAGAGGACTAGAAGAATGAAGGCTAAAACATATGAAGAGCAGTTGCTGGAACTGGGTCTGTCTAGTTTAATGAAAAGAAAGACCAGGGGAGACAGAAGAGCACCTTCCAACATTTGAGTGGCTGCCACAGAGAAGAGGGGGTCCACCAATTCACCTGAAGGAAGGACAAAAAGCAACGGATGGAAACTCATCAAGGAGAGAAGCAATCTAGAACTAATTCCCTGACAGTTGGGACAATTAATCAGTGGAACAACTTGCCTTTAAAAGTTGTGGTAGCTCCATCACCGGTGGTTTTAAAGAAGAGACTGGATAACCATTGACAAGGTAGTAAAGGGTCTCCTGCTTGAGCAGGGGGTTGGACTAGAAGACCTCAAAGGTCCCTCCCAGCCCTATTATTCTGGTGAACAAACAACTGTCAAGGCATCCTGTATCTGCCCAGCACGAATCGCATCTAATGGTTTTCCGACTCTGGTAAAAGTTGTTGGGGATTTGTATAGTTCCTTCAAACAAACCGAGGCTAGGAATAATTGCATTTGTCATGAAGGCCTGGTGGGAGGGGGAGAAAGTGAAACGGCACAAAATTAATATTGATTCCAATTAAGCCATTTATCTCCCCGTGTTTTCCAACCTCACATCAAATGCGAAGGCGCGCATGAGCCGTGGCCGTGGCGAAACGCATTATCTTCCGAAGCCTCTTTTCCCCCCCCTTTTTTTACGAGGCTGCCCTATTTATTTAGTGAGCGTTGCACAAAATAACACAACATGCAGCCCCCCCCCTTTCCCCTCGCACCCAGCTGACAGGTTGTCGCAACACCGACGAGAAAAGGAACGGAGGTATTTGACCGGCGTTAAATGAGGCCGGAGGGGTTTTTTTTTGTTTTTTTGTTTTGCAATCGTGAAAAGTTTGCAAAAAGCACAAACATCTATTTTTGTTTGTTTGTTTGTTTGTTTACTTGCTAAGGCAGTGTTTCTTAACCTTGGTAGCTTGAAGATGGGTGGACTTCAACTCCCAGAATCCCCCAGCCAGCGCTGCTGGCTGGGGAATTCTGGGAGTTGAAGTCCACCCATCTTCAAGCTTCCAAGGTTGAGAAACACTGTGCTAAGGTATTGTCTTCATAACCCACAATTCCCCATCTCCATTCTCCACTCTTTTTTCTCCATGATGTCTTCTGCAACTTGTTCAAACACAACATTTCTCTTTTGGAAGGAAAAAAAAATCAGCAAAAGTCTTTGAACATTCATTTTCACCTGAAGGCCGACATGCTATATTGAAAAATGGTGGGGGCAGGTAGGAGGGAGGGAGGGAGGAAAACACACGTTTGAACTGTTTTCTTTTCCATCCCTTTTTTGTTTAAAGTTAATTTTTTTTTCTTTTTCTATTTTTAAAATTAACTTCGGTAACTACAAGAAACTAACGTCCCCTTCATTGGCTTTCTCTGCCTGATTTTGGGGTGGAAAATGTTCCTTTTTGACGGATGGAGAAGACAACCTGTTTCAAACATCCCAACTTGCAAAATGGCTACTTCTTGAAGTCGTGTCCCCAAAGAGCCAAAGGTTGCAGATGACGTCACCCCAATGACATCATCGTGAAGTCATTGGAGGAGGCGGGGCCAGGGACAGCTTTGAAAAGGTGAGAATTGGCCATAGGAGGCGGAAGCTTTGAACTGCTCCAGCAAAAGGGACTTTTCCACCGAATATCAGCAGCATAATTTCAGGAGGGAAGTGAAAAGGGAATAGGGAGGAGGAAGAGGAGGAGGAAAAAATGGAGATGGTGAAGAAAGAGGAGAAGAAAAGAAAGAGAAAGAATAATTCCCCACCACAGTACTAATTTATGCTAACACTTTGTTATTAATTGTGTCATTTTTTTTCACATCTCACCTGAGAGCAAGGTAAGTGTGAAAAGCAACGTGAAGAGCAGCCAAGGACACTGCAAGCGAGAATTCGAGGCCCAGATTCTTCTGGGGTGGACAGGATGCCTCTGCAACAACCTCCCCATTACTCCTCGCCCCGATAACCCCACAATTTGCACCTCTAGCAATTAAATATTTTCAGCCCCCTGAAAGAGTCTTCCTATTAGCCTCAGTGCGGCAGGGAGTGGATTCGAAAGAATAGCAATTAATTTGGAAAACCAGGAGTCTTTGGCTCTCGCTTATGGTTGGTTTGGGAAGGAAGGAAGGAAGGAAGGAAGGAAGGAAGGAAGGAAGGAAGGAGAGAGCAAGGGAAGGAAAAAGGAAAAAAAGAAGAGGGAAGGAAGGAAAGAGGGAAGGACCAAAGCATACCATCAAATTGGTATTCCCACGTTTAACTTTATTTATTGGGCACTCTGTTTTAATTTGTCTTTTAACTTTTGTATTTTCTGTTTCTTATTGTTGTGAGCCGCCCTGAGTCCTTCGGGAAAAGGGCGGCATATAAATCCAATAAATAAATAAATAATAAATAAAAGCAGAGGTGGGAAGCCAAGAGGAAAGAGAGTGGGAGGGAAGGAAGGAAGAGCAAGGGAAGGAAAAAGGGAAGATGGAAGAGGTAAGGAAGAAAAGAGGGAAGGAACAAAGCAGAGGAAGGAAGCCAAGAGGAAGGAGAGAGGGAGGGAAGGAAGGAAGGAAGGGAAGGAAGGAAGGAAGGGAGGGAGAGAGGAAGGGAAGGAAGGAGGGAGGGAGGGAGGGAGGGAGGGAGGGAGGAAAGATGGATGAATGAGAAAGAAGGAAGGAAGTCCTGAGCTGTGTATAATGGAAGTGATGCTAACACAATTTCTCAAACTTTTTCTCTCTCTCCCTCTCTCTCCCCCTGGCCTTCCGCTCTCACTTAACGGCAGGGTCACCTTCTACGACATCTTAGATTTTCACCTAATCCCAGTCTGGATTTATGCATTTAATTACTGAGCCGCCGTACCTGCAAGTCTTCCTCACCGAACAGCTGTGGGCCTCTGTTTATTACAGATGAGGTTTATAACTCTCCAGCCTCGGTTTTAATTACTGGAGAACACAAAGGGCACCAAGTTTCAAACGGCAGCGAAAGAATCTCCAATGGGGGGGAGGGGGGATACTTTTCAAGTCAGACTGTCCCCGATTTACGACTGCAAGGGTGTCTACCCATTATGGTCGTAAAGCAGGTCACCCAGATGTCCGATCTGGTTTCATGACATTTTTCCTGGCTGTAGTTAAAGCTTTTCCGGCATCGCAGGCAGAGAGAGAAAAAAACGGAAGTCCTTGACTTATGACCAGAACTGAGCCCAAAATTTCTGTTGCTAAGTGAGATGTTTGTTAAGTGAGCTTTACCCCATTTTACGACCTTCCTTACCCCAGTTGTTAAGTGAGTCACTGCAGCAGTTAAGTGAGCTTTTATGAGCTTCTTCTTTCCTCCCTCATTTCTTCTTCCCTTCTTTCCTGTTACCTGCCTCCCTCCCTTCTTTCCTCCCTTCCCCTTCCTTCCATCCATCCATTCTTCCTACTCTCCATCTGTCCTTCCCTCCTCCTTTCCTTCCCTCGTTCCCTCCCTTTTACTTCCTTCCTTCATCCTCTCCTCTTTTCCTTCCTTCCTTCCCTCCCTCCCATCCTTTTCTTTCTTTCCCTCCTTCTGTCTCTTCTCCTCTCTTCTCCTTTCCTTTCCATTCCTTCCTTCCCTCCCTTTTCCTTCCCTCCCTTCCTTTTCCTTCCTTCCTTCTCTCCTCTCCTTTTCTATTCTCTTCTATCCTTTTCTCTCGAGACGCTCTCAATGCTTGCAGTCCTACTCCCTCTCTCCCCACAGGCAGCCAAAGCTAACATTTTTCATCCCATCCGCAAAGTGGCTAATGGGAAAATGAGCCCCCACCCTTATCTGATTTAACTAATGCAAATAAACGCCCAAAAAACACTGGGCCTCGATGTTTCTGTTTCCCTCCTGACATGCTGTTATCTGAACATAATTACCGCTCCTATTCAAATATGTTTCTATTTTTTTTTTGCCTACCCCCCCCAAAAAAAGAGAGAGAGGCTTTTAACACGCCCTGTCTCCGTGAATTATCTCCCTCTCTCGTTCTGCATCCATTTATAAATAGCAATTGGATTAGGGGTTTTATTAGAGCGTATTAAAGGAACATGTGCAAATCAGGAGGTGCTATCTCACCAGCCAAAGCCTGGGTTTATTCTTATCAATCAGAAACGCTCCCACCACCCTCCCCCCTCCCCAAAAAAGGGGAGGGGGCTTCCTTGATCAGAGATGGCAAGCCGAGCAACAATGCGAGAAGCACCCAGGGTTTCTAATGAGCCCTGACAGTTGCCTTCAACTCATCTGCATTGCAAACACGGGGGCAGAGGAAACAAGAGGGAGAGGCGGAGGGACACCGCTTTGGCGGGCGGCTCTAAAAGGGGATGGATTATGCAAATGAGGGAGGGCAGGTGGACGCACCTGGGAGCTCTGAGGACGAGGGTTGGAGGCTTCTCCCATCTGAGGGCCCCAATGTAGTTCTGGCAAGGGAGGTTGCTATGTGTTGCTATCATCTGTCTGTCTGTCTGTCTATAATTTACCTATCATTTATTTATCTCCATCTCGATATATATATATATGCCATCTACATGTATCTATCTGTCATTTATACCTGTCTGTCTGTCTGTCACTCTCCCTCTCTCTATCTCCATGTACCTCTGTCATCTCTATGTATCTGTCACCTGTCATTTATATGTGTCTCTACTTCTATCATCTATTATCGATAATTATCATCTATCTCTATCTATCATCTATTTGTCATCTTTATTTACCTATTTCTATCTAGCCATTATCTAGTTAGCAATATATTGTATCTATATCTGTCATCTATATTTATCTGTCAACTCTTTCTCTCTCTCTCTTGTTTATCATCTACCTCTCTATCAATCCTCTATATCTATCTATCTATCTATCTATCTATCTATCTATCTATCTATCTATCTATCTATCTATCTATCCATCCATCCATCCATCCATCCATCCATCCATCCATCCATCCATCCTATCCATCTACCCTGCCCCATCCCTAGGGGATCAGGAAATTATCCAATTACTTCCTGGGTGAAAAAGACCATCCATTATTGGAGGTGTCTGAAATCTTGGAAGAGGTGATGGAAAGAGAAGTTCAAAGAAGTGTAGTCCCTTCACTCATAATCCTCAACGGAGCAGAACACCATCAGATGTGTCCCCATGCTCCAGACTCTTTCCCTCCACCCCTTCTTGATGGTCTCCTAAACTTAAGAAGCAGGAGGTCCCTGGAGAAGGTGGCCTCCTTCCTTGGATGGGGTTCCTCCTGCGTGCCACCACTTAGCTAAGAAAATGTCTGGCTGGCTGGTTAAGGAATGAATTAGGGCCAAGTTCAGAGGAGACAGCTTGATTCATAAACAAATTTAATGCTGAACGATCTCGTTTCCAGGTAAGGCGGTGGTGGGGAAAGGCACTCGTTTAGAATATGAATTGTGGTTTAGGTAGTGAGAGATTGATTGGGTTGTTGGAAGACAAATGCCGGCCACTGAAGTAACAAACTCGGAAATCAGGAGGAAAAATGGAATTCACACCAAAAAAAAAAAAAAAGAATCAGAAAAAGAGAAGGAAGCTGACTCGAGAAGCTAATATTGGGGCTGGGAACAAGATCTTTTGGGGCCTTCAGAAAGTCAGGGTGGTTTCTGGAACTCCATGGTAGCCACCATAACAGATGATGACTCTAGATAGATGACTCTTGCTCCTTGAGTTCATTCATTCTGGGCTCAGGCTGTCCACGTTTGACGAACGGTTGCAGGAACTACCCTGTTTCCCTGAAAATAAGACATTCCCTGCTAATAAGCTCAATTGGGCTTTTGAGTGCATGCACTAAAATAAACCCCCCCAAAAAATATTTAAACACACGTACAGCCAGCCCCTGTCATTTCTTCTGGTTAGGGTTAGAGAGACAGAGCTGGAAATCAGGTAAGATGGCAAAAGGAGCCCCGTCTTGCTCCACGCACCCCAAAATAATAAGACTTCCCCCAAAATAAGGCCAAGTGCTTATTTCGGGGTTCAAAAAATATAAGACAGGATCTTATTTTCAGGGAAACACGGTAGATAGAAAAGCTACTTGCTACTTTCACCTGGTTTGAAAAGCGACCTCATGGTCTTCTTTCTTCTGGAGGACCAGAAATAGAGTCCAGAGACGTTACTCTAAAGGAGAGATGCTAAGGTCCACCTGGAATATCTTCTACTTCCACAATCCTGGGAGTTTGAGGTCCACCTATCTTCAAGTTGCCAAGATTGAGAAACGCTGATCAGACCTTTGGTTCCATGTAAAGCAGAGAAAAGATGGGTAGGTTAGTCCATGACCCACCAAATACTCGAAGGAGAAGCTTCAGATCGTTCGTTCCAAGCCAACCATGGTCTACTAGCCTTGGCCCAACCCCACAACCTCCAGATTTGTTGGGTGTCCAGCTCTAAAACCTGTGTTGGGTGGGAATTATGGACCCTGTGATTCTATCCGAACCAGGTTTGAGAAGTGCTGATGGACGGAGTTCCTCGTAGATCAGGACCATCCACCGCGTGGACAGCACCTTCCTCGTCAGAGGAGCATCCGTGCTTTCACCAGATGCCCCATTATCAACCTGACACATTAGTCTTCCAGTTCATTTCCCCACCATCAGCTCCAATTAAACCGCAGCGAAATCAAGAGCGCCGTTTTCGAACGTCGGCGGTCGTGAGGATTGATTAACAGTCATTTGGAGTCAACGTCAAGTTGAGGACGGGCTCCGACTTCACGGCCTGCAGGGAGATAACGCTCAAGTCCAAGCGAAGAGAGAAGATAAGAAAACAGGGCACACGACTCGGGCTTTGCATGGAGAAGTTCCGAAGGACAGAGTCCCAGAGTTGGAAGGGACCTTTGGAGGTCTTCTAGCCCAACCCCCTGCTAAGGCAAGAGACTTTCTACCGTTCTGGACAAATGTCCGTCCAGTCTCTTCTTCTTAAAGACCCCCCAAATGATGGAGCATCCACAACTTCTGGAGGGAAGCCGTTACCAACGGATTAATCGATCTGGGATTACAGAATAAGAGAATTGGAAGGGACCTCAGAGGTCATCTAGTCCAACCCCCTACTCGAGTAGGAGACCTGGACAAATGGCTGTCCGATCTCTTCTTAAAAACCTCCAGCGATGGAGGTCACTAAGGATTCCCGGTATCTTTTTACAAAATGGATAGGATTGCAATACAGGGAGCCCTTGACTTCAAACTAAACTCGTTTAGTGACCATTCGAAATTTCAACAGCGCTGGGGGGAAAAACCCAGCCCTCATGCTTACGTCCATCACAGCATCCCGACAGTCGCATGATCCAACTTCAGAAGCCCGCACATATATCCTCTTAGGAGTGGTGCAGTGGCCAAGAGGCAGAGCTCTTGCCTCACAAGGGTTGTGAGTTCAATCCTAGGTGGAGGCAGATATTTCTCTCTCTGGGCATGATGAGAATATATTTGCTGAACAAAACTCCGCATTGGCGACAGGAAGGGCATCCGGCCAATGAACACTCTACTAGCTCCATTCAGTGGCCCATAATCCACCGAGGATTATGGGGTCGTTAAAAGATGATGATGATATAAATATAGGTATTCTAACAAGCAAAATTAGGAATTATTCAGGGGTTTGATTAGGCCGATTAGCAGCATGGTCTGCATGCCAAAAACTCCCCTTCCCCCAATTACGACCAAATCGCTGGTTTATAAAAAAAACCATCCTCTCCTTTGAAACATACTAATCTGACCTCATGCCCTCACCTGTAACACAGGCGGTCCTCGATTTACAACAACGGAGCCCAGAATTTCCATGGCAAGTCACTAAGTGAGTTTTTCACGCTTTTTTGCAACTTTTCTTGCCTCAGTTGTTAATCGCCACCGTTGTTAACAAGCAATGCGGTCGTTAAGCAAACGAGACCATTTAAAGTAGAATGCAAGGGTTGTAACCGATTTATCTGACGACAAGCCTTTAAAAATAGATCGAGCAAAAAACCCTCCAATAAATAAAACTGAAATCCCAACTAACTACCAAAAGAAAAAAAAAAGACAGGCTGTAAACAAACAAAATAAACTCCAACTAAGGAGCACTTTGGATTGTTACTGACGTAATTAGTATGTTAGCATATTTAATAACCTAATTAATGTAATATATTAACATAATTAATAACAAGCAAAACAAGAGAAGGGGGAAGAAGAGACATCAATCCTCTGTATGCATCATTTGCGTTTTCGTTTTTATTCCAGCTATAAAATGTTTCAAATTAAGAGGAAAATAAAACCTCTCAAATCTTTCGCTGTTTTCTTTTTCCTCTCCTCCTTCTTAGCTTCCTTTTTCTTCCTTCTCCTCCTTCTCCTTTTTAATCTCTTCTCCTTTCCTTTTTTCTTCCTTCTTATCCTCCTCCGTTCTTCTTTTTCTTCCTTCTCCTTTTTATCTTCTTTCCTTTTTTCTTCCATCTCCTTTTTATCCCTTCTTTCCTTTTTTCCTTCTTATCCTCCTCCATCCTTCTTTTTCTTCCTTCTTCTTATCTCTTCTCCTTTCCTTTTTTCCTTCCTTCTTATCCTTCCCCTTCTTTTTCTTCCTTCTCTTTTTTTTATCACATGACCAGTGGGATGCTGCAGTGGTCGTAAGTGTGAAACACCATCCTAAGTCACTCTTTTCAGGGCCGTGGGTACTTCGATCAGTCACAAAATGAGCTGTTGTAAGTGGAGAACTTCCTGTATATTCCTTAGTGGGCTTTCGGTGGAGGTGTTGATGAAGAGTTGGGCACCCACTTGACCAGGATGGTATAAGATCTCCTGCTCAAGCTGGGGTCAGCCTAGATGACCTCTAAGGTCCCTTCCAACTCTGTTATTCTGTATTCATTCTGTAAAACCAGCCTTGCTGAAAAATGACGGACTACATTTTTGGAGCGACCTCCAACCATTGCAAGCTGATAGAACGTTGAGGTTCTAAATTCCCCACTCTCTTTTATTGTCTTTATTCCCTTTTTCTACGAACGCTCCTCCGATTTGCGATGGGCGGCTTGGGACCTGGGAATTTTTAATGTTTCTTTTCCCGTGTCAAATCGGACAATAGGCATCGCAGCCGAGCCGCTGTGTTATTACCATATCTATCTTCCCGGCCGCAGATTTTTGCCGCCCCCGTGTTAGATTTGAATTTGAAAAAGCCCCCCCACACACACACAAATACACAATTTCCCTGCAAAGGGGGATTGTAACCCTGACAATCACACACACAAACACCAGCAGCCGTGCCTTTGTGCGGTAACCCCTGTTGACATTTTTGTTGTGTGTGCAAACACAAATTGCAATTGTTGTGTGGGATTTTCTTGCTGAAATTCGCACGGGGGATAAGCTGTTTTACAGGGTGGCTGGGGAAAATGTTTCCCAATTGGATACACAGGGGGTCCTGAACTTGTGACCGTTCATTTAATGACAGCTGGAAGCTCAATTTATAACCCTGTGTTTAGTGACCGCTGGAAAAAGGCAAACTGACTCGTATATATGACGGCTGCAGCCTCCCGGAGTCAGGTGATTCCTTTTTGTGACCTTCTGACCAGCGAAGGGGAAAGCCAGGTACACTTACTTAACGACCTAGTTACTCGCTTAATATCTGTAGCGATTCATTGAATAACCGAGGCCAGGAAGGTCCTTTAACTGGGGCAAAACTCACTTGAGAACTATCTCGCTTAGCAACAGAAAGCGTTCAGTCTCAATTGTGGTCATAAGTCAAGGACTACATGTAGATGACTTCCAAAATCCCTTTTCACTCGTCCCTTCCAGGAGCCCGTGCTAAGGGGACCTGAGGCAGATTTAGGATTTGAAACCCCCACTTATTTTAACCATCCCCGGCTGCTTGGGAAGCTCCCCCTTCATTGGGACCCCAAGGAAGTCAAAACAGTCAAAATGGCACCTGGCTCAAAGGACTCTGACAGAGAGTGCACACACACACACACACACACACACACACACACACACACACACAAACCCTGAGCCTCTAAGCCCATCCAAGCAGTCAATTCTCACAACCTCCTCCCTCCCTTCTCGCTCTTTTTGTCGTCTTTCACACCCGCCTCTTCCCCGGGGGTTCGACCGCATGTTTCCTCTCAGGCGGTGAGTGGAGACACATGGTGCCTTCCACCCACAGGCAGGTTCTGCACCGAGGAGGAGGAAGAGGAGAGAACCGGGGCTCCAATCACTGAGCCCAGCTTCCTTCCCAACAGGGAGCCCTGCCCAAGAGGCACCGGGAAAGGCCTCCTGCTCGGGCAGGGGTTGGACGAGAAGACCTCCGGAGTCCCCTCTGATTTTGTAGCCATGGGGCAAAACTCTGTGTCTCGCCTCAGAGCGTTCACTAAAATTAAATATCAGGCCAGCAATCTTGCTTTTTATACATTTCTTCATGCGCGTTTACTGAGAATAATATTTGGATTGCAACTTTTAACTGTTGGCGTGGAAGCTTATTCTACTCCTTCTCCTCTCCTCTTCCTCCTCTGCTCGCCCTTCCTTCCTTCCTTCCTTCCTTCCTTCCTTTTTCTTTCTTTTTCTTTCTTTCTTTCTCCCTTCCTTCCTTTTTCTTTTTCTTTCTCTTCTTTCCTTCCCTTTCCTTTCTTCTCTCTCATTCCTCTACTTCCCTTCCTCCTTTTCCTTCCTTTGTTCCCTTTTTCCTCCCTCCCTCCCTTCCCCTCCTACTCCTCCTTTCTCTTCTTTCTCTTCTTCTCCTTCCTTCCTTCCTTCCTTTCTTCCTTCCTAACCACCTCTCTCTCTGACAAGGGCTCTGCATTGTGTACAATGTAATCCATAAAACCCAGCATATAAAAAACAGAATAATTAGAAATATTTACTTATATTTATATATTTTGGGGCCCACCTCACTTTCCTGCCCAAAGCGATTCTAAAATGAAGCAGGACGCCAGAAGGGAGGAAGGCCACAACTTCTTCCTGGCCTCCAGCCGAGACCCTCTGAAGTTTTTGAATCTTTTCGGACCAAAACCAAAACCAAATCCTAATATTCTGCTTTCCCTCCCCCACAAAAAACAACAAAAAGAAGACAAAGCTGAGGAAAAGCATTATCTTGGGAGGGAGGAAACTGTCAACAATTTAGATTATTTATAAGGCTGCCTCTGGTTTCATGCCAGCTTCATTCATCTCTCATCTCTTGTCCATCTTTCTACCCAAGAGGGGAAGAAAAAGTTTTTCCTTGTCGCCCCTGGCTTGCTTTTGAGTGTCTAAAAAAAGTTCTCTTCTTTTTTTTAATCTTTTTTTTAAAAAAGTTTTTTATTAGGAGTTAAAAATTAAAAACATTGGACATAGATATGACATCACTGGTCACAAGCATCTTCCAACACTTTAAACTAATACATAATATACTAATGATAATATACTAATATATTCCTTATACCATATCCTCTGGTTACTCTTTAGTTAGTATAAATCTTTCGCCTTTTTTTACCTTATATGTTATTTAAACATATAATAATAATAATAAGAAGAAGAAGAAGAAAAAGAAGAAGAAGAAGAAGAAGAAGAAGAAGAAGGAGAAGGAGGAGGAGGAGGAGGAGGAGGAGGAGGCCTGGTGGCTCAGCAGACTAAAAGCATTGTGATTAACTCCAGCTGTCTGCAATTACTGTAAGTTCGAATCTCACCAGGCTCAAGGTTGACTCAGCCTTCCATCCTTTCTAAGGTAGGTCAATTGAGGACCCAGTTTGTGGGGGCAATAAGCTGACTTCGTATAAATATACAAAAAGTATGAAGGCTATTGCTTAACGCACTGTAAGCCGCCCAGAGTCTCTGGAGAAGGGCGGCATAGAAATCAATTTTTTTAAAAAATTATACCTTATTCCTGTTTCTTATTTTTTTAATCTTGTTTTGAGGGTTTGCATCCCATTTCCTTATTTCGTGCCAACAGAGAAACCGATCGGACGTTTTCTCCTGGTATCAATTCACCCATCCGAGGACCCTTTCCTGGGGGGTGGGGGAGAGGTGAGATTTGGGCCCCACACAACGGACCTCGAGAGGTTTAAGAACGGGACGGCTGGCTTGACATTGAAAGCGGAGTCAGGAATTTTGGAGAGGACATTTGGACGAGAAATGCCATTTTTTTTCTTCAGCCTCTACCTTGATTTTTCTCCGGTTTCTTCCTTCCTGTCTTTTTCCTCTGCTCTCCTCGTCCGCTTTTCCTCTGATGCTACTATGCCTTTGAAAAAAAATCACCCTCAACTTCAGGGACCGCTTTATTCATACGGAGGGCTTTTGGCTTGTAAATGGGATCCAGATGAGATCCTAACCAGGGCAGGTTTGACCTCACCCTGCCTCAATCTCATCGCCTTTCCGTTCAATGGCACCTAAATGCCAGGGGAACCTCCATATTTATTTATTTCTTTTGCATTTTATCAGTCCTTGGCAGATGTCTTCGGTAAACACGGCTTTGATCCTCTCCCCTCCCCCCCTCCCCCACATAACTGTGGATGAGGAGATAGGATTTATTTGCCTTCGGGAAAGGACCGGGGATCCAGGAACTGTCACCATAAAATGAGAGATAAGGCTGGGTTGTTGTTTTTTTGCAGGCTGCCTCAATGACTCCACCGTCTGCGCTCGGTTGGGAGGTGGGAAGGCTTTGCCAGACAAGGGGGTGGAGGATGGGGCAATATGAACCACCATCCCCTCCCCCAAAGTTTGTTTGGTGCTCAGGAGAAACAGGTAAAACATGGGGTCTTGGGTGGGGGGTTATGACGGGGACCACATCCTGGGCGGGGTGGGGAAGGGATCCGTTGGAACCCTCGGAAACAAATCAAGCAAAGTTAGACCTCAACGTACGACCACAATTGAGCCCAACACTTCTGTTGCTAAGCAAGACAGTTGTTAAGTGAGGTTTTCCACTATTTTACAACCTTTTCCCCTCTCTCCCTCCTTCCGTCTTTCCCTTCTTTCCTTCTTTCTTTCAACCCTCCCTTCTCATTCTTCTTCCTTCTTACCTCTCTCCTTCTTTATTTCCGTCTTCCACCATCCCTCCTCCCTTCCTTCCCCCCTCCCTTCTCTTTCTCCTTCCTTCCTACCTCTTTCCTTCTTTATTTCCATCTTCTCCTTCCTTCCTTCCATCCTCCCTCCTTTCCTCCTTCTTTCCTTCTTTATTTCCATCTTCTCTTTCCTTCCTTCGTACCTTTCCTTCTTTATTTCTATCTTCTTCCTCTCTCTCTCCTTCCCCCTTCCTTCCTTTGTTCATTCCTCCCTTCCCTTTCTCCTTCTTTCCTACCTCTTTCCTTCTTTATTTCCATCTTCTCCTTCCTTCCTTCCTTCCTTCCTTCCATCCTTCCTTCCTACCTACCTTTCTTCCTACCCGAAACTGGAGAGATTTAACCCATCAGAGGAGCAATTCACACATCAACATAAAATAATTCGGTTTCTGTTTTAAAAGAAAGTTTGAAAGAGTTTTGTAAGCAGTTCAACAGGAAAGCTGCCGCTTCCTTCCATCAGCTCCAAACTGTAAAATTAGTTTGTAGAATCCCTTCTCGGTGTGATACAGGAGCGATATTTTTTTCCTCCACTTAATGTCCAATTAAGGGACATCTGTCAGTCCTAAATCGCAGCCGTTAAATTTGTAAAAACGTAAATCATTTTTTTTTTCCAAAAAAAAGAAGGAAGCTTTTCTCTAGAACGTTAACATTTTTACGACTGGTGATTGATGTCTTGGAAAGCATTTGGGCTGAGGGTTGGGAAGGGACCCATCTTATTATGCTGCACAGCATTATGGGACCAAAAAAAAATGCAGTGAAGATCGATTAATATTATTTTATCTCCTTCCCTTGCAAAAGGAAGCAGGCTGGCTTTGCTAAGGCAGAGATATTTTAGCAGGAACATCATGTTCTGCCTTGCAAATACAGAATACAGAAGACAACAGAAGAGTTGCAAGGGGATCTTAGAGGTCTTGTAGACCAACCCCCTGTTTAAGCAGGAGACCCTTTCTTACAGAAGAACAGACTTGGAAGACCATGGAAGACTGAGATCCAGGATCCCCAGGTGGCAAAGGGCCTGGCCCCGGGATCTAGCAGCTGGCAGAACCCCTCCCTTCCTATAATTGCTCAAAAAAACCCCCCAAGAACAGGGTGCATTTCCCTTCCTTATTTTCTGGCAATTTTCCTGGCATTATGGCTGATTAATGAGCCTCGGTGCCAGCGTGACTTCCCAGTGCTGCCGATTTAACCCCCCGACGCAACCTCTGAAAATGCATTACTAAAGCTGTGCGCAATTTTATTTTAATTATATTTCTATACGTTATTTTCTTCCCCAGCAAATGTTGGCTATTAGAAGAGGCCACCACACATTTTAACTTTCTAGATTTTACTTTGTCGTTGTTGTTGTTTTGCTTCCCCTCCTGAGTTAAACTAGATGGCCTTGTATTGCAGGTAAGATTAGAGTTAAAGATGGTTTGAGACCGTTAATTTGGGATCATCCGTCTGCCTCCCTCCCTCCCTCCCGCGCCTCAAACTACTGGGGAGGCCAACATCCCATAATAATAATAATGATAATATTTAACAAGTACCGGAGTCCTTAAGTGCCCTGGATGCAAACTGTGATTTGACTCAGATACACCAGGAAAGTTATGGCTGTCCTCAAATCTGCTTTCTGGTTTCTCGGAAGCGTCTTTTAAAAAGAGACTTCTGTTTTTCTGCCTTGCCCTGGCAGAGCTTTCTTTAATTGGGGGGGGGGGGGGGGGGGACACAACTTGACTTTTGTGGTTTCCTGGGTTGTTGTTTTTCTGGGTGGGCTTTTTCTCTGGCTTCCTTGTTTCAAAACACCATCAAAAACAAAAAACAAACCCTCCCAGGAAGACAAGAAGGATGAGTGGACAAGGAAAGGTTTGCAACTTTGGATGTAAACCCAGTACCAGAAAGTTAGATGAGAATTTGGCTAACTTTTTCCTGGTTTGGAATTTGGAAGGGAGGGAGGGAGGGAGGGAGGGAGGGAGGTGAAATAAAGGGAGGGAGGGAGGGAGGGAGGAAGGAAGGAAAGAAAGAAGGAAGTTGGCAACTTTAAGAGAGGTGGACTTCAACTCCCAGAATTCCCCAGCCAGCCATGAAACTAAGTGGAGGTGACAGTTGGGTGTCACTTCCCATTCAAGGTCCCTTTTCTGCCAAATTGAATAATTTGCTTTTGGAAATGGAGATGGAGATTGGGAGAAGGTGTCTTGACGAGAAACTCCTTCTGTCCACTGTCTGATGGACTTTCATGGTCCTCTTCCAGAAGAATGAAACAAAGAGTCCACGGAAACCCATAACTCCTCTCACCAACAACATCAAGATGGGCTCCAGGCTGAAGCCTTCTTCTGTCCTCCTTATAAACCACTTTGCTGTGGTTGGTTGGTTGGTTGAAGTGTGAGTTGAGGAAGGCAACCACAAATCACTTTTTTAGGTCTCCTATCTGAGAGAATAGAGAGAGAAACCACTTGATAGGCCTTTATGGGCATCCTCCAGAAGAACGAATGAAAGAGTCCAGGGAATCCGATGGCTCCCTTCATCAGCAACATCAAGATGGTCTACAGACTCCAAGCCTTCTTTGTTCTTCCTCCTCCTGGCCACTGCCTGAGGGACTTTCATGGCCTCTTTCAGAAAAATCAAACAAAGGGTCCATAGAAACTCTCACCAACAACATGAAGATGGTCTCCAGGCTTTGAGTCTTTTGTCCTCCTCCTTCTATCCACCACCTGATGGACCTTCTTCCAGAAGAATGAAACAAAGGGTCCATGGAAACTCATATCTCCTCTCACCAACAATATCAAGATGACCTCCAGGCTGAATTCTTCTTCTGTGTCAACGTGTCATAAACCACATTGGTGTGGTTTGTTTCTTTGCCAAAGTGCCTTCCTCATTCAGAATGACAACAACAGCTTGACAACAAGCATTAAATCCCTCCTCCAGAGCTCCACCGCTGAAGTGGAATTATTCTGAAGGACAACGCGAGCAATTTTAATTATAATTTGATGAAGGATCCGCGTCTGGACGAAGGCGGTTTGAAGTGGGGGAACGTTATCAGCCGGCTTACAGACTCCAGCGAGCTGGATTTGAGAAAACGCGAAGGATGCTCACCCAGGCAGAAGTAGCTACTTGAGAAGAAGAAGAAAACAGGAGTGAACGTGCTCAGGTCCACCAAAATTTATCCTCTCCTGCGAAACAGAGAAATATCGGCCGATGTTGAGAACAATGGAGCTTTCTTCATTCAATTTTGGGGGTAAGCATCAGCAGGAACCCAACAAGAAGAATCAGAAAATATTTATTTCTGAAGGAACATCCATATCATTGTTGGCCACAGCCAGATGTTTACACCGGATTTGATACTCTTGTCCATCTCTCGAGCCCTTCCAAGGACCTGCTACAGAGAGATGTTGTTTAATGTTGTACAGGAAGTCCTCCACTTGAGGCCACAACTGAGCCCAACATTTCCATTGTTAAGTGAGACATTTAATCAGTCATTTTGCAACTTTTCTTGCCATCGTTGTTAAGAGAATCACTGCAGTTGATAAGTTCATAACATGGTTGTTAACATGGTTGTTAAGTGAATCTGGCTTTGCTCCTCGGAAGGTCGTAAAAGAGGATCCCGGGACACTCCACCGTCATAAGTCCATGTCAGTTGCCAAGGGTCTGAATTTTGATCACATGACCACGGGGCAGCCGCAACAGTCATAAGTGTGAAAAACGGTCCTTTTTTCATTGTCACTAAATAAACTCTTGTAAGTTGAGGACTGGCTGGACAGTTTGCCTGGACAATTCCTCTGCAAACAGAGCCTAGAAATTTCCATTTTTGGGGAGTGGGTGGGGAGGAACTAGAATGGCTGTTTTTCCAAAAATCTTTCCTCCAGCAAGGGTGGAGGGAAACTCTATTTTTGTGGTCTTTTCCCCACACTTTCAATCCACCCTCCTGTTTTTATATATCAGGCATTGTTGGGGGTTCTCTGCCATCCTTCTCTCCGCTGGAAGTCCGTCTGCTTCAAATTGTTTGGCTTTGTTGAAAAACCATCTTTTTCTAATTTTCAATTTTCTTTGCCACTTCATATGGAATCACCTCCCACCACGTCAATCGTTCTGGGTGGCTCGGCGGAGTTTTTCCTCCAGATTAATACCTTCTTTTTAATCAAGTTTTAAAAACTTGACGTAGAGACGAGGGCTAGAGCAATCCTGCCAAAAAGGCCTCTCTAGGAACAATATATTGAGCCTAAAGATAAAGGTAAAGGTTCCCCTCGCACATATGTGCTAGTCATTCCCAACTCTAGGGGACGGTGCTCATCTCCGTTTCAAAGCCGAAGAGCCAGCGCTGTCCGAAGACGTCTCCGTGGTCATGTGGCCGGTATGACTCAATGCCAGAGGCGAATGGAATGCTGTTCCCTTCTCACCAAAGGTGGTCCCTATTTTTCTACTTGCATTTTTTACCTGCTTTCGAACTGCTAGGTTGGCAGAAGCTGGGACAAGTCACGGGAGCTCACCCCGTTACGCGGCACTAGGGATTCGAACCCCTGAACTGCCAATCTTTTGATTGTCCTATCCACTGAGCCACCACCACTAGGGGGCCTCAGAGAGATCAGAGGTGGCTTTCCTTGTTGCTTCCCCCTACTGGTGATCTGGGGAATTGCCCCCTCTTGGAAAAGGGCTAGATTTGCAAAGACGCTCATTGTAGGAAGCAAAAGACAGTGAAAACCCTCAAAAAATTATTTTTTTCTCTCTCTCTTAGATCGATTCGGTCAGAAGGGTGGAAATTAAGATGAGCCTTTTTTTGCCTCCACTAAAGACCTGGGTCCAAATTCTAGAAAAACAATCAAGGCCAATTGAACAAGGAATCTGTTGAAATCATCTTGGGGCTTCTGGAGAAACTGATTTATTATTATTATTATTCCCTAAGGGCCTTTTTTCTGAAGATGGACACACACAAACAAACACAATCTGGATGACAGGATACCAAAGGACAAAGTACATTTATTCTGACTTGCCTTGTTCCTTCACAGGGAAGTTAGTTCCACCCCATTTCCGAATCAATCTGTGAGGAAAAAAAACAACACATCTGCAGAAGAATTTACATTCCAATGTCTTTTCTAAATATGCACTTCTGAATGGATTCGATCCGGCCTCTTTAACCCCTTAATTCATAGAATCCTAAATTTGGAAGGGACCTTGGAGGTCTTCTAGTCCAACCCCCTGCTCAGAGCCAGAGACTTTATACCATCCCAGGTAAATGGCTTTCCAACGTCTTCTTGAAGATCTCCAGTGAAGAAGCACCCACAATTTCATTCCTCCAATTAATTGTTCCATCAGGAAATTTCTCCTTAGTTCTAAGTTGGATCTCTCCTTGATGATTTTCCATCTGTTGCTTCTTGTCCAGCCTTCAGGTGCTTTGGAGAACAGCTGGACCCCCTCTTAACACAAAGAAGAAGGGGTCCGCCTGCTCTCTAAAGCCCCTGAAGGCCGGACAAGAAGCAACAGATGGAAAATCATCACGGAGTGAAGCAACCTGGAATTAAGGAAGAATTTGTGACAGTTAGAGAACATTTAATCAGTCAAACAATTTACCTCCAAAAGTTGTAGATACTCCATCACTGGAGGTTTTTAAGAAGAGACTGGGCGTCCATTTGTCCAGAATGATATCGGATTTCCTGCTTCAGCAAGGGTTGGGTTACAAGACCTTCAAGGTCCCATTCAGCCCTAGGATTCCATGATTCTGAGAGAGAGAGAGAGAGAGAGAGAGAGAGAGAGAGAGAGAGAGAGACAGCTAGATATAGATGATGATGATGGTGATGGATGGATGGATGAATATATGGATAGACAGATAGACAGATGATAGATAGATAGATGATAGATAGATAGATAATGATGATGATAATAATGTTGATGATGATGGATGGATGGATAGATGAATTAATGGATAGACAGACAGACAGATGATAGACAGATAGATAGATAGATAGATAGATAGATAGATAGATAGATAGATAGATATAGAATACATAATGGATGAATGCAGGGGTGAAATCCAACAGGTTTTGACAGGTTCTGGAGAACTGGTAGCAGAAATTTTGAGCAGTTCGGAGAACCGGCAAATACCACCTCTGGCTGGCCCCAGATCGGGGTGGGAATGGAGATTTTGCAATATCCTTCCTCCAGGAGTGGGGTGGGAATGGAGATTTTGCAGTATCCTGTCCCTGCCCTTCCCACCAACCCACACCACGCCCACCAAGCCACACCCACAGAACCGGTAGTAAAAAAAAATTGAATTTCACCACTGGATGAATGGATGGATGGAACAGGTTGCCCTCAGAAGCTGTGAATGCTCCGTCACTGGAGGTTTTCAAGAAAAATCTGGAGAGCCATTTGTCCAGGATGGTCCGGGGTCTCCTGCTCGAGCAGAGGGTTGGACTAGAAGACCTCCAAGGTCCCTTCTGCAATTCTCTCCTCTAATCTACATTCTCCGGTGGCCCGTAGTTCCTCCATTCCAGTCTCCTTGTCTCCCGAGGAACCTCCTCCCTCCCTGTCTTTCCTTCTCCTTCTGTAAGAGCTAAGAGTCCCTCAACAGAGATGCTGGAAAACCCCACTCTGAGGTTCAAATTCCCACACCTCCACCAGCTTAATAACGAGACAAAAGCTTGTGTAATTACAAGTGCTCGGTTTCCCCTTAAGCGGTCGCTAAGCTGTTTCAACGCGCCGGTGCTACTCCATAATTACTTGCAGCTCAAGGGAAGGAGGCCAGCTGTCCCCTTGGCACCAGCCTCTCATGTTGGAGTGGCTGTCCAGTCAGTTTTGCCTTACAAGGCCGTTCTTTGGAATGAGGCAGCCCATAATATCAAATATTAATGGAAGAATGTGATATTTCTAACTTTTGCATTGTCTATATTGTTCTGGGGTCCTCGGTGCTCTCTAACTAGGCAATGCCATCAATGCTGGCAAGAGAAAGGAGGAAGAGGAGGAGGAAGAGGAGGAAGATTGTGGGGGTCCTTGGTGCTCTCTAAGCTTGGCTGTTTTTTTTTCCAGGCATTTTATTATCAAACTAGGCAACATCATCAGTGTTACAAGGGGTGGAGGTTTGCAGAGGGGAGGAGGAGGAGGAAGAGGAGAGTGGAGGTTGATCAGAAATGCTCCTTGTTTTTAAGGACTGAAAAATGCATATTGGGAGATGTTGCTTCAAGCCGAGAACTTTATTTTGAAGTTGGGAGAAGAATGGTAAGGAACGAAGAAAAAAAAGAAAAAGATAAAGAAAGAAACTTGAATTCCACCGTGTCTATTTTTGCTGGAGCTGTGGTTGGGACTCAAAAAGGCATTTATAGATGTGTGAAACTCAACTACAAATTAGGAAACAGTCATATATTGTCATATATGCAAGCTTTTTCCCCCTTCGTCCCTCTGTATCCTTGTTCCTGCAGAATAAGGGAGTTGGAACGGGTCTTGGAGGTCATTTAGTCCAACCCCCTTCTCTGCTGTTATTCGATTTGGAACAAAAGATAGATGTTAGGTTTTGCATTTAAAAAAATGAAAAAAAAACACCTATATTTTTCTTCTCTTGTTTTTCAAGAACAATTTATGAGGATTTGAGCCATCCAAACTTGGTATAATTTAGTGATTAAGCTACTAGAATACTCTATACAGGCAGTCCTCGACTTACAACCATTTCATTTAATGACCATTCGAAGGGCACCAGAAAAAGTGACTTAGGACCGTGTTTCACACTTACGACCATTGCGGCCTCCCCGCGATCACATGATCAAAATTCAGATGCTTGGCCACTGACTCATATTTATGACGGTCATAGGTTCACACGATCCCCTTTTTGTGACCTTCTGACCAGCAAAGTCAAGGGGGAAGTCGGATTCACTTAACAACCACGTTACTAAGCTAACAACCGCAGCGATTCACTTAACAATGATGCCAAGGAAGGTCATAAAATGGGACAAAATTCACTTAACAACCGTCTCGCTTAGCAACAGAAGCTTTGGGCTCAATTGTGGCCGTACGTCGAGGACTATCTATCTATCTGTGATTCCCTGAATCGATGGGCTAAATTAACAGACTTAAAGTATCTGATTTATATGCTTCAGGTAATGATCATATTCAAGCCGCACGTAGAAATATTGGCTCCCAAGCCAACTGTAACCCACAAACACAATTTATTCCGTTTAAAATAACAACCGCATCGATCGATGAGGAATTCTTGCTTAACGACTTGAAGATTTTATAAACGTTTTTCTCAAGCCTGGGATTTAATATAAGAATGACCTTTGTGTGCAAGAATTTTGTTATTTTTCAGTTAGCTTTTTGGAAGGAGGGGCCTGAGAACCTTGTTTTATTACCCTGCCGTGTGTGTTGTGTTTGTGTTCCTTCCATTAAAAGGTTTTATTGATATTTTTTTTTGACCTTTTTCTTGTTAAACACACACACTCTGGCATGGTTGCCAAAAAAAAAAAAAAAAAAAAACCAACCAAAAACAACAAATTGTGGGCTGGAATTTTCCATTGCAGCAAGATTGGGTTTCAATAAAACACTTGACTCATGACTCCCACGGAGCCCCAAATTCTTGTTGTTAAGCTGGAAGGGACCTCGTAAGTCATCTAGTCCAACCCCCCTTCCCGCCACTCAAGGACACTCTATACCATTCTGGATAAATGGCTGTCCAATCTCTGAAGACCTCCGCTGATGAAGCACCCACAATTCTGGTGGCAAGCTGTTCCGTTGGTTAATTGTTCTCACTGTCAAGAAATTTCTTCTTATTCCTAGGTTGCTTCTCTCCTGGATTAGTTTCCATCCTTCGCTTCTCATCCTGCTTTGGAGAATAGGGGGACCCCCAACTTCTTTGGGGCAGCAACTCAAATATTTTCCACTTGGCCTCTGTCCTCTCCTGGTGGCCTTCTCTCCTTTTGTCCTGGATTTTGTTCTTCTTTTTCTACAGTTTGAAAGATGGAATCTTGTCATCTTCTCTGCCAGTTATTCCAGGGGATAATTCTCTTTTGGCAATAACAAGGAGGGGGAAAAACAAACAGACACGGGAGTTCTTTCCAGGTACGCCCATGTCAAGGAGACCCCCAAGGTCACGCCAAAGGGCGACAACCGACACACCACGTACCCACAACTCCCCGATGCCTCCACTCACGTGTGCCTGAAAAATTGTTTTCCATTAAAGGCACATCTGTTGATACAAGGGGAATGAATGCAAGCACAATTGTTTCCACCTTGTGTTAGCAAAACACATTAGCGGAAAAACAAAGCCATCTGCCTTTGGAAAAAAGAGAGAGAGAGAGAGAAAGAAAGAAAGAGAGAGAGAGAAAGAGAGAGAGAGAGAGAGACAAACAACGTGATTTATTATTCATTATAACCAGGATTTAATTGACGGGGAAGGGGGGAAATCATTCTTTTGTACGAGGAAAGAGAAGAAGGGAGGAGGAGAGGAAACGCCAAAATATTTGGGAACATTGCAAGACGTTTGCCTGGCTTGTTTGCATATATTTGGGCAGAAATATTATTTTATTTATCAAACAAATTGATACAGCTGCCCAATTCGTGCGCAGGAAGGGAACAGCTGTTAACTGGAGCGGGATGATTTTTGTGCTCCATCACTGGAGGTTTTTAAGAAGAGACAGGACGACCATTGGACCAGAAGGGTGTAAGATTTCCTGCTCAAGCAGGGAGTTGGACTAGATGACCTCCGTGGTGCCTTCCAGCCCGAGGATCCTGCGTTTCAATCTACCACGTGGAGGGTGAGTTCACATTTGGACATAGGAGCCCAAATTGTTGCTGTTTATTGTGATGTTCCTGACCCAGAAGTCTTTGAACTTCATTGCCAGGAGAAAATGCTTGAGGACTAGCAGCTTTGGAGGGCTTTTCAATTTTGATCAATCAGACTTACGACCTTCAGACCAGATCCAGGTCCCTCTAGATTCCCAGAAAAAGACTCTTGAGGACTAGCCTCTTTGGAGTGCTTTTCAACTTGGATAATCAGACAACCTCACCTGCAGGTTTTGCCATGTCCCAAAGTCTCTCGATCCCGTTTTGTGACCTTCTCACCAGTCAAGTCATTAGCGAAGCCAGATTCACTTAAGAACCGTATTACTAATTTAACAACCATAGTGATTCACTTAAGAACCATGGCAGGAAAGACTGTTAAATGAGACAAAACCTCACTTAACAATGGTCTCGCTTAGCAACGAACGTTTGGGGCTCCATGGTGGTCGTAAGTCAAGGACTTCCTGAATTCCATCCACTTCCGGAACTTTTATCAAATATTTTTCCTGGTTTTTACCAGGGACATTAAGAACTACTGATTGAGGGGGGGGGGGGGGGGGGAACAGATTAAGAAAAGCTATGGAGGGAATTCACATTTAAGAGCCTTACACTGAAGTGTGCAAAGGCAAAATTGGAGACAAAAATCTATCTCGGTTAATGAGGGGCTGAAATATAATTAGTGTCTCTGCTGGGAAATTTTATTAAGTATATTAATTAGGGGGAAAAAGTTGCTTAGAAAAGAAAGGGAACGTATTTAGGGCTTGTTGTGAGACGTGCAATAAAACTCTCTCTGTGTGTGCTTGTGCCAAGCAGTCTTTGCTACAACCACCATTCTTAAGTGAGACAGTTATTAAGTGAGGTTTGCCCCATTTTACCGCCTGTCTTTGCCACCGTTGTTAAGCGAATCCGTGAGTTGTTCAATTAGTCCCACGGTTGTTCAGCGAATCCGGCTTTCCCATCGATTTGGGGGGTTGCAAAAGGAGATCATGCAACCCTGGGAACACTGCAACCGTCATAAATACGAGTCAGTTGCCAAACCTCTGACTTTTAAAATAGAATAGAAGGGAAGGGAAGGGAAGGGAAGGGAAGGGAAGGGAAGGGAAGGGAAGAGGCTCCAACTCAACCCCTCCAAGACCGAGTGGCTGTGGCTTCCGGCATCCCGATATGGCCAGTTGACTCCATCACTGACCATTGGGGGCGAGTCATTGGCCCCCACGGATAGGGCTCGCAACTTGGGCGTCCTCCTGGATGCACGGCTGTCTTTGGAGGAGCATGTGACGGCCGTGGCCAGGGGGGCTTTTTATCAGGCTCGCCTGATACGCCAGTTGCGTCCCTATCTAGATCGGGATTCCGTACGCACAGTCACTCAGGCACTCGTCATTTCCCGCCTGGACTACTGCAATGCTCTCTACATGGGGCTCCCCTTGAGGTGCACCCGGAGGCTCCAACTGGTGCAGAATGCGGCCGCGCGGGGGATTATGGGAGCAAGGGGGCGCTCCCATGTGACACCTCTCCTGCGTGAGCTGCATTGGCTTCCGGTGGTCTTCCGGGTGCGCTTCAAGGTGTTAGTGACCACCTTTAAAGCGCTCCATGGCATAGGGCCTGGGTACTTGCGGGACCGCCTTCTGCCACCGATAGCCTCCCACCGGCCAGTTCGCTCCCACAGAGAGGGACTCCTCAGGGTGCCGTCGGCCAGACAATGTCGGCTGGTGACACCCAGGGGGAGAGCCTTCTCTGTGGCAGCACCAGCCCTCTGGAACGATTTGCCCCCGGAGATCCGTACGATACCCGATCTCCGGGCTTTCCGCCGTGCCCTAAAAACTTTTTTATTTTGTCAAGCTGGGCTGGCGTAACCCCCCCCCCCTCTTTTTTAAGCTTAAAGTTTTATGGGTTTTAAATTTTAATTGCCTATTGGGTTTTTAAATTTATTGGGCCAAAATTATTTAATTCTTTTATTAATATTTTAAATTTTGTATTGGAGTGTTTTTTATTCTTGGCTGTACACCGCCCTGAGTCCACTAGGAGAAGGGCGGTATATAAATTTAAATAAATAAATAAATAAATAAATAAGAGAAGAGAAGAGAAGAGAAGAGAAGAGAAGAGAAGAGAAGAGAAGAGAAGAGAAGAGAATAACAGAGTTGGAAGGGACCTTGGAGGTCTTCTAGTCCAACCTCCTGCTTAAGCAGGAAACCCTACGCCACTTGAGGACCCAGTTTGTGGGGGCAATAAGCTGACTTTGTATAAAAAATATACAAAAGTATGAAGGCTATTGCTTAACGCATTGTAAGCCGCCCTGAGTCTCCGGAGAAGGGCGGCATATAAATCTAATTTTTAAAAAAAACAACCAAACTTCAGACAAATGGTTATCCAATCATCTTCTTAAAAACTTCCAGTATTGGAACATTCACAACTTCTGGAGGCAAGTTGTTCCACTGATTAATTGTTCTCACTGTCAGGAAATTTCTCCTTAGTTCTAAGTTGCTTCTCATGTGACCATGCTTTTGATCATGTGATTATGGTCGTAAGTATGAAAAACAGTCATAAGTCCTTTTTCCCCCAGGGCCGTTGTAACTTCGAACGGTCGCTAAATGAATTGTTGCAAGTCGAGGATCACTTGTACCTAAACCCATAAATAAACAAACAAACAAACAAACAAACAAATAAATCAGACAGACAGACAGGAAATAAATAAATGAATAAAAGCAGAGATGCCAAAATTAGTTTAGAACTATCAACAGAATAATTTTGGGTGCCAAGTTCAAAACCAGACTGCAGAACAGTTTGGTTCCAGGGGGAACCAAATGGTGGGCAAGAAAATTGCCAGACAGAATTATTTTTCTGTGTTTGATCCAAACGCTGGGATGGAATACAAAATAAATAAATAAATAAAAAAAAAAATTGGCGAGCCAGAAATGAGACAAAAAATTTGCCCGACAGAAATGTCATTTTTGGGCCGAAAAGAAGTGTAAATATCTCCAGGTTTTCTCTGTGGGAACCTCACCAATATCCCTTAGAAAAAAAAAACAAAAAACCACATTTTTATAACGTTTGGTGCTATTTAGAAAGGAAGTCCTCAAGTTACGAACACAGTGGAGCACAAAATCGCCATGGCAAAGCCAGTTCAGTGAGTTTTGCCCCGTTTTATGATGAACTTCCTTCCTGCCATTGTTAAGTGAATCCCTACAGTCGTTACATGAGTCACACAGGCGTTAAATGAATCCGGTTTCCTCATCGACATTCCTTGTGTGAAGGTCGCAAAAGGGGACACTGCAACCATCGTAAGTATGAGTCACTTGCCAAGGGTCCGAATTCTGACCACGGGGAGGCTGCCACAGTCGTAAGTATGAAACATGGCCCCTTTTTTTCAGTGCCGCTTGTAACTTTAAATGGTCACTACATGAATCGTAAGTTGAGGGCTTTGCTGAAGTTTTCAGGATTTCCCACAAAATAAAAGTGCATTTTGCTTTATTTATTTTTTTCCCCCCTTGAATCCTGCTGGATTTGAAGGAAACATTTCACACATACCCTTCCAAATGGCTATTTTAGCCTTATTTTCTTCGTATTTCTGTATTTTATGCTTCGATAAATATGAATAAAAACTTCGAAACCACGAGACAAACCCAATATTTAAGGGCCTTCACCCAACTGTCCCTCTTCTTTCTTGATAGATAAGTAATTTAGTGTGTATTATGCCTCGACCGCATTGATAAATAGGCTATAAAAATTCACAGGAGACCCCAGCTAAATCAATTTATTTCAATGCTTTTGACACCGTTGTGTTCCTGGCAGAGACTTTGAGTATCTCTGGTGTAATTTCCCATGGAGTGAAGTGGTGAGAGGATGGGCATAAATTACCCTTAAATGCCAGGCAGATAATGAGGCTACATTGGCACAAGAATTATGGGCTCCCCCCCCCCTCTTCTGGCTTGGGTGGCACAAGGTGTCATTCTTGGAATTGACGTAACCTTTGTGATTTTTTTTTTTAAAAAATAGTGCCTTGAAATTTACGGGCCAGGGAACATAGAAGGTCCTGGATCTGGTTTGGAGGTCATCAGTCCAATTGTCCCAATTGAAAAGCACTCCAAAGCTGCTAGTCCTCAAGAGTTTTCTCCTAGGAAGCTAGATGGCCCTGGATCTGTCTTTTGAAGGACTTCAGTCGGGCTCTCCAAGTTGAAGAGCCCTCCAAAAAGCTTTGGAGCGGGAGGAGGAAGAGGAAGAGTGGTAGAGAAGGAGGGGGAGGAGATGTGGAGAAGAGGATGGAGAAGAAGGTGAAGAAGGAAGGAAAACAGGAAGGAGAAAGAAGTGGAGGAGGAGGAGGAAAAGTGGTAGAGAAGGAAAAGGAGAGAAGGGAATGGAGGAGGAGGAGGAGAAGAAGGAAGGAAGGAAGGAAGGAAGGAAGGAAGGAAGGAAGGGGAGGAGGAGGAGGAGGATTAGTGGCCCTTGGGAATCCCTTCCTTCCTTCCTGCCTGCCTGCCTGCCTGCCTCTTTTCCTTTCTTTCCTTTTCTTCCTTCCTCCCTCCTTCCCTCCCTCTCCACTTTTCCTTTCTACTTTCCTTTCTCTCCCTCTTCTTTCTTTCTTTTCCTTCTTTCCTCCCTCCTTCCCTCCCTCTCCACTTTTCTTTTCTACTTTTTCCTCCCTCCCTCTTCTTTCTTTCTTTCTTTCTTTCCTCCCTCCTTCCCTCCCTCCCCACTTTTCCTTTCTACTTTTCCCTCCCTCCCTCCCTCTTCTTTCTTTCTTTCTTTCTTTCTTTCTTTCTTTCTTTCTTTCTTTCTTTCTTTTTTTCTTTCTTTTCCTTCTTTCCTCTCTCCTTCCCTCCCTCTCCACTTTTCTTTTCTACTTTTCTTTCCCTCCCTCTTCTTTCTTTCCTTTCCTTCTTTCCTCTCTCCTTCCCTCCCTCTCCACTTTTCTTTTCTACTTTTTCCTCCCTCCCTCCCTTCCTTTCTTTCTTTCTTTCTTTCTTTCTTTCTTTCTTTCTTTCTTTCTTTCTTTCTTTCTTTCTTTCTTTCTTTTCCTTCTTTCCTCCCTCCTTCCTTCCCTCCCTCTCCACTTTTCCTTTCTACTTTTCCCTCCCTCCCTCTTCTTTCTTTCTCTTTCTCTCTGTTTCCCTCTCTTTTCTCTCTTCCCTTCCTTTCTCTAGCCCATATATCTGAATTTTGGCGTACTTCCTTTCATCGCCCCCGCCAAGGCTGCTGATTCAGGACCAGAAACCGCTCGCTTCTTCCCCCCCCAAAAAACCCCAAAAGTTTGGCCAAGCGCCTCCCCAGGAACCCTCTCGGCCCAGCTGAGATCCAGAGAAATTTGGGGCCCGGGGCGAACAGCTGCAGCCTGACAAGGCAGAGACGTTGCCAACCAAACTACACAAAACCATTAAAACAAAGAGAAGGCATCATGAAAAATCGCATCAGCCGTGCAGAAGGGGAAAAAAATGAAACCTGATTTTTTTCTGCCCACCTCGTCTTTCTTCCACCGATGAACGATTGCAAAAATAATTCCATGAAAAGAAGAAAAATTGAGCAAAAAATTCTCCAGGAACACAGCACAGCCCTCTTAAATTCTTTATTAAGTGCAGGTGGTCCTCGATTTACGATCACAATGGAGCCCAAAATTCATGTTGCTCAGCGAGACATGGATCACGTGAGTTTTCACCCACTTTACGACCTTTCTCACCACGGTTGCTAAGCAAATCACGGCAGCTATTAAATTAAGATCATGGTTGTTAAGTGAACCTGGCTTCCCCCCCCCGTCCCTTTTTTCCAGTGCTGTTGTAACTTCAAACAGTCACTAAATGAAATGGTTGTAAGTTGAGGACTATCTGTACATAAATACATAAATAAAAACAAATATAATTTTTAAATTTATATATATTTATATAAATACCCCTTGGGAAATGTGGGTAAAGGAGGAGGCCGAAGGGCTGGCAGGGGCAAGGAGAGGTTGAGTCGAGGAACCCCGACAGATTTGTAAGGAATGAAAAATCTGTTTGTGGGGATTATAGCAGATTTATGGTGATTAATAACCCGTCGGACAGGCCAAGCACCCGATTTTTCAGACTCGATGGAGGAGGAAGGCGAGATTAACTTCGGCGTTTGCAAAATGTCTTAAAATTAAAATACACGAGGGAGGAGGAGGAAGGGGGGGGAAACCAACCCCAGATTTATTTTTCGTCCCTGGCCAAAAACAACAACTTCACATCTCGCAACAGCTGCTTCCCCAAGCTGCCGAACGGGAAGTGGTGCAGATAGAAAAAAAGCAGAAAAGGACAGATAAGTTGAACCCAAAGCAGATATTTCTTTGGAGGTATTTTTGGCAGCCTTAAAAAAAATTTAAAAATGCCCCCTCATTTCTCAAAGAGATAGGAAAATATCACAAGGACAGAGCTGGAAGGGGTCTCGGAGGTCCTCTAGTCCAGCCCCCCTCCTCAAGCAGGACACCTTCCGCCATTCAATCCAATCTCTTTTTTAAAAAATCTTGGATGCTTGGCAACTGACTCGTATTTATAACGGTCACACCGTCCTACACGTGACCCTCTTTTGTGACTAGAACTCACCATCTCCTGGTGATTGGCCCAAAGTCACCCAGCTGTCTTTCATGCCTAAAGCGGGACTAGAACTCCCAGTCTCCTGATAATTGGTCCAAAGTCACCCAGAAGACTTTCATGGCTGAGGCGGGACTAGAACTCCTTATTGCCTGGTGATTGACCCAAAGACACTCAGCTGTCTTTCATGGCTGAGGCGAAACTAGAACTCCCCGTCTCCCGTTTTCCAGCCTGGCGCCTTAACCACTTCCACATCCAACCCACTTCTGAAAATAAATGAGGCAGCGAGAGGCTTTTTCACTCTTTTTTAAAAAAAATAATAAACACTTTCTAGAGTGACTATGCAACCCCCTCACCACCCTGATCGCATGCAGGATCAAAAAAATTGCCACAAAAGAGGAAACTGAGGCACAATGGAATGTCTCTGCAAGCCCGGGGGGGGGGGCACTTTCCTCACCTGCTCCACATGGCTTTAGAAAAGCAAACTTACCTTTTCCCCCTAACCGTCTGCCTAATCTTTTATTAAAAGCCCAAGCAAGACTCCTCCCTGCCTTGGAAAACTGGCAATAAATCAGATGCGATCCTTACCAAAAGGTGCATCTTGACCTGGAGCAAAGCTTCTTCTCTCTACTAAAGGTAGCTTGGCGGAAACATCTGTTGTCTTGCTGGTTTTCTCAGCTGGGAGGTTCTTCCACTGGACTTTTAAACTTCAGAACAGCCCACGGGGAGGCATTTGTCACTGGAAACGTTCCCTGTTGTTTTTAGCCAGCTATTAATTTTTTTTATCTCTTTCTCTCTCTCTCTCTCTCTCTCGCTGATTCGATACAGCAGGGTTGAAAATATCTCCTGCGGCGTTGAAAGGATGGTGAGCATCCCCATGGAGTTTGTAAATAAAAGCGTTGGAGATCCGCAGTGGAGTTAAGGAACAAATATCCCCCACCTCAGTGTCCGGAGCTGAATCAGCTCACTGGTTATGATTTTTTTAAGAGTTAGAGGACAAAAGATTCCTTAAAAAAAAAAAAAAAAAGCATTATTCTAGGATATCTAGGAGATGCTCCTGGATCCAAAACGGTGGGTGACGGTTACAAGAGTTGAGAAGTAAAACTTCGGATTACAGCACGATGGCAATCAAAGTTTAAACCGGAATATCTCAATCTTGGCCATTTTAAGAGGTGTGGATTTCATCCATGCAAGGTGCCAAAGTCAGAGTACTTCAAATGTGATGTGATTGCAGTCTTCCAGGACTTGAGGGACTGCCACAGAGAAGAGGGGGGTTCAACCTGTTCCCCAAAGCATCGGAAGGCAGGTCAAGAAGCAACGGATGGAAAGATATCTTTTTTAAAAAAGAATTGATTTATATGCCGCCCTTCTCCGGAGACTCAGAGCAGCTTACAACGCATTAAGCAATAGCCTTCCTACTTTTGTATATTTATACAAAGTCAGCTTATTGCCTTCACAAACTGGGTCCTCAGTTTACCTACCTTAGAAAGGATGGAAAGCTGAGTCAACCTTGAGCCTGGGGAGATTCGAACTTACTAATTGCAGACAGCTGCAGACAGCTGGAGTTAATGCATTAGTCTGCTGAGCTATCCAGGCTCCAAGGAGGAACCAACCTAGAACTAAAGAGAAATTTCCTCACAGTGAGAACAATGAATCAGTGGAACAAAATTGTGGGTGCCCCATCACTGGAGGTCTTCAAGAAGGGATTGGACAACCATTTGTCCAGCATAGTAGTGGGACTCCTGCTCAAGCAGAGAGTGGAATAGAAGACCTCCAAGGTCCCTTCCAACCCAATGTGTCTATGATTCTTCTAATACTTTCAATACTTGAGGGGCCACCACCGAGAAGAAGGAGTCAACCTATTCTTCAAAGCCCCTGAAGGCAGGACAAGAAGCAACAGATGGAAACTTAGCAAAGAGACAACCAACCTAGAGCTAAGGAGAAATTTCCTGACAGTGAGAACACTTAACCGGTGGAACGGCTTGCCACTAGAAGTTGTGAGTGCTCCATCACTGGAGGTTTTCAAGAATAGACTGGACAACCTGAATGGTCCAGGATCTCCTGCTTGGACAAGAAGACCTCCAAGGTCCCTTCCAACTCTGTCATTCTGTATTCTGGTCATCCCTCCTTTCCCAAGACTGCCTGCATCTCCTTGTTGTAGCTGCTCCTCTCTCTCTCTCTGTTCAAGCTCCAGCATTCATCAGCCCTCGTTAGAAAACGAACGCAATGGCTGAGCTGCTTAATTAACCAAAGGAAGCTGACAGCTACCGAAAGGCGGCACGGTGATGACAGATTGCTCCATATTAATCATGCATTATCATACGTGATGGCTGGGAGGCCGTTGTGGCTGATGAAGTTATGAGACCTGGGTGTTGAGTGTTTATATGTGTGGGTCTCCATGTAAAGGCCCCCCCCTAGTTCTGCTTCCCCTCTCAGTTGCTCCATCAAATATCTCCCTCAGCTTCCAAGCACTGGTTTTCCCAGGAGTTCCCAGGAGTCTCTGTTGCCATGGTGATCTTGGAATACATCAATGTGGATTTCTCCCTGGGGTTTGCCTCTTGACAAGTTGGACTCGGGGTAGCTGTAATTTTCCAGCTGTCTCTGCATCCTTGATTGATCGAGCAGAGCTTCTGCATGGAACAAGCTACGGTTCTCAGCACAGCGTGCGGTGGGACAAGGAGATGTCACAGCCAGAGCTGGAGAAAGACACAACGTCAATAAGACTTTTGTTTTCCATGCTGGAGCTGAGTGTCCTCAAGGTGATTCACAGCCTTGTCAATATTCCAGGGTCTTCTCCACGCTCTGACCACCCTGTCTCGAGAAAACCAAATATCTACCCCCACAATCTCCTTCTGGGTGGGGCCATGCCCCAGTCATGATTGGAAGAAGATCCATGATGGAAAGTAGACTTCTTGGAAGAACGAGATGACCTTATTCTTAGTTGGTTTTTTCTTTATACCACCCTGGTGAGACCATACAGCATCCAGTTTTGGTCACCATGATACCAACAAAATGTTGGGACTCTAGAAAAAATGCAGAGAAGAGCCACAAACATGATTAGGAGACTGGAGGTTAAAATGTGTGAAGAATATTTGCAGGCATTGGGGATGTCTAGTCTAGTGAAAAGAAGAACTTGGGGTGACGTGACAGCAATCTCCCAATATTTGAGGGTCTGTCCCAGAGAAGATGGGGGTTCCACCTATTCTCCAGAGCACCAGAAAGCAGGACAAGAGGTAATGGATTGAAACTTATCAAGGAGAGATGCAACCTAGAAATAAGGAAAAAAAATTCTAACTGTGAGGATGGTCAACCAGAAGGAATAAGTTGCCTTCAGAAGTTGTGGATGTTCCATCACTGGAGGTCTTCAAAAAGAGATTGGACAACCAAGCAGAAGACTCTATACTATTCTGGACAAATGGAAGTCCAGTCTCTTCTTGAAGATCTCCAATGATGAAGAACCCACAACTTCTGGAGGCAAGCTTTCCATCTATCTATCTATCTATCTATCTATCTATCTATCTATCTATCTATCTATCTATCTATCTATCTATCTATATCTATGAACCATAGGGCTGGAAGGGACCTTGGAAGTCTTCTAGTCCAACCCCCTGCTCAAGCAGGAGACCCTCCTCAACCATTTCAGACCAATAGTTGTCCAATCTTTTCTAGAAAGCCTCACGTTTTCCAGAAGTCCTTCTTTGACTCTCAGAATTTGCTCCTTCTGATGTTTTCCTCATCACCAAGAAAACCCACCAGATGGTCCCCAGGGCCGACTGTCTGACAGCTTTTTTCCCCCCACGATGTAATATATCATCTGCCCTATCTTATCTCCTGCCTAGTCATGCCTCTAAATTATATCTGCTTCTATAAATAAAACCAGAATTCTCCTGCGAGGACGCCTCTAAATTAACAGGCATCCAGCGATAATTAAATCGGGTAGGAATTAAACATATATTTACTTTCTCGTCCGGGCCTTCCAGGGAGTAGCAAGTGCGAAGGAGACAAAAGGAGACAAAATATGAGTAAATGAAAAGAAAATAAAAATTCTCATGTTGACATTTGTGCAACGCCCTTCTCAGCTGATAAGGAAATATGAGACTTCCATAAAACATAAAGGAACAAAGACGTCCTAATTAATCTTTCCAGGAAAGATGTAATTTTCTTATGCAAATTCTAATCTGAGTTTATTGCAAGGGTTTCGGAGGTCCTTCATGCAAAAATTTCCTTCACCAGATCGATCCTGAGACCGTCTGGAAGAAAATAGAACCTGCTGGAACGGGGAGAAGAACATCTCCCGTGGGAAGGTTCTACCTGAAACAATGGGGCTGTTTCCACTCAGCTTCAACCCTCATCCAGATGCCACCATGAGCATGCATCACTCATAAAACCACATTTTACATCCTCACAATGATGCCCAGATGATGCTTCGGGATCAGGGGTGGGCTTCAAAAATTTTAGCAAGGGGGTTCTCTGCCCGGTTGCTGGGTGGGTGTGGCCATGGTGGGTGTGGCCTACTCAACCTCCTGCTTTTTGCCCTCCCCGGGCTCCGAGCCCATTTCTGGCCTTCCCGAACTTCTGTTAGACCCATTTTTTGCCCTCCCTGAACCTCTGCAAGCGCCCTGCACTTACCTGTATCCAAAACGGGCCGCGTGGGGAATCCTGGGAGGGGAGGGGAGGGGGGACAGGGCCAGCCAGGAATGGGATTTGGGGGCTCTCCGAACTGCACAGAATCTTAGCTAGAGGTTCTCCTGAATCCCCTGCGAATCCCCAGCAGCCCCACCCCTCTTCAGGATCCTGAAAACGGACCCTCCACAGATCAGAGCCCCCGCTGCACAGTGTGCAAGATCCTCCCGGCCTCGATTCGCTCCTTCTATTTTCCTACAACCTCCTAATTCAATTTTCTTTACATCCTTTTTCTTTTTCTTTTTCTTCTTCTTCTCCCGCATGGTATATTTTTCAATTGGCACAAGGAATGGTTGTTAGCGGTGCAGAAGCATTATTCTGCTGCTATTGCAGAATAATGGATTTCCAAGATAAAGGATGACTTAAGTCACACACACACACACACACACAACCCAATCGCCTGCTTTATAGTTCTGCAATTTTTCGGCTTGTCGGGCTGAAGAGCAGCAACGGGCTTGTCAAGTCATCCTGTGATGGAGTTTTCAGGAGATGTCAAATGTGTTTCCTGCTTCCTGTCTTTCGGGATAGATCCCAAAACTAGCAAAGCCTGTGGGCCCCAGGATGATCTCCAGGGATCTCTGAGATCCACCACTTTAAATCCAGAGGATGGAGAAGACACACAATATTATTCTGTGGAATAACTGGAAGGGACCCGGGAGGTCTTTTGGGGCAACCTTCTGCTCAAGGCAGGAGATCCTACACCATTCCCAAGAAAAGGTTGTCCAAACTCTTCTTGAAGACTTCCAGTGACGTCTTTGAAGTCAGCGCTAAATGCTGATTAAAAATCTGTGTTTTTGCAGAAGGAGGACAACAATGTGTGTTGCTTAACCTTGGACGGCTTTTTCATGTACCAATTAACACAAATGCTAAAACACGCCTCCGACTAACACAAATAAGTCACCGTAAACAGCTGTACTCGCCAAGAACATCATGTTGGAACAATTGTCTAGTTGCCCAAGAGTTACGTTAAGGCTCATCCAATTTTTTCCCCACTACCTACAGTCAGTTGAACGCCTTCAACAATGATGGCAGAAAGATGGACCCATTCCTAGGATTGATGGGTTCCACTTAAAGCTGTCATTCCAGATTTGGAGGGGACAAACATCAACCAACATCATCCCAGGTCAACCAAGTTAGAAAGGATAGTCTCTAGACCCTCAACGGTGCCTTCACCTGTTAGCCACAACAATGGCCTGAGCTGGGAGTTGATTCCACACAGGATGCTCCTCCTTGCAAGCGAAGCATTGAAGGCACCACAACACTGCACCACACAATCTTCTGACATCGGCTCTGGGTTGGCCTTCAATTCATCTTGGAGGAGGGAGGGAGGAAGGAAAGAAGGTGAAAGAGGGAGAGAGAAGGAGGAGATAGAGGAAGGGAGGGAGGGAGGGAAGAAGGAGAAAGAGAAGGAGCGAGAAAGGAAGGAAGGAGAGAGAGTAAAGGAGGGAGGAAGGAAGGAAGGAAAGAAGGAGAAAGAGGAAGAGAGAAAGGAAGGAGATAGAGGAAAGGAGCGAGGGAGGAAGGAAGGAGAAAGGGAGAGAGAAAGGGAGGAGAGAGAGTAAAGGAGGGAGGGAGGGAGGGAGGAAGGAAGGAAGGAAAAAGAAAAGAGAAAGGAATAAAAGGGGGAGGAAGGTCATAGTGAAAGAGAAAAGAAGAGAGGGAGGGAGAAGGAAGGAAGGACACAGAAGGGAGGGAGGGAAGAAAATGAAGGTGGTTTAGGACAGACCCCCGCTCCTGTTTTCATCCCCCCCCAGCACTCAATTTGAAAACCCTCTTTAAGAAAAACAAAGAAACCTCCAACACCAACTGAAATCCCATCCTAACCTGGGGGCCGCTCAGTGACCGGTGGAAAGGCAGGAAAGGAAAATTACATGTCAGCCACTGCAAAAAAGACCCGCCCCTCCAAACCTAAGCCCCTCCCTCCTTTTTTTCCAAATGAAAGCGAAGCCCCCTTAGGGCCCTTCGCTTAATTTTTTGCAAGCAATTCCGCGGTCTCCTTGCAGAGGGGGAGGTGGGGATGAGAGAGAAGCAAAGAGCAGACCCAATCTGCTCCCCCACCCCCCCCGCCCCAATTTGGCTGACCTTGCCTGGCCCCCTCCCCAGCCAGCTTGTCCTCATTTTCTGCACAAATCTCCCCCTCTCCCCCCCCACAGCTGTACAGCTAAGCATCTGAAGATGGAGCCTGGGGGTGTCCCGGTGGCTGGACGAGGCGAGCTTCATTAACCTGCCATAATTAAAGCCGGGCTCGCTTTCCTGCGGCTGTGATTAAAATGTTAACATGTGCTAAACCGAGACGATCCCTCGGGGGTCTCACTTTTGGACGGAGGACATGGCTGGCAGTGAGGAAGGACGGCAGATGGACGGACGGGCGGACAGACGGACAGATGGTCGGGGATATGGCAAAGCAGCTGAGGGCAGAATCCTTTCTTCTCTCCGAAGGATCTTCCCTTTCATCCAAGCAATAGCCATGGCCTCAACGTACAACCATTCATTTAGTGACCGTTTGAAGTTACAACAGCACTGGAAAAAGTGACTTATAGGGATGACAGGATAGCAGTGAACCAATATTTGAAGGGCTGCCCCAGAGAAGAGGGGGTCAACCTGTTCTGCAAAGCACCAGAAGGCAGGAGAAGAAGCAACGGATGGAAACTCATCAAGGAGAGAAGCAATCTAGAACTAAGAAGAAATTTGACAGGGAAAACAATTAACCAGTGGAACTGCTTGCCACCAGAATATGTGGTTGCGCCATCTCTGGAGGCTTTCAAGAAGAGATTGGACAGCCACTTGTGTGGAATGGTCTGGGGTCTCCTACTTTTTTTAAAATTAGATTTATATGCCGCCCTTGAGCAGAGGGTTGGACCAGAAGCTCTCCAAGGTCCTGTCCAACTCTGTGACTCTGTTCTAATCGCTCTGCTAATCCATTGCCCTGAGGGTGAGATGAGCAGAGCTCTTGCCAACCTCGCTGTGATTAATAAGTCTGCCGATGAAGACCGACAGTTTCCTCCAATGGCCGTAATAGAGTCGGCCACGTCTTCTGGGGGCTCGCTGTTCAGGGAGCCCCCGGACTTCATGCTCCCTGGGCAGTGGCTTCATCTTGGCAGGGCAATTATCTGGCTGTGGCCGCCTGGAAGGCCGGCTGTTTCAAATTTGAAGGGGACCCAGGTGTGCCAACATGGATTAGTTAAGCACAACTTAACTAGGTTAGTAGGGGAGGGAATCCAGTTCGCTTCACACAAATCTGGAGTTGCATTTTTGAAAATAGAGATAGATAATAGATGATAGATAGATAGATAGATAGATAGATAGATAGATAGATAGATAGATAGATAGATAGATAGATGATAGATAGATAGATAGAGATAGATAGATAGAGGAAGGAAGGAAGGAAGGAAGGAAGGAAGGAAGGAAGGAAGGAAGGAAGGAAGGAAGGAAGGAAAAGAGAGAAATAAAGAGGTGAGAGAGAGAATGAATGGAGGGAGGGAGGAGGGAGATAAGGAAAGAGGGAAAGGAAGAGGTGTGAGAGAGAAAGAAGGAGGGAGGGAGGAGGGAGGGAGGGAGAAGGAAGAGAAGAAAGAGAAACAAAGAGGTGAGAGAGAAGGAATGGAGGGAGATAAGGAAAGAGAGAAAGGAAGGAGAGAAAGGAAGGAAGGAAGGTAGAAGAAAAGGAAAGAGAGAAAAGAGGTGAGAGAGAAAGAAGGAAGGAGGGAGGAGGGAGGGAGGAGGAAGAGAAGGAAAGAGAAAGAAAGAGGTGAGAGAGAAGGAAGGAAGGAAGGAGGGAGGGAGGGAGGGAAGGAAGGAAGGAAGGAAGGAAGGAAGGAAGGAAGGAAGGAAGGAAGGAAGGAAGGAAGGAAGGAAGGAAGCAATTCAAGGCCCCTTCTTTGTTATAAGAGAAGAAAAACAGCATTTTGGCCAATCACCAGTACCTCCTAAAATAAAAATACAAAATTCAATCCAACATCCTCCCAGCCACGAATGCAAGAAACAGGCTTAGAGAAGCAGGCCGCCCTTCACAGTGCTTTCTCTCAATTCTCCGGAAATTCTCTTTGATCTAATTTAATCAGAAGTGGTATTTTTAAAATGTGGGGTGTGTGTGTGTTTTTCCTCCCTTTCCCTTTCCTCCCTTTGCAGGTTGTTCATCCAGCACCGTCTTAATCTGTCCCGGGGCTAAACTCGCTCAAGGAGAAGAAGAGGATGCGGCCGACAATTCAGCCCTGAAGGAAAAACATGCAGGCTTCTGTTTGAGGTTATGCAGCAGGCAAAAATAGGTTTTAAATGCACCGTACCATCAAAAGGAAAGATGCCGCTAGCGCAGTCCTTGACTTACGACTGTAATGGAGCCCACCCATTACAATCGTTGGTTGTGAGACTCGTGGAAAAACGGTTGCAACTAGCAGAGATGGCTAAATGAACCACCTTAATCAAAGAACATCTCCAACTTTGTTCCTATGGGAACAAGTACTCCTCAACTTATGACCATAAGGGAGACCACAAGTTCCGTTGCTAAGCGGGACAGTTGTTAAGTGAACTTTGCCCCGTTTTACGGGCTTTCTTGCTACAGTTGTTAAGCAAATCACCGCAATTCTTAAGCTAGTCCCATGGCTGTTAAATGAATCTGGCTTCCCTCATAGACTTTGCTTATCTGAAGGTCACAAAAAGGGATTGTGTGACACCCGGGGACACTGTGACTGTCATAAGTATGAGTCAGTGGCCAAGCATCTGAGTTTTGACCACGTGACCCTGGGGAGGCTGCGATGGTCGTTAAGTGTGAAAAAGTTTTTTCAGTGCCATTGTAACTTCGTCCCACTGATTAATTGATCTGGGATTATAGAATAACAGAATAACAGAGCCGGAAGGGACCTTGGAGGTCTTCTAGTCCAACCCGCTGCTCCAGTAGGAGACCCTTTACATTCCCGGTCAAATGAGGGTCCAATCTTTTCTTGAAAACCTCCAGTGATGGAGCACTCACCACTTCTGGAATCAAACCTTTCCACTGGTTCATTGATCTGGGATTACTGTACAGCAGGGTTTTGAAGGGATCTTGGAGGTCATCTAGTCCAACCTCCTACTTGAGCAGACGTTCTCCCCAGTTCCTTGTGATTTGCAAGGGTGCCACATGCCAGACATGGCGGGGAGACCGACAAACTCTCCCCCCCATCGTTGCTGGCTTCTTTCTAACGCGGCTCGCCGAGCCTCCTTGACGGCTAATGACAAGCCATCTTCTATTCAAGCCATCTTTGTTTCTTCAGCTGTCACATGATGGCATATTTTTCTTCCTCTGATCTGACAACCGAGAGGAAACCAGCAATAGAAGAATCGCACAGCCTGGAGTGTGTGTGTGTGGGGGGGAGAAACTTAAAATACACTTATTCTATTTTTCTGTGATTTCAATCGGCAGATTGAGATGGGAATTTTTTTGGGGGGGGGGTGTTTCCCACCAGGTTTTGGTTGTCGGAAGAGCAAGCAGGAGGCAGCTGCGATGCCGGAGGAGACGTGGTAGTGGGTTGAGGTGCTGTTGTTTCTTTCCCTTTTTTTCCTTTTTTAAAACTTCCTTGATGTGTTTTATTTGTTCAGCGCTCGGTGGGAGTCAGTGGGAGTCGGCGGTCTGGAAATAGGGGAACGCACAACTTAAATAAACATAGACAGTTGTGTTAAGTCTGCAGGCTGTGTGGTGTGTTGAAGGAAGAAATGGGAGGGAGTCTGGATAGGAACCACCCCCATATCAGAGGTGGCGCCCCTGGGGACAGGATGGGAGGGGGGCTGGCACGGTGTCCTTGTGGTCAGATGGGTCAATGGAGGTTGGCCAATGGAAGACCACAGCAGGAAGACCTATAGGGGAAGGGAGGAAGGAAGGAAGGAAGGAAGGAAGGAAGGAAGGAAGGAGGGAGAAAGGGAGGGAAAGAAAATATTAAAGGAAGAAAAGAGGGAGAGAAGGAGGAAGGAAAGATGGAAAGAAGGAAAAGAAAGGAAGGAAGGAAGGAAAGAAAGAAAGAATGAGGAGGAAGAAGAGGAAGAGGAAGAGGAGGAAGGAGGAGGGAAGGAAGGAAAGAAAGAAGAGAAAAAGAAGGAAGAAAGAGGGAGGGAGATTAAAAAAGAAGAAAGAAGGAGGGAGGGAAGAAGATAAAACAGAAGGAAGACGGAAGGAAGGAAAGGAAGGAAAAGAAGGAAGAAAGAGAGGGAGGGAGGGACAAGGAGAGGAGACAAATGGAGGGATGGAGGAAGGGATAAGGAAGGAAGGAAAAAGGGAAACAAGGAAAAAGAAGGAAGAAAAGAGAGAGAGGGAGGAGGGGAGGGAGGGGAGGAATCTGAAAATCCACCCTCCTTCCTGCCCCCTTAGTGTTTGCCCCTGCCAGTCCGTCCTTTCTTCCCCCAAGCCGGCTGACTCCCAAGTTATGAACTCCCGAGAACCACGGGAGCGTAAAAAATTAATAATAATTCCACATGCATTTATAATAGATACCCTTTTCAATTATGAACAGGGTGAGAACTCCTAAGGCTGGAAGCTCAGCTTCGAATACAATTTGGGCTGAGAAAAAAGAATTTTTCAAGCCTCTTTTTTCTTGAGTCTTTCAGCACAAAAAGGACAGACAAAAATCACCCTTTTTAGGATGTTGGATTGAGACAGATCGCCTTTACTAGTACAGGCAGGCCCTGAATTATAACTGTTCACTTAGTGACTGATTCAAAATTGCAATGGCACTGAAAAAAGTGAAGGGAAGGGGGAGGAGGGGAAGAAAGGAAAGGAAAGAAGGAAGAGGAAAGGAAAGAGAAGGGAAGGGAAGGGAAGGGAAGGGAAGGGAAGGGAAGGGAAGGGAAGGGAAGGGAAGGATTGCCTTATTTGAAATTCTATTTTGCAACCTGGTGTTTGGTTTGAATGAAAGAGTGAGCACTGTTGAAAAACAAAAGAATGCTAGAATTAGAAGAAAACCACCCAAGGTGGCTGGCATGGACCTTGTATGGTATGACAAAGTTATGGTTCATGTAGATTTTAAGAATCATTTTGTTAATGCGCATTAGGAATATGGAACGCCCAGATTGTGCCCAAAAAACCTTGATTGGTTTCAGCAGAAGAAGCATTTTATAAAAAAAGAAAGAAAGAAACAGCGAGCGAAGAGAATTGGTTAACATACCAAGATTTGCTGATACAGGAACATGGGGAAGTGGAGATAATTGCCTGCAGAGGGATTTTGTTTTCACTGGATTTCATAGGCACAATTAAGAGGTTGATTTAATATAGATTAAAAAGTCATTGGAATTGCGGGGGGAAAAACATAAAACGGAATTTGAATTGTGTACAGCTGATGAACATGCAATGGCTAAAATGTATAAAACTCTTGCTGGGATTTGAAATAGAAGCGGTTAAAGAGTACGGGATAACGTCGGTTATGGATTCTATTTATCCATTGATCCATTGACATTGTCTGTCTGTCTGTCTATCTATCTCTATCTCTATCACTATCTCTCGATCGATCAATTTATCTATCTATCTATCTATCCATCCTCTATCGATCGATCTATCGATCGATCTATCCATCCATCCATCAACTATCAATCTATTGATCTATTGATCGATCAATTTATCGATCTCTCTATCCATCCTCTATCTATCTATATCTATCTTTCCATCCATCCATTGATCTATCGATCTATCCATCCATCTATCCTTTATCCATCCATCCTCTATCTATCTATCTATCTATCTATCTATCTATCTATCTATCTCCATCCATCCATCCATCCATCCATCCTCTATTTATCTATCTATCCATCCATCCATCATCTATTAATCTATCTATCTATCTATCCATCCATCATCTATCTATCTATCTATCTATCTATCTATCTATCTATCTATCTATCATCTATCTATCTATCTATCTATCTATCTATCTATCTATCTATCTTCACTATGTTCTATTTATCAAGCTTTCTATATTCTTCTTGGTTACACCCCAATTCTGGACATTTATCCCCTGAGGGAGAGGATGAATTCACACTCCACTTGGCCCTATATTTAATTCAGCCAGATTTTTCACCCGCCCTTTTCCAAACATCCAGCCCCATCTTTTTCATTTTTAAAAAAAGCCTCCTATCCTACCCCGTGTTTGCAAGGCTCCATCTTATTAATTTTAATGTTGGAAATGGCTGGCAATTAATTTCTTTTGGCCTTGAAGAAATTAAAAGGAGCCAATCGACCCAGGCCAATAAAAGGACATCTTTTTTGCAAGCGAGTGTAACCAAAGAGATGCTGCTTTCATCTCGGAACATCATGCGTGATCAAAAGGTTGGATAGCTTTGGAGAAATCGCCCTGGACAATGCAAAAGAAAAAATAAAAAATAAAAAATTAATTGTTTAATTGTGCATTCCGTTCAAATGCTCCGTTTGATCGATCGGGGGGAAGTGTAGCTCCAGGCCTCAGCTCCTTCCCCAAAAGAGGAAAATGATAACAATTATTTTCTAATTATTCTATATTGCAGCAAATTCTAAGGTTAATTATGATGATTTAGAGATGTGGCTTTCCCTCATTAGCTACGGAGTTAACACATTTGGGAAGGGGAAGGAACTTGAAATGCCACATTAACAGGCATGTCATTTTGAAATTTATCGGGGGAAATTGATGGGCCCCGTAATGGTCCCGGGTCTGGATCCGTTCCACCCTCGCCCAGCTCCACAGATAATAGAATATTTTAATAGCTTGGATCTCGTGGCTCCGAGATGAAGAAGTCTCAAACAGGGGCGGGAAGTGTATTCCATCAGAGGCGGTGACTAAATTATTCATCCCCAGATATTAAAAATATCTGAAGGGGCCAAAGGATCACAAAAATGGATAAGAACAAGTGAAAAATGTGTCTTTTGATCAACGACGAGACTTGGACTTGCAAAAGTCGGCTGGGGTGAATTTTGAGTTGCCGAGCAGAGCTGGAAATGAGGATGATTAAAAATTGGATTAGATTAGAACAAGAAGCCAGGTGTGAGCGAGTTCTAGTTTCAACTCAGGTAGGAAAGACAGCTGGGGGATTTTGGGTCGATCACCACAACACAGGGAGTTCTAGTCGCACCTTAGACATGGAAGCCGGCTGGAAGACTTTGAGCCAATCACCAGGAGATGGTGAGTTCTAGCCCTGCCTTAGGCATGAAAGCTAGCTGGGTGACTGGGCCAATCATCAGGAGATGGAGTTCTAGTTCTGCCTTTAGCAGGAAAGCGACTGGGTCAATCACCAGGAGATGGTGAGTTCTAGTCCTGCCCTAAGCATGAAAGCCTTCTGGGTGACTTTGGACTAATTACCAGGAGACTGGGAGTTCTAGTCCTGTTTTAGGCATGAAAGCCTTCTGGGCAGGGGTGAAATGCTCCCGGTTCGGACCGGATCCGGTAGCGATTATGGCTGGTGGTTCAGAGAACCAGTAGCGATGGTAGCAGGAGGCTCCGCTCACCTGCCTGTGGTGTACTGACACCCAAATGCCAGTAATGACACCTGGGTGTCATTACTTTCTGGTTTTAACCAGGAAGTAATGTGTTTTTTACCCTCTGCGCATGTGCAGAGGGTCTGCGCGGGGTGCATACACTTCCGAACCAGTAAGGAAGATAAGTAGATTTCACCCTAGCTTCTGGGTGACCTTGGCCCAAGCACCAGGAGACTGGGAGTTCTAGTCCTGCCTTAGGCCTGAAAGCTGGCTGGGTGACCATGAGCCAATCCTTCCCTCTCGGTCCAATCCATCTCACATCCACAAATCCTGGATTTTATCCAATCTAACCATCGGGCGAGATCGTCTTCCCTAGGAGGCGGCTCCCGGAATTAATAAACGAGCGTTTTAATGCCCATCAGGGTCTCGTAAGCTCATAAAATATATTTTGAAAAGAATGACCACCTCGCCAACATCCCGGCCATCAAAGGATGAACATAAGGAAGGAGGGGGGGAAAAAAACAAAAACAATCCTATTTATCTTTAACCCCGGTTCATAACTCTTGCCGTGGGGAAGACGCTTCGTTTTGACTGATGAATGTTGATCAAATTATATCTGGCGATTTAAACTGGATTTAGGAGGCCTTCCCCCGCCGCATACGCACAAATTCAATTTCCCCGGCTTAATAAAAGATGTAAATATGATATACGGAGGGCGTCTCTCGGCTTTGAGAAATGAGTTGCTCCGGAGATGAATTGGTTCCCTGTCGGAGGGGGCTGCTTAGGCCAGTTAGTCCTCGACTTACGACCGCCATCGGAGTTTCCGCGGCTAAGATAGTCGACTGTTAAGCGAGTTGCACGTCATTTAAGGGTCTTTTTTTTTTTAGAGCCAGGAAAGGGTTAATTTTTTTTTTAAAAAAATTGTGCCTGAAAACCTTTCATTTTTTTTTTTAATCCATGCCACATTTAAGCATCGATCGGCCAACCTCAGCCATCGCACGCTCATTAACATTTCAGAAATCATTATGCAACATTGATATAATATTTTTTTTCCTCATCCTTTAAAGATTTAATTTAGCACATCTCGGTGTCAACAGATTCCAGCATCTATTGTATAAATAAATCACACACACAAACCACACACACACACACACACACACACACACACACACACGACTCCGTTAGGGATTATGACATGAATTATTTTCTGAAGGGAGAAGAACCCTCGAGGGTGGGGGGGGGGCGTTTTGCAGCATTTCTTGAAAGGATCTTATAATAGCCCCACAAAATACAGGTACGGCTCAAGAATCAAGGATCCCACAGGCTTTTTCTTCCTTCCTTCCTTCCTTCCTCCCTCCCTCCCTTACTTCCACTTCTATATTCTCCTCCTCTCCTACTTCTGTCCCTTCCTTTCTCTCTTCCACCTCTTCCTCCTCTCTTCTTCCCTCCCTCCCCCCCTCCCTCCTCCCTCTCCTCCTCCTCTCCCTTCTTTCCTCCATCCCTCCCCTCTTCCTTCCTTTCCCCTCCCTTCCTTTTTTCTTCTTTCCTTCCACCTCTATATTATCCTCTCCTTCTTCTCTCCCTTCCTTTCTCTCTTCCACCTCTACCTCCTCTCTTCTTCCCTCCCTCCCTTCCTCCTCCCTCTCCTCCTCCTCTCCCTTCTTTCCTCCCTTCCTCCCCTCTTCATTCCTTCCTTTCTCCCTCCCTCCCTCCCTCCCTTCCTTTTTTATTCTTTCCTTCCACCTCCATATTCTCCTCCTTCTTCTCTCCCTTCCTTTCTCACCTCCACCTCCTCTTCCTCCTCTCTTCCTTCCTCCCTCCCTCCCTCTCTTCCTCCTGCCTCTCCTCCTCCACTCCTTCTCTCCCTTCTCTCCTCTCTTCCTCCTCTTCTTCCACCTCCTCCCTTCCTCCCCTCTTCCCTCCCTCCTTCCTTTCTTCCTTTCCTCTCTTCCTCCTCCATCTCCACTCCTTCCTTCCTTCCCTCCCTCCCTTCTTCTCTTCCTCCTCCTCTTCCACCTCTTCGTCTTCTTCCTCCTCCTCCCCACAAACCCCTCTCCCTTCTAGCACTGATGACGTTCCTTTGTCAGGTCACAAAACGTCTTTAAGAAAACCGCCAAGCTCAGAGCCCACCAAGCAGCCCCCTTTTCCCTGACTGCTTTACTCCCCTCCTCCTTCCCCCCCCCCACCTCTTAAACCAGAAGTAATCAAGATCTGTTCTGTAAAGCTGTTCCGGGGAAATTGTCGGGCAGCCTGCGCAAGGAAGGCCTCGTAAATTTTTTTTAAAATCCTATCTCCGCCAGATCATAATCCTTCTTGTTCTTTTCCAAGATAAACTGTTTATCTAGTGCCATCCATTCCAAGGTTTTCTCTGTCACAGGGGCTATGGCTCGTCCTTCCTTTGACGGGCCCATTTATAAGGGGGGTCCTTTCTGAAAAATTGGGGAGGGAGTCTTATCTCTCTAGGAGATGGTTTCTTTATTTATTTCCCCCCCACACCCCATCTCACCCTCTCTCGGCTGATAAAAACGAAGGAAGCCACGCAAAGCTTCTTGGAAAACCGTAGGAAAAAAATGAGATTGCATTCAGAGCTAAAGCCCGGGTGGTGAGTGTCTGCCCCCGGCCTCGATCGACAATTTTTGTGCGTCTGTTGGGGTCTCCAGTGCATGAACCGAGTCAGCGCTCCCATCCATCGAGACAAGTGAATTAAAAGCAAGAAAAATATCACAGGAAGACACTTCATCACTGCAAGGCCACCCCAGCTTTTGCAATCTTCAGATCTGCAATTTAACTGCAGAATTTTTATTTTTTTTAAGGGGGGGTGTCTTTAAAAATGACCCCCACGGTGCTAAGTTTTGGCCTTGGTGAGAGCATTGCCAGCCTGGTCAAGGCAAAGCCAAATTCTGCATTAAACTAGGACAATTTGGGATAAATTGGAGGGGCGAATAGCTGAGCTCCCTCCTGTCACAACTCAAGGCCTGCAATTTAGATGTTCTTCAAGCCAGCATGGCCTCTTCTAAACCCCACAATATATATATATATATTGTCATCTTGTTATCCTGAACGCCAAACTTCCAGGAAGAAAGTTCAAACCAAGGAAACCTAGTTTGATTAACTAGAGCTGAGGGAAAATGCAGCTCCAGGTGATTGGGAGACTTTTCTTCTGTTTGAGCAGGCCAACCCTACAGGGCTGTTGTAGGGAGGGTATGAAGCGAAGGCAGAGACCCAGGCCTATATTTGTCTTCCCTCCCCCTTTCTCCCTACCCACTCTCTATTTCACCTTTCTTTCCTTCCCTCTTTATTTATCCTTCCTTCCTTCCTTCCTTCCTTCCTTCCTTCCTTCCTTCCTTCCTTCCTTCCTTCCTTCCTTCCTTCTGATTCTTCCTGGAATTATTCATCCGCATTGTGTCAAAACCTGGATCAAGCTCAAAGAAAAAAGAGAATTCTATGAGTCATTAATAATAACAAATAATAATCACAAAACGGCACACCAAGCATGAATTTCCTAGGAAGAGACTGAACATTAATTTCCAGGAAAAGCAGAAAGCTAACAAACAACCCTGTATTGGCATCGTGATGTATTTATCATTATAAACTGCACCGAGACCCTAGAAAGGATATTCAAATCGATCAATAAATCCCAGACATAAACCTGCTACAAGCAAATCAGTTAAAATGGAAGAGGGGGGTGGGTGGGTGGGGTGGAAATCAATTGTTTTAAAAAATAAAATAAAACTTTTTAATAATCATGTTTTTGCTAAGATTTGGACAAGGATTGCCCTGGGCTCACGAAAGCGAAGAAAAGAGAGAAAATAACAAACATTTTTTGAGTTTGTGGATAAAACGGCGTTGGCTACAAGAGGAATGGCTAATACTTTCCATAAATCAATAAATATGGGACTTATTTTAATATTGTGAGTTTATTTTTTTTTAGAATGCAATGCAGTATTACAATTTGAATATTGTAAGCTGCCCAGAGTTATCCTGTCATAAGAAAGGTGAAAAAGGAAAGGAAAGGAAAGGAAAGGAAAGGAAAGGAAAGGAAAGGAAAGGAAAGGAAAGGAAAGGAAAGGAAAGGAAAGGAAAATAGAAGAAGGGAAGGAAAAGGAATGGGAAGGAAGGAAGGAAGGAAGGAAGGAAGGAAGGAAGGAAGGAAGGAAGGAAAGAAAGAAAGAAAGAAAGAAAGAAAGAAAGAAAGAAAGAAAGAAAGAAAGAAAAAGAAAAGGCAGAGTATTTTTTAAATATTTTCAACTACAAGTCTCATGAGCCCCAGCCAGCTCCAACTATCACTAGGGCTTATAGGAGATGTAATAACTCAAACATTTGGACAGTTCCAATATGTCTGCTCTTCCCATTTATTTCAGACACTGATTATCAATTTCAGGCACTGATCAATTAATTGATTAATTGATTTTTTTACATCCTTTAGGAAACGCAAGGAAATGAATTGAGTCCTCTTACTTCCCCCGGCCCACAACAACCCTGTGAGGTGGATTGAGTGGAGATGGAGCAACTGGCTTAATCCCCCTGGCTGGGGTGAGTGAACTCACATCTCCCAAATCCAGCCTGTTGGCCACTTGGCGCTTTATTCTCTCCACAAAACAAGGAAGGAATTGTCCTTAAGTTGAGAGCGGAAGGAAGGGAGAAATTAAAAATAAATAAATAAATCAATTGGACTGATCAAAATTCAGAATAGAGAGGAGGGGAAGATCCCAGAAGGATTTCAGCATCTGTTTCTTCCTGTCTCTGGCAGTTCCAGATAGTTCCGTGTTAAACGAGCAGATTGCAATTAACTCAGTTGGCTAAGGTAGCCTGCGAGAAAATTAACTTAGCTATCAGAGCTGGACCATCAGCCCAAATTCTGAAAAGAAGGTGAGAAGAATGAAAACTGGAATGTAAGCGCAGAGGGCAGAAGGCAACACCTTTCTCTGCAAGAGAGACCGGTCAGTTTCAAAGCTTTCCCTGGAGGAATTCAGAAGAAATTCTCAAGCTTCTCAAAAATAAAGCGGAAAACCAGGAGCCCAAATCTTCCCGTAAAGAAACTCAGAAGAAATTCTCAAGTTTCCTGAAAAAAGAGAAACCCAAACCCAAAATCTTCCCTGGAAGAATTTAAAAGAAATTCTCAAGCTTCATAAAAATGAGGTAGAAAACCAGAAGCCAAAATCTTCAAAGTCAAATAGCGGCTGCCGCAGTATAAAAGAATAAGAAACCGCAAAGAGAGGAGTGAAGGCTGAAAGTGGATTGCAAGCAGTCCTCGGCTTATAACCACAATGAAGTGAGACAATGAAGTCAATCTGGATGAACTTCCTTGCCATAGGTGCCAAGTGAATTGTGGCAGGACCCAAAATCAAAACTTTAGAAAACTTCCCATTTGAAGAGGTGGTTTGTCATTTTTCCCCCGACACTGGGGGGCGGGGGGTGTTTGAAGCAAGCGACAAACACACATTCGCACTCACAGCCCTTGAGCAGACACCTGGAGCTGCCCCAGATGAGCCGAGGGACGGAGAGAAAAGAACTGGGTTAATTGCAGACCCTTGGCCTGATTGCAAAAGCACTTCCATCATTAACCCAGATGCAAAACACGCCGTTACGGAGCGATGAAGCCAAGAAAACTTCCTCGGGGACGGAGAGATTTACAGGAATCGTTTTGTGCAATCTTACACCAGTTGGAACTCACAATCGCGGTGTTATTGGAATTATTAAAAGCCACCCCGTTGGAGCAAAGGGCGGGCAATCAATGATGGGAGGGTACCCTCCTTCCTGGAGCCTTTCCACCCTCCCAAAATGTCCCAACACAGCCTTTTGTAACCTCCATTGGTCAATTGCAGAAAACAGAGAGTGAACAGCTTACAACCCACTGCGAGGCCTTGGACATCCTTAAATGACAACATCTGGCTATGCCACGTCCTTGAGAAAGACTAGAGGTTGGTCAAAGGGCTAAATCCAGTCTAAACATCTGGCTGTCTGTGTGACGAAGGTTAAATCCACCCTCTTGAACACCAACGGCATTGACATCGGTCAATTGTGGAAGGCAGCTTGGCTTGGAAAGAGCTTAAATCCTCCAACAGTCCCCTTAATGCAATCAAACAGCAACCTCTTCCTATATAAAGGTGGAGCGGCTGACATCCTGCTATAATCCCCTTAACACAACCACACAACATCTGTCTATCCTAGGTCCTTGCCTGGGACTCGATAGGTAGACAGAAATACCAAATCCAGTCTGAACATCTGGCTGAATGCACAACAAACAACAAGAAGATCTGCAAAGAGAAGTAGAACCCTTGGCATTGACAAAATCCCCATTGGTCAATTGCAAAAGGCAGCTTTGCTTGCAACAGCTGAAATCCTACGACGAGACCTTTTACAACATCAACACAACTACAACTGCCTCTCCCAGGTCCTTGGGAAGGGCTCCATAGGTGATCAAAGCTGCCAAACATCTGGCTGACTGCACAACCAACCACAATAATACTATCGGCATTGACAAAAATTCCCATCCGTCAATTACAAAAGGCAGCTTGGCTTGGAACAGCTTAAATCCTGCAACAAATTCCTTAACACCACAACCACATCTGCTAATCTCAGATCCTCGGCAAGGACTCAATAGGCAGTCAAAACTGTCAAACCCAGTCTAAACATCTGGCTGGCTATGCAACAAACAACAACAACACAGAGAGAGGTGTGTTCTCATCTCTTGAAATCAACTTACACATTTTTAATTTCGCATAGAGGAGAAAATGGATCTGCCTCCTCCAATTTTCAGCCCCATTAGCCGAGCCACAATAACAACAAACCAATTTTGCCAGCTTCCTTCTAATTACAACTTAGGCACAATTTGCAGAGAGGAGGAGAAATTAGTTTCTGACATAAAAACTTACAACGGCGAGTAGAAATGGCCATCCGGTGATTTTGTGCAAAGCTCGCTCGGATGGGCCTGGGGACCTGGTCTTCGTGGTGACCCTTCGGACAACGGTTCCAGATATTGCCGGATTTCTGAATCAGGTTTATGTGATTGTTGGTTTTGGCTTCAATGTGTTATGAAGGCAGCTACAGCGTCTTCCCAACTACAGTTAATCCTCGACTTACAACGCTTCCGTTTAGTGACCGTTTGAAGTTACAAGGACCCTGAAAAAAGGGAGCGAAGGACTATTTTCACACAGCCTCCCTGGGATCAAAATTCAGATGCTTGGCCCCTGGGTTCGTATTTATGATGGTCGCAGTGTCCCAGGGTCACACAATCCCCCTTTGCGACCTTCAAAGTCAAGGGGGAAGCCAGATTCACTTAGCAACCATGTGGCTAACTCCACCACTGCCGTGATTCACTTAGTAACCATGAAAGGTCGTAAAAGGGGACAAAACTCACTCTACAATTGCCTCGTTGAGTGACATAAATTTTGGGCTCCTTTCTGGTCATACGTTGAGGACTACCTGTCATTCAGGCAGAGCAACGTTGAAAGGAAGTAAAAATTGCTTTTAAAAATTCCAGAATTATTCTACTCCAAAAAAGGAAAAATGCCGATTGGATCTTCTGGACCAAATTGTGGTCTTGGAAGCAGCGGACGGGGATGATGGTTTATTTACATCAAATTTTGGAACCCCCAAAAAGAACAGCTCAAAGGAATTAAAAGGAAGTTGATTCCTGCAGAAATTTCAGAGGAGATTCGAGAAAAGCAAGGCAGTTGGAAATTAAATATTTAGAGGAAAAAAATCCATTTTAGAGCAGCTTCTGCGTATTGCGGGGCTTCAGCTACGAAGGATCAAGAATTCACCAGTAACTTGGTGTATTTTTTTCCAATTTCTCCCATTTATAGGTAGTCCTCAACTTATGACCACAATGTTGCTAAGCGAGACAGTGGTTAAGTGAGCTTTGACCCATTCTACGATGTTTCTTACCACCGTTGTTAAGCGAATCACTGCCGTTGTTCAGTTAGTCGCCCGGATGTTAAGTGAATCCAGCTTCTTCATCGATTTTGCTCGTTGGAAAGTAGCTGAACGGGATCGCATGACGACCACGGTTCGCTGCGACTGTCATAAATGCGAGTCAGTTGACCGGCATCTCTGAATTTTGATCACGTGATCGCAGCAGCAATGTCAAACTCCATTGTTGTCATAAGACGAGGACTACCTGAAAAGTCTGTGAAGTCTGTTTTTTCCCTCTGAATTGTGATCATGTTTAGAGAGTGATGCAGTGGCCTAGAGGTGGAGCTCTCGCCTCACAATCAGGAGGCTGTGAGTTCAATCCTAGGCAGAGGCTGATATTTCTGTCTCTGGGCACAATGAAAATATAGTTGCTGTACAAAACTCTGCATTGGCGACAGGAAAGGCATCTGGCCAGGAAGCACTCAGCTCCATTCAGTTGCCCAGACTCCACCCTGCAAGGGATTACGGGGTCATTAAAAGAAGATGAGGATGATTGTGATCACGCTTAATCTTCCACTGAGGGAGCAAAGAGCAGATCTCTTCCCTGGCAGGTGGATTTTAATGCCAGGGTTGATCTCATCTCCGGAAATCGATGGAGTAGATCCTGGGGGAAGGTAGTCTCTTCTGGCTTCTCTTCGCCACCTGCTGCTCTGGTGCCAAATTATGATTAATGGGTTGCTTTTATACTTTTAATATCCAGCTAATTTTCCTTGTCGCTTTTTCTTCGGGGTTTCGTCCTCAGTTAGAGCTGAAAACCTCAGCCAGCAAAGGAAGGCTGAACACTGCCAAGCTATCCGCAAGAGGCCCTCGACTTACAATGCTTTGTTTAGTGACCGTTCGAAGCTATCATGAACTTGAAAAAAAAGGACCATTGCTCATGCTTTATGACCCTTGCAGCATTCCCACAGTTACAGGATCAAAATTCGGACGCTTGGCAAATGACTCGTATTTATGACGGTCGCTGTGTCCCTGGGTTACGGGATTTCCCCCTTTTGCAACCTCCTGACAAGAAAAATCAGTGAGGGGAGGGGGGAGCTGGGTTCCCGGTGGCAAGAAACTGAGCACTTACCAAGTGTCTCACTCAGCCACGGAAATCTGGAGCTCCGTTGCGGTCATAAATCGAGGATCAGCTGCAGAAAGGGAAGGTCTTTTCGTACTTTGGGAAGGAAAACGACTTAACTCGGTTGGACCTGGAGAAAAGTTTTGCAAAATAAAGACTGAATCAAAGCAGAAGGAAGTTATCTGAGTTAGGGGGTGTTTAATTCAGAAGTCCAGGTTGCTGATGGCTGGCAGGGGAGCTATTCCCGTTGCACCAAATGAGGTCAGATCACAGGGCCATCAAATCTACAAATTGCTTCTATGCATTCCATATACATAGAATAAATGCATATTTTTTTCTCTTTCATCCACGGAAAAATCGGACTGCATAAATCAGAGTGCTTAAAAACTGGAAGTTTTTAAGACGATATTGGATAACCGTTTGTCTGATGTGGTGTCTGATGTGGTGTCTGATGTGGTGTAGGATTTCCTGCCTAAGCAGGGGGTTGGACTAGAGGACCTCCAAGGTCCCTCCCAACTCTTGTTATTCTAAAAAAAAAAAAAAAACTTCTAAAAATCAAGCTGGATGCCATATCCATACTTACAACCCCCATTGAGCTCCTCATTTCCATTGACAGTTGTTAAGCGAGTTCTGCCCCATTTTACAACCTTCCTTGACCCCGTTGCTAAGTGAATCTCTGCAGTTGTTCAGTTAGCCACACAGTCCTTAAGTGAATCCCCGTTGACTTTGCTCGTCAGAAGGTTGCTGCAACCGTCATAAGTACATGCCAGCTGCAAAGCAAGCCTCTGAATTTTGATCACGTGACCGCGGGGATGCTGCAACGGTCGTAAGTGTGAAACACGGTCATAAGTCCCTTTTTTCCAGCGCCATTGCAATGTCAATCTCTTTCTCTCTTTTTTGGCCATATTTTTGAGATTTGGGTTCGGAAGAGATTTTGGCTTCCAGCCGATTTGCAAACGGTTACGGAAGGAGAAGCAGAGAAAAGAGCCGCCAATTTGCAAATTTCTTTCAAAAGTGCACATTTCAGGAAATGAACAATAGGCTGCAAAGACGGAGATGCTAATGAATCATTGTTTGCAAACGATTCCGCCCAGGCGAGGAACTATTGTCTGTTTCAAAGGCATCTGAAGACCTTCATTGTCTTCGCAGCAGCTGAGGAAGTTCGGACACGCTTCAGATGCTAAGCAGAAGGGCTGGAAAGCAAACCCAGAGGCACATCTGGCCAACTTCCAAAACATGTTGTCCTTGTCCCATCAAGGTTTCTTCTGGGCTCCTTCTCAACCTGGCCAAATCCATCTGGGATTTGGAAGCTCAGTTGAGTGAAACTTTTGAGGTTCTTCAGAAGTTTCTTCAAAGAAGGAGACCTTCCATGTTCAGGTTTGAAGGTCAATGGATGGACATCAAGTGAGATCTGGTAACTTCAATGCTCCTTCTGAATCTGGCCAAGTCCAATTGGGATTCAGAAGCTCGTTGGAGTGAAACTTTAGAGGCTCTCCAGAAGTTTCCTCAAAGAAGGAGAAACTTCCATGTTCAGGTCTGAATAAAGGTGAGTCAGTTGCCAAGAGTCTGGATTTGGATCACGTGACTATGAGGATGCTGCAACAGTCAATAAGTGTGAAATGGTTCTAAGTGCCCTTGTAACTTCGGTCACTAAACGAACGGTGGTAAGTGGAGGAATACCTCTGATGCTTGTTACAACATCTTTGCTTTTTGGGGAAAAATAAAATTCGGGTGGCAGGTCAAGCATCTAAGGTTCCCCTCCTCCCCAGAAGACCGCAGTTGAAGCAAGAAACCTCCTGGCTGAACGCCGATAGAAATAAATATAAATTCTGATTTCCCCATCATTAATCTTGCTGCTTTCCCTGGGAAATAAAACTACGATCAATCTTGATTAAATCTGGCAAGCCATCATGAGGAATAAAACCTCCATCCAGAATCAAGCGTCTCGTGCCAAGAGCCCGAATTTTGCCAGGAGAGAGTACAAGTTGTTCTCGCTTAGCGTCCATCTAAAATTAGAACGGCAACGGGGAAAAGGGACTTACAGCCATTCTTGCATTTATGACCGTCGCAGCATCTCCCTGGTACCTTGACGGAAATTCAGGCACTTAGTGACAGGAATATACAGCTAGACCTCGACTTGTGACCACAATTGAGCCCAAAATTTATGTTGCTAAGTGAGACATTTGTTAAGCGAGTTTTGCCCCATTGTATGCCCTTTCTTGCCACAGTGAATCTGCAATTGTAGTCACATGGTTATCAAATGAATCTGACTTAAGGGGAGGGAGAGGGAGAGAGAGAGAGAAAGTGAGGAGGAAGGAAGGAAGAAAAAGAGAAAAGAAAGAAAGGAGAGAGAGAAAGAAAGAAAGAAGGAAGAGAAAGAGAGAAAAGAAGAAAGAAAGAAAGAAAGAAAGAAGGAAGGAAGGAAGGAAGGAAGGAAGGAAGGAAGGAAGGAAGGAAGGAAGGAAGGAATTCTCTCCTTTTTTATTTGAGATGTGGGGCAGAGATTCCACTTAGTTCATCCAGACCCATTTCCATCCAATTGCAAGAAAATTGCAGACAGGCTTCAAAATTTCCCCAGAAATGCTTTTTTCTGATGACACGAAAGGAATTGGGGGGGGGGGGGAGGATTTGAAACACTGGAGGGGAAAAAAACTGCAGCGTTTATGCAAAACGGTCTCAACCCCGGACAGCTCCAGGCAGAGAATTTTAATCGCCCACTTGCCACTTAAATGAACAGCATTTTAAAGCTACTTGGTGGAATTTAATGGGGTTATATAAATTCAATATCTCCCGGGCCTTCACAGGCCCGGTTTGACTTGCAGAGGGTCTCCAAAGCCCCCCTGACCTTGCATTAAATCCAACAGACTCCGCAGGGCGAGGGACACTGTGCAAGGCGCTCACATTGGCCCACCCCTCCTCGTGAAACTCTTGTGAAAATGCAGGCGGATGTACAACCTTGCAAGCGGTTTTCCTCACCAATCAGCTCATTGCTAGCTAGGGTTTTCGGGCTGTGATTCCCTGATTGGGTGGGATCTACCTCTGGTGGACTTAATGCTCCGTGCTCAACGGTGCTCAACGGTGCTCAACGGTGCACGGAGCCCTGGTTCAGACAGGGTTCCCTAAAGGGGCCGTTCTGCCTGGCACGGGAACTGGCAAAGGGCAGAAGCCCCGAATCAAAGATTTTGGAATCAGAGAAAGTTAGAAGGATCCGTGTAAGAGGAAAACAGTCAGTTTTGGGGGTCCTTGGTGCTCTCTGAGCTGGTGGTTTCTTTACAGACGTCTCACGACCCAACTAGGTAACAGTATCAGTGCTAGAAGGGAGGAAGGGTTAAAGAGGGGAGGAGGAGGGGGAGGATGAAGAGGAAGACTAAGGTAGACTGTAGAGTCCTTGGTGCTCTCTGAGCTTGGTGGTTTCTTTGCAGACGTCTCATGACCCTACTAGGTAATCTTATCAGTCCTGAAAGGGAGCAGGATTTACAGAGGAGGAAGGGGTCCTCGGTGTTCTCCGACTTTAGTGGTTTTCTTTCAGAAGTTTCTTAACAACAGTGGAGCCAGATTCACTTAACAACCGTGTCACTAACTTTAACAACGGCAATAATTCGCTTTAACCACTTTGGCAAGAAAAATGGGGCGAAGCTCACTCAACAATGGTCTCGCTCAGCGACGGAAATGTTGGGCTCATTGGTGTCCGTAAGTCGAGGACCCCCCAGGATTTTGAACCCATTCCCCTGGGATAATCGTAAGTCCTTCTGCATCTCGATCGTCACTTTCCTCCAAGCCTTGTTTTTTAAGCCTCCTTGAAATAAAGCGATGTTTGGGGTATAAATTCACGGTTTAGACAAGGGAAAACCGGAGACCGAATGGATCGCAGTATCCTTTCTAATCGAAGGATAAGACGCCCAGAAGAAAAATACTAATTTAGGGGAAAAGTGCAGAAGAAAAGTACATTTTCTCCACCCTGGTAAGAATTGGGAGGCAAACGGATTTTTATCTCAGCTGGAGGAACCGAGCAACAAAAATGCCTCCTTGGAGAAATTTGAAACCTTGAGTTAAAATAAAGCACTCCAAATTTGCGGTTACCGCCATTATTTGCAGGACGGTGCTCCAAAACTCTACTTATATACGGGAGTCCTCGAATTACAACCATCCCGTTAATATTAAAATATTAAAAAGTTGTAAGAAGGAGAGCAAAACACGCACGCACCCAAAAAATAATATCCTGCCAGTTTCTATGACAACAGCGTCGGCGGAACTGAAAGCTGCAAACACAAACCCTGAACAAATTGCTGATTTATTCTGATGTTTCCCGACGGGCCTGGGGAAAAAAAAATATATGCTGAATATCCTGGCTTTTCGGAAGATTTCTTCCTCGAGGAAAGATTTCTTCCTCGATGGAAAGTCCCAGAAATAGTCTCTCTTGCAAATCAGAAGAGCAAAAACGAGGCTGTAAGAGGAGAAATTTGAAAGAGGGTCGAACTTTGGAAAGGATTTGGGTCCAATCGACCCCGTACACCACAGCGGGGTGGAGTATTTTTTGCCCTCCCCAGGCTCTGGAGGCTTTTCTTGAGCCTCCAGGAGAACAAAAATGGCCTCCCCAGGCTCCGGAGGCCCATTTTTCTCCTTCCCTGAACCTCTGCAAGCGCCCTGCCCTTATCTTACATCCAAAACGGGCCACATGGGGACTCCATGGGAGGGGTGGGTGAGGTGGGCGGGGCCAGCCAGGAGTGGGATTTGGGGGTTCTCCGAACTGCACAAAATCTTAGCTAGAGGTTCTCCCAAATCCCCAGCAGCCCACTCTTGCCTATGCCATTCTGGACAAATGGCCATTGATGGAGCACCCACAATCTCTGGAAGGAAGCCATCCCACGGATTACTTGATCTGGAATTATAGAATAACAGAGATGGAGGGGACCTCCGAGGTCATCTAGCCCAACCCCCTGCTTAAGCAGGAGACCCTGTACCATTCTGGTCCAAATGGCTGTCCAGCCTCTTCTTGAAGGCTTCTAGTGATGGACCTACTCACAACTTTGTTCCACTGATGAATTGTTGTCCCTTTCATGAAATCTCTGCTTAATTCCAAGTTGTTTCTCTCTCCTTTGTGAATTTCCATCCATTGCTTCCTCTCTTGCCTTCAGCTGCTTTGGACAGTAGGTGGACACCCCCCCACCCCCCTTCTTCTCTAGGGCAGCCACTTCTGATGAACAATCCCATCCCATCATCTCTTCGCCCCTTTTGTCTCTCTTGCTCTCCAAAACTCTTGAAAAGATCCTCTTAAACATTCCCCAGCTTCTTAAAAATCTCAGACCAGGCAGAAAAATTTTGCAGAGGAGATCCAAAGAAGAAGACAGCGTTAAAAACACACATACACACCAGGACTTCTAAACCCATTATCCAGCCCAGAGTCTCAACCCTCAAGCTCCTTATTTATTCATTCTTTTTTTTTTTTTTAAATCAGGGTGGTTAGGCATATTTATTCTTCTGGCAACGGCTTCTGTGAGATTCGAAGCGCTCGGCTCTGGTTGCCAAGCCCAGCAGCTCATGTCCTGCCCGATACGTCTCAGATCATGGTTACCTCTTGCATAGCTAATCCAGGTTTATTAAATATGTAGCCCTGGGCGATCGTGCAAGGTTTACAAGAGCGACACCGCAACACAACGCCAGCCAAGGTTTCATCGTAGCCCGGCAATTCTTCACGCCAAATCTATTTTGCAGGCCTGCGAAGAGCCGTGAACTTATTATGCATTTATGACGATCCTGTACGAGAGAGAGAGAGAGAGAGAGAGAGAGAGAGAGAGAGAAAACAGGAACCATTTTTCATTTATTCTTAAAGAAATTCCAGAGGTAGCACAAAGTAGCTTTTCTTTCACACACACACACCCTTTCCCTTGCAAATGGCTTTGTGTGTGGGTTGATTAAAAATCAAAGAATATAAAAAGCAAATTGCATTGCTGGCCCCGGGGCTGCCTTTCTGAGTGTGGTGGCCTTGGCACAGATGCTTTCATGTTCTCAGGGAAAAAAAAGGGGGCGGGGGGCGAGGAAGGGATTAAATTTCCAGCAAATTTCCCTGTCAACAATATGGAAGCGATTCATTATTGGCTTTTTCGACAATCAGCTCTTGATTTCCCAGGCTGCGGCAACCAGGCTGAGGAGTCCCCAGTTAAGAGGGAATGCAGATCAGTTTGGCAGGATCAGCCGAGAGCTGCGATACAAGATGCCATCCAGACGGACCAGGGAAGGTGGTGAATGCCACCCCAAAAGAAGCTGGGGCAAGTTGGCCTATCCAGCGGGGAAGCCTTTGATCTCTGGGCTTTCACGGACATGCAGGACAAGTGAAGAAAAAATATGTTAAGATGGAATCAGCCAAAAGGAGGAAGTTTGAGTTGGGTGAATTTCTGGGGTATTTCATCACGGATGCCCTAAAAACACATCGGAATCGGTAATAAGTTCTGGTTTGATGTGAAATATTACAAGGAAGCAAAGAAGGAAGAGAAAGGAAGGAAAAACATAGGAGAGAGGGAGGGAAGGAAAGAAGGAAGGAAGCAAAGAAGGAAGAGGAGGGGACGAGAGAGGGAAGGAAGGAAGGAGAAATAGAGAAGGAAGAAGAGAAAGGAAGGAAAAAAGGAGGAGAGAGGGAAGGAAGGAAGGAAGGAAGAAGAAATAGAGAAGGGAGAAGAGAAAGGAAGAAAAAAGTAGGAGGGTGGGAGGGAGGGAGGGAGGGAGGGAAGGAAAGAAGGAAGGAGAAATAGAGAAGAGAAAGGAAGGGAAAAAAGGAGGAGGGAGGAAGGAATAGAGAAAGAAAGGAAGGAAGTCAAAATTGGATGGATGGATGGGAGAGATGGATGAATGGAAGAAAGGAAGAAATATTCCTCCCTCCCTCCCTTCCTTTTTCTCTTTTCTCATCCCTCTCCAGATTTGGCTGGAGTAAAACCATCTCACGGTTACTAGGCAACCAGAAAAGGGAGATCCTTGGCTAGCATCAGCCTTGATTCGTGGTTTAAGGTCACCACGGTTGTGTTTGATCCACTCAGCAGTTGAAATCCAACTCCTGCAGAGTTTCAAAGGCGCCTTTTCACAAACAGACATTTTAAAATGTCTCCTTGCCCCCTTTTTTTGTCCTTTCCAGCCTTCCGTTCTTGCAATATGTGTCTCTTCTTTTTTTAAAAAGAAATACAGGTCTAAAGACCCCGTGCAATCGATGCAATGTATATTTTTTTTAAAAAAGCCATTGTGTTTTGAAAAAATACACGGGAAGCAGCAAAGGTGTAAAATAAATGTGGTTTTTTTCTGGCAACTTTCTTCACCACAAATATCTCTGAAAGATGTAAAACTGCCTTCCTCCCAAAGTCAGTCGAGGGAAGACGTGATCTTTTAGAGAAATGAGGAGGGGGAAGAGATTCTCAGGGGACCCATAACCCACCCAAACCCTCCGTTCTTCCTGCAGATTTTCAGTGACGTATTAAAAATTCAGGAGGCGCGCAGCAAAAGTTCAGGAAAAGCCATGAAAAAGGGGGAATGTACACAACATTTACACCCAGCCTCGATTTACACAAAGTCTCTTTTGCAAAACAGGGACACCCTTAGGCAGCATTTTACGTGGTGAGATAGAAGTAAAAAAAAAAATTAGATGTGGGCAGATACACACACACAGAAACTTGTAGTCCTTGACTTACAACACTTCATTTAGTGACCGTTCAAAGTGACAACACAGGAACGCAATTCAGACCGGTTGGCAACAGACTCATGTTTATGACAGTCGCAATGTCCCGGGGACACATGATCCCGTTTTGCGGCCATCTGACAAGCGAAGTCAAAATGGGGGGAACCAGGTTACTAACTTAACAGCCTTACTTACTTACTTACTTACCTACTTAGTGTCTTTCTCCCTTCCTTCCTTCCTTCCTTCTTTCCTTCCATCCTTCTTTCTTTCTCTCTCCCTCCCTCCCTCTCTTTCTTATCTACCTAGTGTCTTCCTTCCCTCCTTCCTTTCTGCCTTCCTTTCTTTCTCTCTCTCTCCCTCCCTTTATCTACCTACTTAGTGTCATTCTCTTCCTTCCTTCCTTCCTTCCTTCCTTCCTTCCTTCCTTCCTTTCCTTCCTTCCCTCCCTCCCTCCCTCTCTCTTTCTTTACCTAGTGTTTTTCTTCTTTCCTTCCTTTCTTTCTTCCTTTCTCTCTTTCTCTCCCTCCCTTTCCCTCTTTCTTTCTTATCTACCTTCTTAATGTCTTTCTCCCTTCCTTCCTTCCTTCCTTTCTTTCTTTCTCTCCCTCTTTCCTTCTTCCTTTCTCTCTCCCTCCTTCCTTCCCTCTCTCTTTCTTTCTTATCTACCTTCTTAATGTCTTCCTTCCTTCCTTCCTTCCTTCCTTCCTTCCTTCCTTCCTTCCTTCCTTCCTTCCTTCCCTTTCATTCTTTCATTCTTTCTTGTCAATGGGGAAGCTAGATTCACTTAACAATGGTGTTACTCACTTAACAGCCTCAGTGATTCACTTAACTGTGGCCAGAAAGGCCGTAAAATGGGGCAAACCTCACTTAACAACTGTCTCGCTTAGCAGGAGAAATTTGGAAGCTCCACTGTGGTCATAAGCCGAGGATTCGCTGTATAAGGACTACCTGCCTTGGGCAGAGGGTTGGTCTAGAAGACCTCCAGGGTCCCTTCCAGCCCTAGGAGTCTATGCTCAAAAGCCTTAAACCTCTGACTCCCTTATCCAAAAACATCCGTTGGTATCAAATGGTCTCTCGATTCAACCTTGCAATCCTTTCGCTTTGGGGGAAAGCAGCGCCTGGAAAGGTTGAGCCATCAGCGCTGGCTCCCCTGTTGGGTTAATACCTGCTTTTCGGTGAAGAACTTCTGTCTTCCGGACTATTCCCCTCGCTCGGAAAAAGAACGGAGAAAGGACAAATGACAGATCCGAGACCCAAAATGATAAGATGCGGTGATGATACAGTAGCATTTTCAACCACTTCTCGGCAAAGGACAAACATCTAAAAGGAGCTGTCCGACCTCTGGTGCTGAAATGAGACATCAGAAGGTCTTAATACTCAAGCAGTTCTTGCCTTATGACTGCAATTTTTCTGTTGCTAAGCGAAAGAGTTGTTATGGGAGTTTTGCTCATTTCTTATGACCTTTCTTGCCCCTAAGTGAATAACTGTGGTTAAATAAAGAACAGCGTTGTTAAGTGAACTCATCGTCTTCTGGTGATTGGCCCAAAGTCACCCAGCCAGTTTTCATAGCTAACACGGAACTAGAACTCACCGTCTCCGGGTGATTTTGTTGTGTTTTGCCAAGGACTGGCTGTCCTTTTATTGACCCTTATTTTGTCTCAATATAATTTTTATCTCCGACAAAAGAGAAAAAGAAAGGGGGAAACAAGATTTTCTCAAACATGTCCTTCTAGGAAAGACAGAGAGTGATAAACAGAGAGAGAGATGATAGATGATAGATGATAGAGAGAGGAGATGAGAGAGAGAGAGAGAGAGAGGAGAGAGAGAGAGGTAGATAGATAGATGATAGATAGATAGATAGATAGATAGATAGATAGATAGATAGATATAGAGATAAAGAGAGAGAGAGAGAGATAAGATATATATATATATATATAGAGAGAGAGAGAGATAAGAGAGAGAGAGGTAGATAGATAGATGATAGATAGATGAGATGGATGGATAGATAGATGATAGATAGATAGATAGATAGATAGATAGATAGATAGATAGCTATATAGATAGAGAGAGAGATAAGAGATAGAGAGAGAGAGAGAGAGAGAGATGATAGATAGATAGATAGATAGATAGATAGATAGATAGATAGATAGATAGATAGATAGATAGTTGATAGATAGATAGATGAGATGGATGGATGGATTGATGATAGATAGATAGATAGATAGATAGATAGATAGATAGATAGATAGATAGATATAGAGATGAGAGAGAAGAGAGATCAATATATATTAATTTTTTTTCCCTCTTCCTCCTCGTGGCTCTTTGGCCCCGGAGGCTAAGCAGAAAGACGAAGCCGCAATTATCATTCCTCGGCTTTTGCGGAGGGCGAACCCTCTAAATACCAAGGAAGGTAAACGCATTAACCTTATCTTGATCTAAATTGTAATTACACGAAAGCTGGGCTTCGGAGTAAACGGCTACATTAATAACAATTTCATTCTGATAATTACTATCATTTCCGAGATCTCCAAGCTATTTGCTAATTTAGCCGCCCGCCCAGAGACGCCTCCTCCGACGGAGTGACTTGCTCGGGACCCAAAGCGCAGATCGAGCTCTCTCGTTGGCCACAAAAGTGATGGCTGCAGGCAGTCCTTGACTTACAACCATTCGCTCAGTGACCAAAGTTGCAACGGCACTGAAAAAAAGTGGCTTAGGACCCATTTTCTCACTTAGGACCGTCGCAGATATCCCCATGATCATGTGATGAAAATTCAGATGCTTGGCAACGGACTTGTATTTAGGACGGTCAGTGTCCCAGGGGGGCCACTTGATCCCCCCCTTTGTGACCTTCCAATGAGAAAAGTCAACAAGGAAGCCGGATTCGCTTAACGGCCATGTGATTCGCTTAACAACAGTGGCGAGAAAGGTCGTAAAATGAGGCAAAACTCACTTCATCAATGTCTCGCTTAGCCACATAAACTTGGGGCTCCGTTGTGGCCGTTATTCGAGGTCTACCGCTTAGCGAAAGGACGGCCAACGGAGATTCCTGCTTTGGCACAGATGACAAAACCAACTTTTCTTTTTTGTTTTTTTTTTAAAGTATTTATTTAGTTTTGCTTCTCCTTGGAAACTGTGTCTGCACTTTTTTTCTTTTTTCTTTTTTTTTGCTCGACCTTGAAAAAAAAAACCTCCTTTGATTTTAGATTTTGAGAAGGAGAAGGATTCCGTTGTCATAGAAATGGGCTTGAAATGTTCGGAAGGATAAAGCAAAAAGCTGTAATATTTATTTTTTCCCCCTACTGCACTGAGAAAAGGCTGAAGTTGCTACTTTTTCTCGTTCTTTCCCTTTGCGTTTTTTTCCTCCTCTTGGCTTTGTAAACGCTGTTTCTTTTTTTGCATTTTTTAAAATCCTGCAATAAAAATGAAAAAAAATAAGAGATTCCTAATTGAGCACCAATTTTTAAGCAAAGCGGGACACCAGCTTCTCTCCAAAGAGTGGGATCATATTTAGCCCAAAATCTGAAGTTCCACCTGGCAGGAAAAGGCTACTGAGCCTGGGAATGGAACTGATGACCTCTAGGCTCCATGGAGAGAACCTGATGTTCTGTTTCCAACTTTCAAAGCAGACAAGAGATGCAAAAGAGGAGGAGGAGGAGGAATGTTGATAGAGGGCTGAAGGAGAAGGAAGAGGAGGAGGAGGGGAGGAATGGTAAAGGAGGAGGAAGAGTGAAGGAGAAGGAGGAGGAGTGATGGAGGATGAGAGAAGGAAAAGGTGAAACAGGAGAAGGAGTGATGGTAGCGGAGTGAAGAAGAAGGAAGGGGAGGAGTGGGGAAAGAGGAGGAGGAGGGATTGTATGGAGTGAAGGAGAAGGAGGGGGAGGTGAAGGAGAAGAGGAGAAGGAGTGGAGGAGGAGGGGGAGAGAAGGAGAAGGAGAAACAGGAAAAGGAAAAGGAGTGGTGGTGGAGGACTGAAGAGAAGGAGAAGAAGGAGTAGTTGTAGAGGAGTGAAGGAGGAGAAGAGGAGGAGGAGGAGGAGGAGGAGGAGGAATGGTAGTGGAAGAGAGGAGGAGGAGAGGTGGAGAAGAAAATCTCCAGTAGGGAATCTACTCAGTGTCCACTCATTTCACAGACCTGATCCTTTGCAAGCATCCCACCAGCTAGGAACCACTCCACACACACCCTCCCAACCCCCTCCCCCAAGGCAGTATCACCCCCTTCATCCCTCCTTCTCTCCCATCCCTCTCTTCTCCACCAACCAAACCTAGCTCATCCCCAGCTCTTCCCTACGCTCTTTTGTTTCTCAGCCAGGAGACCTCCGGAGAAGAGAACTGATTTCCCCTCCTCTTCCTCGCCGTTGTAACTTCTGCGCTTATCCTTCGCTTCCAACCCTCCCCTCCTCCTTGTAAGATTCCCCCGCCTTCTCTGCCACGGTTCAAACTTTCCTCCTGCCCAACTCACTCATTAGATTGTGTGTCCAGGAAGCCAAAAAACCTCAACACAAATGAATCGCACCGGGAGAGATTTAGCAGCACAAAAGACAAATTACTCGAAAACCCAAGATTTGTTCAACCTGCCTTTAGTTTGAGCAAATAACTTTATTTGCAGTCTCAAGCTAGGTTATACAGAAAGAAGCTGGCTCGTTTTTCAAACTGGAGGACTTAATTTGCTGGGTAGGAGACACTTTTATTTTAAATATAATTTTGTTTCCAAGAATGGAAGACATGGGTGGCAGGGGGAAATGTTTTTGATGCAATTTGGAGAGGTTTAAAAGGGGAAACTTTAAACTCTCCTCTCAAATCAGGGACAATCTCTCTGCCCAAAACGCCACATTTTGCTCCATCGTTCTGATTTTTTTCAGACTTGGGAATTATCATAAGCGAACCAAAGGGGAGAGACTTTTAAAAAAAAATTAAAAAAAATAAAATAGTAAATAATATTTTCTTTTTCAGCAACAAGGCTGCAAAAAAAAAAAAACTGATTCTGGGGAATTCAAGCAGAAACTCATCATTGAAAACATTAGCTGATTCCTGGGAAAAAGGCCAAAGGAAGGTCCAAGGGGAAATTCCCTGTTTCTCTCAACAATGATAACATTTCTTTGCTTCTGCAAGCATCAAAAGGGGGGGGGGGGGTGTCCGCTTGGGGAGAACCACTTCAGTGCTAGAGGAGCAAAATTGTGTGCAACATTTGCTCAGGGTGGAGCAAGTCAGAGACCTGGCCGTCTTCTGCTTGAACACCTGTGGCTCAAATAGTTCTGATTACCTCCCTTGACCAACCAGGTTCTGAGACCTGGTCTTCTTCTCCTTAAACACTTGTGGCTTCTCCAAATATTTCTGATGACCTTACTTGGCCAACCAGGTTCTGAGGTGGTCTTCTTCTCCTTGAACATTTGTGGCTTCTCCAAATAGTTCTGATTACCTCCTTTGTCCAACCAGGTTCTGAGACCTGGTCTTCTTCTCCTTAAACACTTGTGGTTTCTCCAAATATTTCTGATTACCTCCCTTAACCAACCAGGTTCTGAGACCTGGTCTTCTTCTCCTTGAACACTTGTGACTTCTCCAAATAGTTTCTGATGACCTTCCTTGGCCAACCAAGTTCTGAGACCTGGTCTTCTTCTCCTTGAACACCTATGACTTCAGGCAAGGTTTGATGATTGGCCATGCCCATCCTGGCTGCCATTTTGTGAGCATGCTCACAAAGAGTGTCCCACACCACATGGGGAAGTAGAAGTTGGTGGGGAAACAGTTGAACAATCACAAAACACAGGTAATCCTTGGCAGTTCACCTAGGGACCATTCGAAGTTATGGCAGCACTGAAGAGAGAGAGAGAGAGAGAGAGAGAGAGAGAGAAGCATAACATTATAAGCATTATTACTATTATTATTATTGGATTGCATTTGATTACAGATTAAATTGTATAGAATGGGGGGAAAAAACTCAGATGCTCAGCAACTGACTCATAGTTACGACGGAGGCAGTGTCTCCGGGGGTCACGCAATCCCCCTTTGGCAGGAAAGAAGCCGGATTTGCTCAACAACCTAACACCTGCAGGGATTCACTTAACAACCGTGGCAAGGAAAGGTCGTAAAACGGGGCAAAACTCACTTCACACATGAACAGAAATTGGGAGCTCTGTTGCGGTCGTAAGTCCAGGAACACTTGCAATTCTTCGTTTCTAATTCTCCGATGCTTCTAGGCCGGGGGCCGGTTGTTGTAGCCTCTTCCAGCAAATTCTACACACACAAAAAACACACACAAACCATTAAAGGATTGATGTTCCTTTAAGGAGCTCTGTGCTGTTGCTGGGCTGTGTTTTCTCTGTCTCCAGACCCCACCGGGTAATTTACAGACACCAGCAGAAATTTCATTTGACCAGAAACCCCAGTTCCCGCTGAGTCTCTCTTACCCCCCCAGTGGGGGGGCCGCCTCCCCCAAGCCTTGATGGGTTGGATTAAAGGTATAATATGAGCCAGAGAAATAAAACACTAATTAAAATTCTACTGGTGTGAGCAAATTGCCTACAAATTAGATTGCTCGCGAAGGAACTAAATGCCCGTCTCCCTCTCCGATGAACCTCCCTCTCCCCCCCTCCCTCTGGGTGGGAACGCTTCACTGTTTCACCCCCTCGAGCCAAGAAGGAAGGGAGGAAGGCCCCCCAAATGTGACCTTCTCAAGAAGGAAGCTGACAAGTCGGTTTTAGGAGAATGGCAGGGTTGGGGAGCTGCGTTTCAGCAGAATAACACAGGAAAGTCTGACGCACACACGCCATCCTTTTGAGAAGAGACCGGACAGCCATTTGGCCTTAATGCTGTAGGGTCTCCTGCTCGGGTATGGGGGGTTGGAGTAGAAGACCTCCAAAGTCCCATGCAGCCTAGGATTCTACGATTCTGAGATATATAAAGCTACATGATAGACAGCCTGACGGAGAGTGGGAGAGATGGAGGGAGGGAGGGAGGGATTCATGGAGGGATGGAACAACCAGACGTTGTAGGTGCTTTGTCACTGGAGGTCTTCAAGGAGAGACTGGGCAGCCATTTGACCAGAATGGTCTAGGGTCTCCTGCTTGAGCAGGGGGCTGGACTAGAAGACCTCTGAGGTCCCTTCCAGTCCTATGATTCTATGATCCTGAGATTAGATAGATAGATGGATGGACGGACGGACGGACGGACGGACGGACAGACAGACAGATAGATAGCGGGAGGGAGGGATGATAGGTACATAAATAGAGATAGATATAGATAGATAGATAGATAGATAGATAGATAGATAGATAGATAGATGGATGGATGGATGGATGGATGGATGGAGGGAGGGATGGATGGATGGATGGAGACAGACAGAAAGACAGAAAGACAGAGACACAGACATGACAGATGGACTGATGGATGGAATGGCTTCTCTCCAGAAATTGTGGGTGCTCCATCACTGGAGGCCTTCAAGAAGAGACTGCACAGCCATTTGTCCTCAATGGTTTAGGATCTCGTTTGAGCAGGGGGTTGGATTAGAAGACCTCCAAGGTCTCTTCCAGCCCTTACATTCTGTGGTTCTAAGTCACCTCATGGCCTCAGAGAAGGACCTCTTCACCCGAGGAGATCTCCTGCCCAGCATGGCCTCTCAACCAACCCTTGCAGGAAATGCTCTCCGAATCAAAACTTCCATTGGCGGTAAAGTTTGCTGAAGGAAGCGAGCTCACCTCCACCGAAGATGCCACCTCAGCCTCCCATCTCCATAGCAACTCCGGAGCCCGTAAATAAATAAACTAACTAACTAACAAATAAATAAATAAACGGGAGACTTTAATTTTGCACGGCTTCCATGGGTACAGACCTGGGAGCCATCAGGAGAAGATTGCATGCATTACGTCTCAGCAGGGCCACCCTACCAGCGATGAGAAGCGAAGCCACCAGAGATGGCAAACCGTTGCCTGCAATGGACCGAGGCGGGGGAGGGGGGAGACAGGGGTGGGGGAAAGAAGAGGAAAAGAGTGGTGGTGGTGGGGATGCAAACCTGTGTGAGGAAAGGGGATAATTTGCAAGCTAGGAAGCATCGTTGTCTGATGGGATGGAGGTCCATGTTGAGCCTACAAGAGTTGGCCATGGCTCTTGGGGTTGCATTGACTGTGGCTTGTTGTTTCTGCTAGGCCCCCTTTGCTCAGTGGGGGAAGGAATCTTTGAGGGAAGGGGTCTTGGGGGGAAGGGGTCTTTGGGGGGTGTGAGACTTTGGGGAGGGGGCTACTTTCTTCTTTGGGGTGCTTCTTGGAAGGCCCAGGGGAAGGGAGTACTGTGCGAGTACTGTACCAAGAGTGGTACCTTATTTACGACGGTTGCATCCCTGGTCCTGCAACCCCCGTTGGGGGGCAGAAACCCCAGGCCCAGAATCCACCATGGATTCCCGGGGTCACGATTCCCCTTTTGTGACCCTTCTGACAAGCCAAGATTCGCTTAACTAACCATGTTCCTAACTTAACTGCAGCGATTCCTTTAACGTCAGTGGCCAGGAAGGTCATAAAATGGGACAAAACTCGCTTAACAACTGCCTTACTTAGCAGCAGAAATGTTGGACTCCGTTGCGGACATATGTCTAGGACTCCCCGTATTTAAATTATTGGCGGGTCTACAATGAGGCCGATAAAACCAAGCTGTTGTTTAAAAAGCCAGGTTTGCAAACTGGGGTCCTTTTCGCAAATGAGGTTTTCAAATTATTCTGTTTTTCCGAACCAAGCAGGTTCAAAATTCAACCTTGACATCCACAATTTTTTTTTCATTTGGAAGAAACGCGTTTATGACTTTTGGCGTGAAGGGCGTTTTGTAAATTTACAGAGCCTTTGTGATGCTTTTTGCAAATCTTCACAAAACACCTTTCAGGGGTTCCCTAAAAATGCCCAGGAAATGTTGGGGCATGCCGAGAAGGAAAAGGTGTGATTTAGGAGCCCGACGTGCACTAAGAACAAATATTCATCAGAATATGGGCAGTTGTGTTGCAGAAAGACCTTTCCATATCAACACAAGAGTTACATTTTCAGAGCCAGGGCTTCCGCTGTTTTTAAAGGCTGCCCGGGGACAGATGCGATTCTGCACATGTCGAATAGTGACATTCCAGAAATACACAAAACGGCCCTCGCTGGAATTGTTGGGAAATATGGACTTTGCTGACAAAATATCGCAGGTTGAATGTGTGGGGCACAAGATGGTCCCCCGGAGAGAACAGGGCAGGTTAGATGAAAGGTGATGGAGCAAGAAGAGGAAAAATTGGAATATTTAGGACAGGGCGATGAACAACAAGAAATGCGAGTTATTTCAATTGACTGGCCAAGGTTCAAGAAGAATTTTTTTTAAAAACCCTGGAAGATTGATCCATATCTGGGTGAAAAAAAGGAGGTTTCGCCCCAAAATAGGATGTCTGTTTTTCACGAGACCCAAATAGGGTTACTGGTAGGGAATGGGAAGAAGGAAAAGGAGATGAAGGAAGAGGAGGAGGTAGAAGGAGATGAAGGAAGGAGGAAGGAAAGAAAGAAAGAAAAAAGAGAAAAAAGAAGAGGAGGAAGATAAAGGAGAGGAAGGGGGAGGAGAGAAGGAGAAGGAAAAGAGGAAGGAAGAAAAAGAAGAGGAAAAGGAGAAGAAAGGAGGTGGATTAATTTCAGGACTTCATATAAATCCCCTAATGATCCTTTATTCTCTCTCTTCCCCCCCCCCCCCAAAATCTCCCATTTCTGCATAAACCACCTACGTTCTAAGCTTGGATCCAGACCAACATCCTGGGCCAAAAGAAGGAGCCAGCCAGGTGCAGCTGGGAAGCTCAGAAGCCAGGCTGATGGGAACCCAGAGGGTGGGGGAATGGGTGGGGGGGCGGGGGGGCCACTCGGCTATCTCTCTGGAGCAGCTGCTCCAACAGCCTCTGGGTTGGGGAGATAAAAGGCCAGAACGGGATCCAATCTCTGGGTTGGAAGGCACTTTGGGGTAGATTCCTACACACACACACACACACACACACACACACACACACCACAGGAAAAGAGGGCACTCAGATGCATCAGCCAGTCCGGAAGGAAGGAAGGAAGGAAGGAAGGAAGAAAAGGAGGGAAGGAAGGAAGGAAGGAAGGAAGGAAGGAAGGAAGGAAGGAAGGAAGGAAGGAAGGAAGGAAGGAAGGAAGGAAGGAATAGAGGGAAGGAGGGAGGGAGGGAGGGAGGATGGTAGGAAGGAGAAAAAAGGAAAGAAGGGAGGGAGGGAGGGAAGGATCAGGGAGGAAAGGAGGGAAGGAAGGAAGGAAGGAAGGAAGGAGGGAAGGAAGGAAGGAAGAAAAAAGGAAAGAAGGGAGGGAGGGAGGGAAGGATCAGGGAGGAAAGGAAGGAAGGAAGGAAGAAAAGGAGGGAAGGAAGGGAGGAAGGGAGGGAGGGAGGGAGGGAGGGAGGATGGTAGGAAGGAAGGAGAAAAAAGGAAAGAAGGGAGGGAGGGAGGGAAGGATCAGGGAGGAAAGGAGGGAGGGAAAGAAGAATCAGGGAGGGAGGGAGGGAAGGAAGGAAGGAGGGAAGGAGGGATCAGTAAGAGAAAGAAGGAAGGAAGGGAGAAAAAAGGAAAGAAGGAAGGAAGGATCAGGGAGGGAAGGAATAGAAGGAGGGAGGGAGGGACAGAAGAAAGAAAGGAATAGGGGGAGGGAGGGATGAAGGAAGGAAGGAAGGATGGATCAGGAAGAAGGAGGGAGGGAGGGAAGGAAGGAAAGAAAGAAGAGGAAGAAGAGGAAAGAAGAGAGGCAGGATCAGGAAGGAAATAAGTCACTTTTTTCAGTGGCATTGTAACTTCGGTCGCTCAGCGAACTGTCGTAAGTGGAGAAACACCCCTCCACAAATACACAGACATGAAACCCCCCTACCCACCCTCCACCTTGCAAGGAGATTGATCGAATCCATCCACTTTTGAAAATTGATTCTCTCCATGAAGGCAAATCTGTGGGTGTTTTTTTCTCTCCTACATCGGGGGGGGGGGGGGAGGCGGTTTTGAGGGTTTAAACCAACCAGCGCCTGCTTACCCTCCATTCAGGCATGAGGAAAAATTTGGCTCAGCCATCAAGGGGGGCGGAGGGGGGAAAGGAGGGTTTTATGGAGATTTTCCCGAGAATTCAGGCGCAGCCCCAGGTTCTTTCTGAGGTTAGCGAGCGGAGCTTTTGCAACGGAGCATGAGATGGCTTTGCATTGCATTTGCATGACAAGCAGGCTCGGCGCTAAATGTGCCAGTCCTCGGCAAAACGACGGCGGCCCTCAGAGCCTTGTCCTGATCCAATTTGGGGTGGAATTTTTTTTTTGTATCATTTAAAAGAATGCCTTGTGCAACAGAGCTTCTCTGGAGGTCTTTGAAAAGAGAGTAATAGAGAGATGGCCATTGGTCTGGGATTTCTCCTGCTGGAGCAGGGTAGGTTGGTGGAGATGGACTAGATGACCTCCAGGTTCCTTTCCGACGCTGTTATTCTGTGTTCTCCTTCGCCCTAAACCTCCAGATGTGTCCTTCTCTTATTAAAAGAAGGTGGGGAGGTAATTGAATCAGTCCTGGGAGAAGAGGCCTATCCAGGTTTATTGGCCTTGGAAGTTGAGCTCCTTGTAAAAGAAACCAGTACTCACCCCAAATGCTGGTTTAAAGCAGGTCTTGGCTGAATTCTTTTCTCTTCTCCCTTTCCTCCTCTCCTTCCTTTCTCTCCTACCATTTCTTCTCTTATCTCATATTCCTCTTCTATCTCTCCTTCCTTCCTTCCCCTTTCTCCTACTCCAGCCTCTTTCCTTCTCTGTTCCTTCATCTCCTTCCTTCTTTCATGACTTCTTCTCCTCTTCCTTCCTTTCTTCCTCCCTCTCCTCCCAATTCTTTTTTCCTTCCTTCCTTCCTCCCTTCCCTCCCTCTTTCTTCCCTCTTCCTCCTTCCCTATCTGCTTTCCTCCTTCCTTCCTTCCTTCCTTTTTCTCCTTTTCTCTTCATCCTTCCTTCCCTCCCTTCCTTCCTATCTTTCTTTCTCCCTCTCCTACCAATTTTTTCGTTCCTTCCATCCATCCATTCTCCCTTCCCTCTTTCTTCCCCTTCCTCCTTCCCTGCTTTCCTCCTTCCTTCCTTCCTCCCACCTTCCCTTTTTCTCTTTCTCTTTATGCTTCCCTCCCTCCCTCTTTTTTGTCCTTCCTTTCCTTCCTTCCTCTCTTCCTTCCTCCCTCTCCTACAAATTCTTCTTTTTTCCTTCCTCCCTTCCTTCCTTCCATCCATCCATCCTCCCCTCCCTCTATCTTTCTTCCCCCTTCCTCCTTCCTTATCTCCTTTCTTTCTTCCTTCCTTCCCTTCCTCCCTCCCTTCCGATTTCAGCATCTTTCAATTCTCCTTCCTTCCCTCCCTCCTTCTCGTATTCCTCCAGTCCTTTTTTCCAACTTCCCAATGCACCCCACTACTTCTACTTGCCATAATATCCCCAAAACAGCAGACCCCCCCAAAAAAAATCATGCAGGTGGGGAAAAAACCCCATCACAACTTTACCCCACCCCCTTTCGTGAAAACCAAAGCCAAACGCTTCAACTCCCACTCGGCAGTTCAACTCAAGATCAATTTCAGACAATTCCTTCCCTCCCGGCGCATGTTGGTTTAATCTAAATGCCCAGGCAGAGAGCACGGCAAATATTTTTAGAAAAAAACAAACCCAAAGATAAATAACTTTTAAATTAAGGCCTAGTTAGCATCATTACATATTTATAAGCCGCGCCAGCGAAGACTTGGGGGGTTTTGCAAACAGACATTTAATTGCTCTGGATTAACCCCTAAAAGATCCATCGATGGTTGGGATTTTCCATCAGGAGGGTCGGATCAAAATCCAGCTTATATTTTCTTTTTCAAGACGTTAGGCAACCAATAATAACCATTTATTAAACTTACAGCAACTCTGCATAGTTAACCGCAAGCCAGGTTTCTCTCGTCCTGTTGGCTGGCCCAAGCTATCATGTTAAGCCATGATATGGTGGCTTGGTTGCAAGAAAGCTTATTTTGTGTCTCCTTCATTTAATTTTGTTCTCTCTCTCTCTCTCCCTCTAAAACTAATGTCCTCCAATCTTGGCCATTTTAAGAGTTGGACTTCAACTCCCAAAATTCCCTAGCCAGCAGGTGGGTTAATGATGGTGGACGTAAATCAAGGATTATCCAAATTGGAATTAAAACTCTCCCCTCACCGTCTGCCAAAGGAAAATGAGCGGCTGATAATTAAGCACCAATCATGCCCATTTGCATTTCAAATCCTGTCTCCAAGAAATTTGCATTTTAAAGAAAGACAGACAGGAGATTGCATTTTTTTAAAAAAAAAGTTTCTGGAAGTTTCTGGAGCCGTTCGCATTATGTGATTTAGGGGAAGGTGGGTAATAGATCCCTGAAAATTATAGAAGACAGACTCCAATTCAGGGTTTGAAGATGATAGAGGGAGGGAGGGAGGGAGGGAGGGAGGGAGGGAGAGAGAGAGAGAGAGAGAGAGAGAGAGAGATAATGTTTGTGTGAATGTGTTTTCTTTCTATCTATCTATCTATCTATCTATCTATCTATCTATCATCTATCTATCTATCTATCATCCATCTATCTATCTATCTATCTATCTATCTATCTATCTATCTATCTATCTATCTATCTATCTATCTATCTATCATCTATCTATCTATCTATCTATCTCTTCCCAGACAGAAGACTGCTCTGCTACTGTGGACTGAAGTCAATAAACTTTCTTTTCCTTCTTTTTTTCCCCCAACTCGCCCGTCCCGGGGGGGCTGCCAAGGCGAGTCGAAAGTAATTCCGTCCCAATGTAACAGCAAATGAAGGTGAGGGATTAAATGGCGTATCGCTGCGGTTCTTGCTGAGAACAAATTTTTGGAGCTGTGACTCTTAAGCGAATCGGTGGGCGGTTGGATGCTAATGGGAACAAAATCTGATTAGGGTTTGTTCTCCAGACCAAGAGAGGGAAAAACAGAACTGCAAGCATTGCATCCAGTTGATGAAACGGACAAGGGGCCTTTTGAAAAATAAAGACACACCATTCCACGATAGCAACTCCTTCCCAGCGCTTCCTGGAATGGCCAGGTGAGCGTGAAATGCTGCTGAATTATTAATATTATTGTTATTTATTATTACTATTATATTTTTAACAGGGATAAACAAACACAATTTTCTGGCAGGCCTCGTTTGTTGCAAGCTTGAAGTGTGCAAACTACAAAAAAAAAAAAAAAATATTACAAAAATGGCCAAAAAATGGTGTCGAGACTTTGGAAAAAGCGTAGAGAAGAGCTACTAAGATGATGAAAGGCCTGTGAGGCTAAAACACACAAAGAACAGTTGCAGGAATTGGGTTTATCTAGTCTAATGAAGAGAAGGACTAGGAGGGACATGATAGCCTCTTCCAATATTTGAGGGCCTGCCCCCCAAAAAGAGGGGGGGGGGGTCAACTTATTATCCAAAGCACTTGAAGGCAGGATAAGAAGCAACAGATGGAAACTTATCAAGAAGAGAAGAAATCTGGAATTAAAGGGAAACTTCCTGATGTTGAGAAGAATTAACCAATGGAACGGCTTGCCTCCAGAAGTTGTGAATGCTCCAACAGTGGAAGTTTTTAAGAAGAGATTGGCCAGCCATTTGTCTGGATTGGTCTAGGGTCTCCTGCCTGAGCAGGGGGTTGGACTAGAAGACCTCCAAGGTCCCTTACAGCTCTATTCTATTCTGAAATCCAGTCTCCTTGGATTCCACGGTTTGAGCAAGAAGGCTGTGGTCTCTTTGTAAGGATCGTCGTCCGGAGCGCTTGTGGGTGATCTCAAGGCAATCTCTCCTTCTTGTCCAGAGAGGCATTACAATGAGCCTTTTGACTTGCTGACTCTTCATTCTATTGTGGTCCTCAGCTCTGCTTTTTGCAATCCATTGTTTCTTCCCTGGAAGTCCCATTTATTGGATTTTTCTAAAAAAATTTGCCAGATCTGTCATCTTCCCTTAGATGGACGCTCCGTGGGGCCCCGTTTTGACCTCGCAAAGATTTTTATCCGGTCCTCTGCTTTTTAAGCCCAGCGGATGCTCTACTTTGCTAACTTTTTAAAGATGTAGTAAACACGTACAGAAGTGATCTGGTTCTGATTTTCGGAGTTTTATTTTCTCAGAGAGAGGAAGGTCAACAGCTCAAGGCTCGGCCTACGTCTGCGTTTGAAGAATGGAGAAGAAAAGATTTCCCAGAAGGACACACACACACAAAACATCGCAAAAGGAAGGCCATCCATTTCTATGCACGTTCTTTTCTCTCTCTCTCTCTCTCTCCAGACAAACAAGGAAGGAAACTTGACAGTTGAAAAGATAAAATCCTTAAAGAGAAGAAAAAGCTGCTGCTTTGGGGTTCGGTTCAATTCTCGGAAGAAACGTAGCAGGGTAGGATTATATAAGCAGAAGGGGGATAGGTCGCCGTCCTTTTCAAAAATCAACGATGGGGCTGTTTTTTTAAAAAAAATGTTTTAAAATAGGTCGGGGTGTTTTTTTTTTTTGTTTTTTTTTTGGTCTGTTGCAAAGCACTGAAAAAAATTAATCAGCCTCTCTTGGAGAATCTCCAACCTGCAGCAACCTATCTCTGCAGGTTCTGACCAGTTCTGGAGACTGGTAGCAGAAATTTTGAGTAGTTCAGAGAACTGACAGTAAAACGTTTGACTGGCCCCACCTCCATCTATTCTCTGCCTCCCGAGTCCCAGCTGATCAGGAGGAAATGGGGATTTTGCAATATCCTTCCCCTGCCATGCCCACCAAGCCACACCCACAGAACCAGTAGTAAAAATTTTTGAAACCCACCACTGCTCCAATGAGTTCAATGTGGCTTCCGTCGCTCCTCCCCATCTAATGGGAGATTTTGGGAGACGTACCCCAGAAATATTACGAGATCGGCCTTCCCTCTTTCTTCGGATGATAATCCTCAACTTACAACCATTTCTTTAGTGACTGTTTGAAGTTACGACGGCACCGAAAAAAGGCAGGGCGGTGGTTGAGTGAGCTTTGCCCCGTTTTACGACCTTTCTTGCCACGGATGCTAAGTGGATCCCTGCAGTGGTAAAATAAGTCACATGGTTGTTATGTGAATTTAGCTTTCCCCCGTTGAAGTTGCAAAAGGGGATTACTTGACCCCGGGACACGGCAACAGTCATGAGTACATGCCAGTTGCCAAGCCTTCTGATCACGTGACTACAGGGTGCTGCAATGGTCATAGGTGTGAGGACCTTTTTTTCAGCCCCATCGAAACATCAAATGGCAAACGGTCGTAAGTAGAGGACCGATTGAACTCTCTGTTCTACGAATGCTCTACATAGAAGCAGATGCTAAGGTTTTCCTGTGTCATCTGTTCCTCTAAAGCCAGAAGATCACGGCTTAATGTCCCATCAGCCCAGCATAAAGACACTAAACGTAAAAACTCTGGATTCTAGACCCAACAGGTATTTGTGGCCAAAAGACTCGCTCTTGCGGACAAAAGGCATTTTCACCGCTGGAGAAAAACTGGAAAGATCACTCAAACAGCATCCAGGTCTGGATGAAGAAACATAAAATCAGTGGCGTTGAGACAACTGGCACTCACTAAAGTCCTCTCTCTTTTTTTGCCCATGACAGCATTGAAAACAGAGGAAAGCCATTTTCAACTCTTGGAAGAGAAAACCGTCCACGTAAATAGAAGATATTAAGAATCCCAGGGCTGGAAAGGAGCGCGGGGGTCTTCTACTCCAACTCCCCACCCCCTTCCTCAAGGCAGGTTGTCCAATACGACCTCCTCGAACTGACTCTCTTGATGCAGAAGCACAGATACATGACTGATGGATGGATGGATATGTAGATATCAGGTATGTAGATAAAGATATGGGACAGGCAGATAGACCGACGGATGGTGGCAGGGATGGATAGACAGATGTTTGGATGGATGAGATGGACAGGTGGATAGATGAGGTGGGTGGGTGGATGGATGGATGGAACAGAAGTTGCCTTCAGAAGTTGTGGGAGCTCCGTCCCTGGAGGCTTTTAAGAAGAGACAGGACAGCCATTTGTCTGGAATCTTATAGGGTCTCCTGCCTGAGCACGGGGGTTGGAGTATAGGACCCCCGAGGTCTCTGTTCTTCCGTATCCCATTCTCTATCTATGCCTCTCCAAGAGCCCGCCTCAGTCTCCCTTCTGGCCGAGCTTCTCAGCCGGGCTGGCTTGACGTCCGTCAAGATAATGACTCGTGAGTCGAGTCTGTTTAAGGCTGTGCTGAGGAGTCTGCTCGAAGTAACCAATCTCATTAGCCCGGAGCCAACGCGTTTGCTCCCAACCGCTCGGCCTCCTCTAAGTGAGCCTGTCATCATTCACTTTGGCACCGAGTCTAAATATTCATCTTAACTAATAAAGATCCTGCTTGACGACATGTCATTAGGCAGCTGGCAGGACGCCAAGCATGTGCGAGCGGCCCCTTTGGTTTAATTAGGGGGTTTCTCTCATGCAAACGTCACAGCTCTGACACGGGTGACAGGAGGAACACGCCTCCCAGGTATTCTCGGAATTAGAAGAAAGAAAGAAGGAAAGGAAGGAGGGAGGGAGGGAGGGAGGAAGACAGGAAGGAAGGGAGGGAAGGAGGGAGGGAGATAAGGATGGAGAAAGGGAGAAGAAAGATGGAGGGAGGGAGGAAAGGAAGGAAGGGAGAGAAAAAGAGGGAGGGAGGGAGCGAGGAAGGAAAGAAGATAGAGAGGGAGGCAGGGAGGGAGGGAGGGAGGAAGGAAAGGGAGGGAGGGAGATAGGGATGGAGGAAGGGGGAAGAATGATGGAGGGAGGAAAGGAAGAAAGAAAGGGAGGAAGGAAGGAAAGAGAAGGGAGGGAGGGAAAGAGAAAAGGAAGGAATGAAGGGAGAGAAAAAGAGGGATGGAGGGAGTGAGGAAGGAAAGAAAACAGAGAAGGAGGGAGGGAGAGAGGGAGGAAGGAAGGAAAGAAGGAAGGAAGGATTACAGCTACTTCCAGACATCTCATCTATGAGAGGAAGGGTTTGGTCCTGTTCCCAGTTCCCGTTGTTCAAAGCATTTGCTAACAAGGCGCATCGAGATTGATCGCACCTCCACACCTCTCAAAATGAAAAACATTAAGATGAACATATTCCACATTTCAATCTGGTAGACCAATGACCCCTTTTAACCAGGTTAGAGAAGCGTAAACCTGGGAGAAACTTCCAGGATTCCCTGGTGCTAATGCATTCCTTTTGATGCATATCTTCAGTGTGTGCGCCTGCTTACTCTCTTATAATCCCTTTCTCTGCAATCTCTCTGCTCTAGAGAATAGGAGGAAAAACAAAAATAAAAGCGGACATGGCTGACTGGGGAATTTTGAGATTTGGAAGTCCACACGTCTTCATGTGGACAAGGCTGAGAGATGCCCGGAATAACCCAGACGGACACGTTTAAATTTTCCCTTAATCTCCGCCCCGTTTTTCTGGCCCCTTTGCAACGGAAAGAAAAGAGAACAACCTTGGGAAGAATTTGTCAACTTTGTTATAGCTTCGAGCAGCTGATGATCTATTTGCATTTGTCGGCAAAGCTGCCAGCCGTTTGCAAGCCAGGCCTTCTTTAAATACCAGGCTGCATCCCAGGAGGGTCGAGATTAATATCGGCTCGCCCTTGTGGAAGTCACCGAAAACAAGTAACTGCTGTAAAAGTTAATGAGTAATTTAAACCAGCCTGCCCGGATGACAGGAAAATCCATACGTCAGTTAAAAGGCCGACTGTTTGCACAGCCCTTCCGAAGAGGAGATTGACGCGAGCTGGAGACAGAAGGCCGTTTGTGGGGGCTGGAAATGATGGGCACCCTTTTGAGGTGGGACCCTGGAGGAGGTTTAGGGCCCCGTGTCCCAGGGTTAGAAATAGAGATATTCTGTTCTTCATGCTTTCCTTTCTTCCTTCTCTTCTTCCTGACTTTCTTCTACCCCTTCCTTCCTTCCTTCCCCTTTCTACCACTCTTCTCTTTCTTCCACTCCTTCCTTTCTTCCATTCCCTTTCTCCTATCACTCTTCTTTTCTTCCCCTCCTTCCTTTTTTCCTTTCCCTTTCTACCATTCTTCTTTCTTCCACTCCTTCCCACCTTCCTTCCCGTTCTTTCTCCTCTTCCTCTTTCCTTCCCATATCTACTTCTCCTCTTCCTTTTTTTCTCTTCCTTCCCTCCTCTTCTATCTTCCCCACTCTACCACTTTTCTCTTCTCCTTTTCTTTTCCTTCCTTCCTTTCTTCCTTCTTTTCTCCTTCACCATCCTTCCCTTTTCTCCTCTGCTCTCCTCTCCTGCCCTCTTCTCTTCTTCTTCTTCTTTTTTTCTGTTCTGTGTTTTAGTCTGCATTCCTCTTCTCCTCTCTTCTCCATCCTTCAACCGTGCGAATCAAACCTCTCCATTTTCTCGGTCCTTTAAAGGCCACGTTATCACACTCAGCATCGCTTCCCTTCCCCCTTAATAGCCCTCGACGTTTTATATGCCATATTATCACAACCCCCAAATGCAGAAAAGTGCTTTGATGATGCATCTCGCGCCCTTGCAATAAAATCTAAGTTTTATTGTTGTGGTCTTTTTTTCTCTGCCGTTTATAGACCTTGAATTAAAGAGAGCAGGTAATAAATCTCAGCCCCCCCCCCCCGTCCCCCAAGCACAGGTGAGTAAAAGGAGCCTCTGAAAAACTTCAAGAGGTAGCATGGATGGGGAAACTTGTAAACAGGTCACAAAATAAAACAGATTTACTATCACAGGTGAGTTTGGGGCGAGAAATGATGCTCTTTTTAATGAAGGGCTCTCCAAACCTGGAAACTTTAAAACTCCCAGAATTCCCCATTTAGCGTCTTCATCTAAGATTTGAGGACTTCAACTCCCAGAATTCCCTATTTAGCATCTTCATTTAAGACCTGAGGACTTCAACTCCCAGAATTCCCCAGCTGGCATCTTCCTCAGCCCAGCCCACCTCACAGGGTTGTTGTACGGCAGGAAGGAGGAGCCAGCATTTCTACCCTGCACCCATGGGCAGAAACCCAATGAATGAACCAGCGGTTAAGTACAGGTAGACCTCCATTTACAACACTTCATTTAGTGACCATTCAAAGTTACAATGGCACTGAAAAAGTGACTTATGACCGTTTTTCACACTTAGGACTGTCGGAGCATCCCTCTTGGTCACATGATCAAAATTCAGACGCTTGGCAACTGACTTGTATTTATGACGGTCGCAGTCCCGGGGTCACATGATCCCCTTTTGCGACCTTCTGACAAGCAAGGGGGAAGCCAGACTCACTTAACGACCGTGTGGCTAACTTAACAACTGCAGTGATTCACTTAACAACAGTGGCCAGGAAGGTCTTAAAATGGGGCAAAGTTCACTTAACAAATGTCTCGCTTAGCAACAGGAACCTTGGGCTCCTTTGTGGCCATAAGTCGAGGACTACCGAAATAATTTTCAAGCTGAAAAAAACCAACTCGCCTGGAGTTCCCTAGAAGCAAAACGGGCAGCCGATAAAATTTTTTTTAGAAATAAATAAATTTTTCCAATCAATAAACGGATTCAAAGAACGAAGAGATGCTGGATTTGGGTCACCTCCGCCACACACAAACACACCATCCTGAAGACGGGAGCCGAGATGAGATTTTAATTCTTTCATTACCGGGATCCAATTTTCCTCCTGACGGGAGCGAAATGGAGCGACCGTGAGGGGTGCATTGGGCGCGTCCCTCCCCTCCTCGACTCCGGCGTCCGACGGGCGGCGTCATTAATAGGGACAGCTTCATTAACGAGAAAGTCTGCAATAAAATGGAAAACGGGGTGAGGGAGGGGCAGGAGAGAGGGAGGGGGATTGCACCATGCAAGGGAATTGCCGGTCTGTGGGTTTGCTTCCTTTCCGTTTCTCTCCTGTGATGGATGGGTAGATGCAGGCTGGAGATGGATAGATACAGGCATGATGAAGACAGACAGACGGACATGGTGGACAGACAGACCGATGGAAGGATGGATGGATGCAGACATGACATGATACTTGCAGACATGACTGAGGCAAGCAGGCATGATTGGAGGGATGGATACAGACATGAAATGGATAGAGAAGACATGATGATTGAGAGAAAAACAGATACATGTAGTGGATGGATGGATGGATGGATGGACAAAGACCTGAGATGGATACAGAGGTGATAAAGACAGACAGAGAGAGATGGAAGAATGAATGCAGACATGAGATGGATAGAGAAGACATGATGGAGAGAAAAACAGCTAAACAGATAAACGTAGTGGATGGATGGATGGATGGATGGATGGATGGATGGATGGATGGATAAAGACCTGAATTGGATAAATACAGACATGATGGATAGATGCAGACATGAGGATGGAGAGAGAAGACATGATGGAGAGAAAGACAGAGATATGGCTGGTGGATGGACACAGACAGATTCAGACATGATGGAGACCAACAAAGATGCATGGATAGAGGCAGGCATGACATGGTACATGCATACAGACATACAGACATGATGAATGCCCAATGAGTCACAGGATAAGTGCATGTGCACTTACATGATGGAGACAGAGAGGCGTGATGGGTAGAGGGAAGGAGGGAGGCAGACAGGCAAGGGATGATACTTGCGTATGTGACAGAGACAGGCAGACAGACATGATGGATGGATAGGTACAGAAATGAGATGGATATATGATGGATGGATGAGATAGATAGGAGAGGGGGGGGGAGGAAGGGAAGGGAAGGGAAGAGAGAGAGAGAGAAAGAGAAATAACTTGATTTGCATATGTGTGTATATACACACCCTTTTAATTAAGGGTTCCCGGCTACACAATGTCGGCAGGACAAGTTCATCACACCGATTGAAACCCCCCCCAACCCGAAAAGTGCCTTCAAAAGCCCCTTTTCTTTTGATCCTGGACTTTCAACCTCCCAAATTAGCCATTTGCAGGGCCGGGAGGGGAAAAAGCAGAAAGGAGGTTTCTTTGCAGCTGACCAAAGAGAATATTCCGGCGAGAATTTCAGCTTTCATCATCAGGCCGAGCTTTTGGGATTAATTGGCCAGAGTTTGCAACAAACCTCGCCAAGGATGATTAGCCGACACACAAGCGCCCTCGGGGTCCCGACTGCCTTTGCCGAGAGGCCGACCTGGCTACGAAACAGGACAAATTGTTCTTTTAAATGGTCGATTGGTCCAGGTAATGAACCCTATTGGGATATAAAATGCGAAATAATTATTATTTTTAAAAAAGGATGCTTTTGGTATGGAGGATAGACCCCACATGCCTGATATCCTCAAGGATCAGCAAAAGAGGCTGGGTTGCATTCTCGCAAGCTGCTCCAACCACCGTCCTGAAATTGAGAGTGGCGGACAAGAGGCTAGTCCTCATTGTGCCAGGAGGAGAGCCAACACTGTTCATTTGCAATCTAATGTCCTTAAAAGTGGTAGGCAAGGGGCTAGTCCTCATTGTGCCAGGAAACACGCTGACACCATTTGCTTTCAATCCAGGTCTCTTTCCTTCCTTCCCCCTTCTCTCCCTTCCTTCATCTCTCCTTCCATCTTTTTCTCTCTCCATCCTTCTTTCCCTCCGTTCATCCTTCTCCCCTTCCCTCCATCTCTTCCTTCTCCCTTACTTCCACCTCTTCCTTCCTTCCCTCCATCTTTCTTCCTTCTGTCTCCCTTCCTTTCTTCTCTATCCCTCCCTCCCTTCCCTTCATCCATCTCTCTCCCTTCTCTCCCTCCCTCCAGGCCTTCATACTCCCCCAATGTTACCTAAAAGATAAAAAGTGACACTTTTCCACTGTGATAACCCCCCACTCCTTCAAAATAAAGACCCATGATCCTGGTTAGTTGTGACAGACGTCAGTTCTCTCCTCTCCCCACCCCCCACCACTGCCCTCCCCCATTAAACCTGGATATTCCTGGCCAACCAGCGGATCCTTCCCGCGACTTTTAAGAATCATTTGCAATTCTGGAATTAAATTTTCTGCAGAGGAGAATCAAAGCTGCCTCTCGCTTCCCACTGCTGTGTCGACAGTCGCTAAGCCTGCAATTAATTCCGCCGTTGGGTTTTTTGCACGATCCAGGCTTAATACGGAGGGAAATTTTTTTGGGGGGGGGGGGAAATCATCCTTAAGCCTATTTCTTTTTTAGCGGTTTCATCTCCAGGTTCCCTTATTTTTTCTTTTTTGCTGCCGCCAATCCTTTCTTCGTTAATTAACGAGCCAGCTAGCTCGTTTTGCAGACCGCTGGTTTCTCTACCACCAAGATGCATTAATCCTGGTCTATTATATATATATATATCTGGGGGGGAGGCAGATTAGTTCCTTCCGGTCTTTCTTGAAGCCCGGCAGGTTTTCAGCTGCATCTTAAAAAAACGCATCTCAAGAATCGTTCATTTTTTCATTCAGTGATTTAATACAGGCGGTCCTTGACTTAAGAACCACGATGGGGCCTAAATTTCAGTTGCTAATTGAGACATTTGTTAAGTGAAGTTTGCCCTGTTTTACCACCTTTCTTGCCACAGAAAGAAAGAAAAAGGAAGGAAGGAAGGAAGGAAGGAAGGAAGGAAGGAAGGAAGGAAGGAAGGAAGGAAGGAAGGAAGGGTCAGTCACAAAAGGGGATGACACCTCTCCAGGATGCTGCAACTGTCAAAAATATGAATCAGTTTCCAAAGTGTCCAAATTTTGATCACGTGGCCACGGGGATGCTGTAACGATCATTAAGTGTGAAAACCAGTCGTAAGTCCCTTTTTGTTAGTGCTGTCACTAAATGAACTGTTGTAAATTGAAGACTATCTGTATTTTTTTCTCCCCGTTCTGGAGTCAGATGTTTTCCGACCCACATTCAGAGCCGTAAACTAGGATTTAACCATGTTAGCCTGATTCTGGCCAGTTTGGGGGAAGACTTGCATCCTGTCTCAAAGAGCAGGGAAGGGGGCGTGTGAATGAATTTGGGGAGCCCAGAGCAATCTTCCCAACCCTAAACCCACCTGATCCATTCCTGAGGAACAAAACAAGAATATTAAATATTTTTGCCATCCGCAAAATCCAAGGCATTTTAATTGATTTAATTCAATACGAGTCGATCCCGTCTCTGTTTGTCTGTGTGCGTCTTGTGGTTGTGTGCCTCGCTACTTGGTTTTCGTTTAAAAAGACCTTCAACATTCGGCAAATAACACACATTAAATGTGCTCGGCAGAGGAAAAATAGATACAGCCAATTTTTAATCCCAGCGAACAAAACTTTTTAAAAACATGGCAGGAAAAAAGGCTGCAAGTTCATTATTCGCAGTTCGAATTAAGTTGAGGGTTTCGAAAAGCCAATGAGTTTTTCCAGGTTTTTAATTTTAAAGTCTTGTTCCTTTTTGTTTTCTTTTTCTTTTTTTGGGGTCACCAGAAATGCTTAGTGGAGTACCGGCGACTCGCACCACTCCAGAAAGCTCATTTAAAAGGAGAACTGGCGATAAAAGAAAAAAAAAATAGAGGTTCCCCCACCCCCCTAGAATACCTACTGGGTATTCAATAAAAGGCATGAAGGGGCACCCCGAGGATCTAAAAACGGGCCCTCCAGCAACGTGGAGAAAAATATCACATGGGAAAATAAACCCCACGTACCGAATGATTCTCGTTTGCTAGGACGGTCAAATTGAGACGATCCCGATGTGCAGATTAAAATCTTTTTTTGGTGCAGATAATTATTACTATTTTCAAAAGATAAAAAAAAAAACCCCATCTTCCTCGACGGTTGGTTTTGAGATCCCCCCCCCCCAAGACCCTTGCTGGGAACGAGGATCCCAAGGATGGAGGAGGGATCCCGAGACAGGCGATCTACCATGGTGTGGGGGATCCACTTCCGATGATCGATCCGATCCGGTGGCGGGAAGGATCGGAATCTGACTGGGATTTGGGGAGAGGAAGGGTCTCCACAGTCCGCTTGGGGGTACGAGGGAGACAAACGGGGATTTAATTTGATCCGGGCATCCAGTCCGAAGCCCCATCACTGGTAGGTGACCTTCACGCAGAACGTCTCCTCGTTCTTCCCTTCGGCGTCGTTGATATAAATCAGGATTTCCTCCTCGCCGGGGTTTTGGCTGGGGGCAAACCGCAAACCGATGGTGTAGGTCTCCCCACCGCCCACCTGGAGGGCGAGCAGAAAGGAAGGAGGGTTAAGGGTGCCAGCTGGTTTTGGGGTGGCAACTGGTGGCACGGAAAGAGGTCAGCCTGCTCTGGAGTCACCCAGGTGAGCTGCTCCCCAAAAGGGGGTCGTTTGACCCGTTAAAAATCCAAAAATGGGGCTCCCTGCTTGCCCTGCCCTCCCACCCTCCTTCCTACCCAGGAGAGATTTGCATTCCCTGGGATTATCCTTGACTACTAGGGAACAGCATCAGTGCTGGAAGGGAATGGGGTTCGCAAGGAGGAGGAGGAAGAGAAGAAGAAGAAGAGGAGGAGGAGGAGGAGGAGGGGAGAAGGAGAAGAAGAAGAAAAAGGAAAAGAAGAAGAGGAGGAGGGGGGAGTGGAAGGAGGAGGAGGGGGAGAAGAAGAAGAAGGAAAAGAAGAAGAGAAGGAGGGGGGAGTGGAAGGAGTAGGAGGAGTAGAGAAAAGAAGAAGAAGAGGAGGAGGAGGAGAAGGAGGAGGGGAGAAGGAGAAGAAGAAGAAAAAGGAAAAGAAGAAGAGGAGGAGGGGGGAGTGGAAGGAGGAGGAGGAGAGAAAAAAAAGAAGAAGAGGAGGAGAAGGAAGAGAAGGAGGAGAAGGAGAAGGAGAGGAGGAGGGGGGAGTGGAAGGAGGAGAAGAAGAGGAGGAAGAGGAGAAGAAGAGGAGGACGAGGAGGAGGAAGAGAAGGAGGAAGAGAAGGAGAAGAGGGAAAAGAAGAAGAGGAGGAGGAGGGGGGAGTGGAAGGAGGAGGAGGGGGAGAAGAAGAAGAAGGAAAAGAAGAAGAGAAGGAGGGGGGAGTGGAAGGAGTAGGAGGAGTAGAGAAAAGAAGAAGAAGAGGAGGAGGAGGAGAAGGAGGAGAAGAAGGAGAAGGAGAGGAGGAGGGGAGAGTGGAAGGAGAAGGAGGAAGAGAAGAAGAAGAAGAGGAGGAGGAGGAAGATGACAACTGTGGGGTCCTTGAGGCGCTCTGATCTTGGATGTCTTCTTGCAGACCTCTCATGATCCAACTAGGTAACACCATCGGTGCAGTGTGCGGAGCACTGAAGGTGTCACCCAATCTGGCAAAGAAGCATCGGCAAGAAAGCCGCCAAAGCTCAGAGGCCCCAAGGACCCCGGTCGTCCTCCTCCCTACAAACCTCCCTCCCTTCTGGCCCTGAGGAAATCGCCCAGCTGGGGAACGAAACGCCTACAAGGAAGCAAACAGGCCCCCTGCCCGCGGAACCCTTCACAAGGACCCCACCCCGAGGCGTCTCAGGAGCGCGCCTGGAAACCTCCAGCCCCTGCCCGCCACTTACCTGGAAGGAGTCCTCCTTGAAGTGCAGCAGATCCGGGTGGTTGGTGTGAAGGAAATAGGCCCGGGGGGACGGGTAGGAGTTGGTGTAGGTGATCTTCTTGTTCGACCCTTTTCCTCCCCCGGAAGGCAGCGCGATTTCGAAGGCCTGGCGGTGGGGAAAGGAGACGGAGAGGCTCAAGGGATCCCTGGCCCACTAGGGCCGGAAGGGACCCCGGAGGTCTTCTAGTCCAAGGCAGGAGGCCTTAAACCATCCTAGACAAATGGCTGTCCCATCTTTTCTTAAAAGACCCCCAGGGATGGAGCACCCACAACTTCTAGAGAGAAGTCCTTCCTTCCCTCCCTCCCTCCCTCCTTGCGATCCTTCCCTTCCTTCCTTCCAACCCTGCGTTTCTTCCTTTAATCTTCCTCCCTCCTTTTCTCCCTTCTTTCCCTCCCTCCCTCCTTCCTTCCCTCCATCCCTGCATTCCTTCCTTCCTTCCTTCCTTTCCTTCCTGGGTTCCTTTTTTCCTTCAATCTTCCTCCCTCCCTCCTTCCTTTCCTTCCTTCCCCGCCCCATTGAAATTCCACCAAGGCCCACCTTGGAGATGAAGGGCTGCCGGCAAGTCATGGACACCAGCCAGGTGGAGACCAGCTGATGGAACTCAACGTCCACCAGGTTGAGGGAGATGAAGCGGCAGCCGGCGCTCTGCGGCCGCAATCCGAGGTGCAGGTCTTGGACCCCGTTGGCCGGCAGGATGAAGACCCCGTCCGGTTCCAGCTGGAGGGCAGAAGAAGCAGAAAGAGCTGAGCCCCAACTCAAGGGGACAAGGTTTTTTTTCCCCAAGACCCTCAACTCTTGCAGGCATCAGAGCTTCCTTCCTTCCTTCCCTTCCCTTTCTTCCTCCATCCTTTCCTTCCCTCTCATTTATCCTTCCTCCCTTTCCTCTCTTCCTTCGTTCCTTCCCATCTCTTTCACCTCCTCTCCCTTTCTTCCTTTCCTTCTTTCCTTTCCTTTTTTCCTCCATCCTTTCCTTCCCTCTCATTTATCCTTCCTTTCTTCCTTTCCTCCCTCCCGTTCCTTTCTTCCTTCATTCCTTCCCATCTTTCATTTCCTCTCTCCCTTTCTTCCTTTCCTTCCTTCCGTCCATCCCTCCCTCCCTTCTTCTTCCTTTCTTCATCCCTCCCTTCCTCTTTCTCCTTCCTTCTCTATTTCCATCTTCTTCCTTCCTTCTTCCCTCCCTCCCTCTCTTTCTTTCTTCCTTCCTTCCTTCCTCCTTCCCTCCCTCCTTCCTATCTCATTCCTTCCTTCCTATCTCCTTCTTCCCTTCTCTTGCCAGGCAGGGTTGAGAAGACGAAGGTTTTACGCTGGGCCACATCCATAAAAAGATACCTGGGCCCGTAATAAAAGCACAATTTTTTTTAAAAAAAGGTTTCACCCTGCAGATTTCTCCACCAACAGGCCAAATTTTCTTGGCCGTTTTCGGACCGGGGGGGGGGGGGGGGGGGACTTTTCCAGATTTTTCTCCCGCACAGGAGGCTCCACCGACTTTGCGCTCCTCTTGCAGCCCCCATTTATAATTATGAGTTAAGAAAAGCCCCCAACGCAATTCTCTTGCCTCCAAATAACCTCATTAATTCAGGCGGCCGGACTGGGGGACTCTAGGATGGCTTTAATCAAAAGACAATTACTGAGCGGGTTTCCCCGCGATAAATTCTCCACCAGTTTCTTGCCACCGAAGGAGAGACGACCGTCCAAAGTCATCGGCGGACTCTAAACCAACATCCCTCGCAAACTTTTAACTTAACTTAACAACTGCAGGGGTTGGTTCACTTAATGACGGAGGAAAGGAAGGTCGCAAAACGGGGCAGCCCTGGTCGTAAACCGAGGACCTTACCTTCATCTCTCGCGGGTGGGAGGTGAAGGCCTTGACCTTACGGATGGTGTGGGTCCCCCGGAGCACCAAGGAGAGCCGCGTCAGCTGCCCCAGGATGCAGCTGGCCTCGACCCACTGCAGGCAGTGGAGGTAGAACTGCCAGGTCTGGGTGGGGGCAGCCAGCCAGGGGTCTCTGCCCAAAGCAGAAGGAGAGAGAAAGGGCGCTGAGAGGCAGGGAAATGGGAGCAGCAGGAGGGGGTCTCTGGAGGACATCCAGCCTCCTTCCAGAGCTGGAAGAAGGCAGGGAGGGAGGGAGGGAGGATACATGGAGGAAGAGAGAGAGATTTATTTATTTATTTGTTTATTCATTCAATTTATAGGCTGTCCCTCTCCGAAGACTCAGGATACAGGAAGGGAGGGAGGGAGGGAAGGAAGGAGAGAAGGATACAGGAAGGGAGGGAGGGAAGGGAGGAAGGAGAGAAGGATACAGGAAGGGAGGGAGAGAAGGAAGGAAGGAGAGAGAAGGATACAGGAGGGGAGGGAGTGAAGGAAGGAAGGAAAGAAGGATACAGGAAGGGAGGGAGGGAGGGAGGGAGGGAGGGAAGGAAGGAAGGAAGGAAGGAAGGATCACTTCCACCCCTCACTTTCCTTCCTTCCTTCTTTTCTTTTATTCCCTCCCTCCTTCTTGCCCTCCCGCCCCCCCCCCCCTTCCTTCCTTCCCTCCCTCCCTGAAGAATTTTTTCCAGGTCTTTGTGAATTTTGCAAGTTCCTCCAAGCAAGTTCTGTGCTCCCAGGGGTGACCTTGCAAGAGGAGAGTGGTGACAAAAACACAATTTAAGCCCCCCCCAAAGCAGAGAACTTTGGGGAGGGGGTGGGGGGGGAGAAAAGAAAAAATATCTTAAGCTTCAATTGACTTAAGTCTTTTCTGGTCTGGGAGAGAAAATCAGCCGTGATTTTCAAGGTGGTTATTATAAAATATAAACTCTTTTAGGATTTCTCCTGCTGTCTATTTTCTGACCTGCCTTAAAACTTGACAAGATGACACAAACCGTTTTTGCCTGACATTCCCCACTCTGATTTGCATAAAGGTGCTCGAACAGGTGACAGGTTTGCCACTTTTCGGCTCAGCTCAATGCCAGTTTGCAATCCCCGAATTATGGCTTAGCGCTTGGCGTGACGCCACCCCTACCCCCTCCCCCTGGTTCAGAGAAAACCAAGTTAAAAGCGAACCTCGGTTTCCGCAGATTTTGCAAACTTTGGGGTACAGCAAGGAAGATATAAATAAATGGGTTTACAAAGCAGTATATCAGTGGGTTTAGATACTCCCTTAAAAATAATTCACACAGGTAGTCCTCGACTTACGACAGTTCGTTTAGTGACCGTTCTAAGTTACGACGGCACTGGGGGAAAAAAAAAAGACTTGGGATTGTTTTTTTTAGACTTGCAAAAATCCCCGTGTGATCAAAATCCAGACGCTTGGTAACGGACTCATATTTATGACGGTCACATAAGGTGACCCCCCCCTTTTGCGACCGTTGGACGAGCAAAATCAACGGGGGAGACAGATTCACTTAACGCCCGTGTTCCTAACTGAAAAGCTGCAACAATTCACTTAACAACGGTGGCAAGGAAGGTCACTTTAACTATTAAATTTCGATCTCTAATGTTCCTTTATAACAGGGGTCTCCAACCTTGGCCACTTTAAGACGGGTGGACTTCAACTCCCAGAATTCCTCAGCCTGGCTGAGGAATTCTGGGAGTTGAAGTCCACCCGTCTTAAAGTGGCCAAGGTTGGAAACCCCTGCATCATAACACACACAGAATACACCCAACTCTCTGACCACAATCTCTCTCTCTCTCTCTCTCTCTCTCTCTCTCTCTCTCTCTCTCTCTCTCTCTCTCTCTCTCTCTCTCTATATATATATATATATATATATATATATATATATATATATATATATATATATATATGCTAACAACTGATGGGAGTTTGAGTAGTTTCTAAGGCGGCGAGGCTTACGTGTAAATCAACACGAAGAATCTCTGGATTTGGGGACTCGAACCCGCGGCGACCTTCAGAAAGATGTCCTGAGGTTCCCCAGGTCCCTGGAGGAGAACATCAAGAGCGGATTTAATTCGGTTCCTTTGGGAATTAAAATTAGGACGCGGGATTTTGAGATCTTAAGTAGAGGTCTTCATAATGACTTGTATAGGGTTGAATCCATGATCTATGTTAACCCCAAGCTGGTGGTCTTCAAGGAAAGAGCGTTTGTCCAGGATGGTCTTAAATTCTCCTGGCTTGGACTAGTAGACCTCCAAGGTCCCTTCCAGCCCTGCAACTCTATGGTCCTCCTATCCACTCTTTGCTCTGATGATGTTCCCTAGTTGGGTTGTGAAACTTCTGCAAGGAAATCACCAAGCTCAGAGAGCACCAAGGAACCCACACATCAAACGCTGAGCTACAAATGTTCTCTTCTATCAGTATTACCCATCTTCAGCTGGAGGCTAAACCTGCTGGATCTTGGCATGAAGCTACGTTCTGGAGATGCCACAGAGAACTCTGGGATATTCTTGATGGCCATCTCTTTCCCCCAGAACCTTCTGGTAGGATGCAACATGGAAAGGTTGGGGTCTTTGACAAAAGCCAACAGACATTCTTGAGGGTTGGGTTCACGGCGGTCAACCCATTGAGGAGAACTGCCTTGCTGTGTTCATAGCCTCTCTTCCGACTTAAAGGGATGGGCTTCGTTGACCTGTGAAGCTCAGGTTAGCATGTTCTAGTCCGTTCCCCCTTGAACCCTTTGCTTTCTGCCCTGATCCATCGCACCAACCACACCCATAAACTTATGTTGGTCAACCGTACCATCTTCTTGGTCTCACAGATGACGTTGGGGTCACTGCAGCGGACAAACATCTCAGGTTCTCCACCGGGAACGCCTACAGGAGCCCCTGACGAGGAGAAACAGGAGGGTCTCAAGAGCTGTTGGCCTTCAAGGACTTCAAATCAAATGTCCCCCTTGCAATCCATGACCACAGCTCCGATGGACTATGACCCATTCAACTAGAAGCCCTACTAGTGGCACACTTCTTAAAACATAGCAAATAAGTTCTCTGCAGAAAGAACGTCTTGAGAGGATCCAGATCTACAGATCATCCAAGTTCAAGGAGAATGGAATCCCAACCTTAAGGTTCACCACCTTTGTAAAGCTTGATACAAATTCCTAGTTTATTATCCAGCTGTTTAAGCTGTTCCAAGTGGTGTTCTCAACTTGGATAACTTTGAGATGAGCAGACTTCAACTCCCAGAATTCCCCAACCAACAGATTGAAGTGAAAGTCCACTCATCTTAAAAGTTGTGTTGATGGAACATTACGTATCCTAAACATTCAGGATATGGTCAACTTGAGGAGGAGAACTTGGGAGCCACCTGGAAGCGTGTGCCACGGAGGCAGGCGGATGGATTTCTTCAAGAAGGTCAGCTCCGGGTGGTAGAAGCGGAAGGTCTGATCCACTGCATGGGGCTGGGTTTCCACGCTGACGCTCAGGATAGCGAGGGGCTTGCCGTTGCCCACCGTGAAGGAGACCTGGAGAAGAAGAAGAAGACACTAAAGGACAGAGAAGGTCTCTCCTTCTCATTGACTTTTCTCGGAAAATTAGAACCGGAATTTTGTATCTCCCTTGACACCCAAAGTGGTAGAAGGAGAAGAGGAGTTGGAGGAGTTGGAAAAGAAGGGAGGAGAAGAAGAGGAAGAAGAAGTGGAAGAGGAAGGAGGAGGAGGAGGGAAGAAGAAGAAGGAGAAGGAGAAGGAGAAGGAGAAGGAGAAGGAGAAGAAGAAGAAGAAGGAGAAGAAGAAGAAGAAGAAGAAGAAGAAGAAGATCCAGGACACACCTTCTGTAAGCTTGTGTCCATGGTCTTCATGCTGTCCCATGGATTCTGGCCACCTCAGCAAGATGACAAAAAGCTTTCTAGCCCATGAAGAGGTCATGTGCACCATCCATCCCTTCCTGTCATGTTACCTTTATGTGTAGAGTCTCGCTGAACTTTCCGGAAGAGGTGGCCGTGGAGATCTTCTCACCTTCCTTAGACGTTGGCTCGGGGGGACCTTGCTGGAAATCAAAGAGATGACATGGCAGAAGACCTTCAGGGCCATTGTAACTTCAAATGGTGACTCAACGAATGGATATAAATCAAGGACCCTCTGTGTGGAAAAGCGAGGGGTGAGGAGGACTTCCCTACCTGCATGGTGGCCATCTGCTCCATGGAGAAGGTCTGGTACTTGAAGGGGATGTAGACTGTCTCCTTGGGACGGAGGTAGACCTGAGGAGTGAGGCCGTTATGAAGATGAAACATGTCCTCTTCCAATGGTGTGACAGTTTGGGTCAGTTCTTTAAAATGCCTCCACTCTCTGACGTCCAAGATGACGCTAGGAAAAGACCAAAGACAACGTTAACGAAGAAAACATGGAGATGGTGGACATCTCCAAGGGGTTCCTGGGGTCACCTTCTGGTTCTCCTGGCTCAAGTGTGGGGAAAAATTGTAGGTGGCCTCCAGTTATACCTCCAACATCCATTATCTCTTGGTTGGAGGTAAGGCGGAAGGTCAACAATATCTGAGAGATGACGCTGGGAAAAGACCAAGGACAACATGGATATGTTGGCGTTGGAGAGAGGGCATCTCCATGGAGTTCCTTGGCTCATCTTCTGGAAATTATACTCAAATTGTTTTTGCTTTGCACAGGTTGCCTTCAGGAAGTGAGGGGAGCCGAATATCAACTCGCAAAGCATCCCTGGCCTGCTCTCGAGTTGCCATAGGCCAGGGGGGATGGGAAAACTGCACAGCAGCCAAAGACAGATGCACATTCCACGCTTCTCTCTCTCAAGGCTGTATCCCAGGGTAACCTACAGCAGCTGGAGGGGAGTGACCTCTACAACCCGCAAAATTGCTCCGCTGGTGAATGTGCTTGATGACACACCCTGGGAGGAGGGAGGGAAACAGGGTTGTAATTGGAGCATAAATGACGTAGGGTCAGAGCTGGCTTCACTTGGGAAAGTGCCGTCATGAAGCTCCTAATAAATAATTGGATTTCTTTTGAAGGTTGGCATGAGATTCATTATTTAATTACGGCATCCGTTGGAACCCTGACATATAAGTGGTCTCCAGATGTTCTTCCAACTTCCATTGTCTCTTGGTTGGAGGTCAGGCTGAAGGTCAACAACATGTGGAGGCCCACCTACTCCAATCACTGTTGAAGTTACTGAATCTGGGTTGGCTTGTCCCGGGAATACTGAATGGGCAGTGACAATGGATGGTGGACACCGTTGAGTTTTGGGATGTCCTCTCCTACATCTTCCTTCCTTCCCCAAAGGAGTCCCACAAGGAGGGGACTATGCTTCTTCTCAACATCCTGCCGTTTTCTACCTGAGCTCCGGGTTGTCTATTCTGATGGTCACTGTGTGCTGGACGCTGTAGGGGTTTTTCAGGGCAAACTCAAAGAACTCGGCCGTGCCCAACGTGGCGTAGATGACGTGGTGGGTGGTGATGGCTTGGCAGAGCATGGCGGTGATGCTCTCAGCTTTGATGCGCTCCCGATACGCCTCGATCAGCTGGAGGTCTCGGGAGTGCTGAACCCGGTCCTCATGGCGGCCCTGGGATGGAGGTGGAGGGGAGAAAGATGACTTTAATCTCCTTCATGGGAATCCTTATATATTTGCTTAGCTGGCTCTCAACCGATGTCAGCCCAGACAAGAAACCACAATCGTGAATACTAATGCTGGCTTTATTTTAAGGTTACAATAGCAGAATCTTGCAAGTCTGAAAGTGCCTTTCTCCCCCCATGTCTTTATAGTCCAAGAAACTAGGGAGGGTCCCTCCTGAGATGCTTCCCATGTTCCCTTTTCCCTCTCAGGGTTCAGCTGCCTCTTACCTAAATGCTGTCTTGTCTGCATCTCTTCCTCCTGTCTTCCAAGGCCATTCCCACAGACCATTACCGTATTTCTGCCCCCTCCTTTTTACAGCCTAAGAAACTAGAGAGGGTCCCTCCTGAGATGCTCCTGGGGGCTCAATTTCTTATCTGTTATCTTGTCTGTGTCTCTTCCACCTGTCTGCCAAGGTCCTTCCCACAGACCACTACAATATTTCTGCTCCCTCCTCTTTACAGCCAAAGAAACTAGGGAGGGTCCCTTCTGAGATGCTTCCCATGCCCCTTTTCCTTCTGTGGGCTCAGTTTCCCTCACCAAGATGAAGCTGCTTTTCCTCCCAACGTCGCCCTCCTGGGACTCCTTCCTCCGGACCGAAAGCATCCTCTCCAATTTCCGGCGTCGGGTGAGTCCAGCTTCCTGGCTGGCAGGTTGTAAAACACCACTCACTTCCCGCAAGCCGGAGAAAAGGAGAGCAGCTAGCTCACTGTCCACGTCGGCCAGTTTTTTGGCTTGGCACACATTTCCAGCTGGAAGAGACACGCCAAAGAGTTGGCAGTCAAGCCAACCCACATCAAACCCAGGTCAGGTTCAATCCATGACGGTTTGTTTCAGGCAATGACGGCAGCCCGGTTGAATTCACACTAATAGTACCCCACCCGTCTACCACCCACCCCCCCAAATTAAGGAGAACCTACCCCTGTGAGTGCTGAGGGAGACCAAACTGCCACCAGGGAAGCTCCTGGCGCCGTCCTGCGAGGAGATGACCCGCCTCTGAGAAGGAGGTAAGGAGTGTGACCTCCGTAGCCTCTGTTCACACCGGTGGCCTGCAAGAGAAGAGAAGGGAAGAATGATGGGGAAGGGGGTGTTTCCCATTAGCAGAGCTACCCCCCTTAACCTGTTCAGGGATGAGGAAGGGGCTGGCATAGACCAGGGATGAGATCTTCTGAACTTCTCCTATTTGGGGTGTGGAAGAGAAGGGTTAGAAGATAGAACCACAGGTTGGAAGGGACCTTCAAACTCTTCAGTCTGACCCATGTTCAAGCAGGAAACACTATACCATTAAGGATAAATGGCTGTCCAGTCTCTTCTTAAAGACTTCCAGTGATGGAGTGGCCACCATTTCTGAAGGCAAGCTGTTCCATCCATCCATCCATCACTCTATCATGCACAGGTTAGTCCATCCTTGAAGTCCTTCTGTGAGAGAGCCCCGTCACTCCAGAAAGCTGTTCCAGAGCTTCTTATCTTATCTCTCACAACGAGGACCTTCCTCCTTATTTCAAATTTGGATGTATCTTGAATAGAACTTCAAACCCCTGGTCCTTGTCTTACCCTCGGGCGCTATGTTATCTTCTTCCCCAGAAGACCTATGGATTGTCAGGTCTTCCCTTAGCCTTCTCTTCTTCAGCCTAAACACACCCAAGTTCTTCTGAAGATGAAGCTTCCAAGATGACCTTCGCCATCCCTGATGCTCTTCTCTACGCTTTTTAGGTAAAAAGGGAGCAGAGACATCACCCCATAAAACCATACAACGGAAGAAGGGCATTGCAAGTGCATCACATTTGCATGTCGTCTCATATCAGATCTTTGCACATGGAACAGGACAGCCAAGGTAGAAACCAAAAGATCTTTCTCTTTCCATACCCAAGCCTGATCCTGCTCACACTGGTGGAACATGAGGGATGGATGGAAGCCTCCTGAGATGATGCCATGTCCTGCTCTAAAAATGTCGACCGCATCTCGCAAATCTCCCCGACACTTGACAACCATCGAACGGGTGACTTTCAACTTCATCATGATTTGAAGGAGATGGGAGATTTATTTTTACTTTTTTGTTGGGTTTTTTTTTTAACACTCTTGTGGTTTCTTCTCCCGGCCCGTCTCGCTTCTTCTCCTTGGAACACAAGACACACACACACACACACAAAAATCTCTCGATGCCTCAGGCGAGCTTCCATTTTGACAAGGAGGAAACAAAGACATCTTCTTCTTCATGAATAATGAAGGTGATGGAGCAACCCAGATTTCTGTCTCTCCGTCGAGGACTCGTGCGCGGGGAGGAAGGTTTGACGTGGCCCACGATGGAGGGACGGTTGGCGGGAGATGATGGAAGCTGCTGATAGCGCCGAGTCGGCGTCTTTTGATCAGATCATGTGGATGACTGGAAACCCCGGATGAGGTTTTTTTTTTCCCTTTGGCATGAAACAGACCCAAAATGAACTCGGCGTTTTATGGTTTTGATGATTAGAGAGAATGGATTAGAGGGGAGAACAGAGCTGGGTTGCAACCAGAGAGAGGCAGAGCTAAATTCATAATTGCACTTGTAACAAGATCAGAAAATGCTTCTGTTTCTTTCTTTCTTTCTTTCTTTCTTTCTTGTACTTGGGAGCTTCCGCTTTTGATTCTCTGCTCTTCTTTTTGTCTCACTTCGCGTCTTTCTCTTGGTTTTTACATAATAATATTAATAAAATTATTAAACTTTACATGGAGTTGCAGGCACGAAAGCTTCCTGCAAGAGCACCCCGAGGGTCTCCGGCTGCCAAAATCAATGTTCTCAAATTCCTTTCTTCCTTCCCTCTTTCTTTCATTCTTCCCTCCCTTTTTTCATTTTTTCCTTTCCTTCCTCCTTCCCTTCCCTCTCTTCCTTCCTTCTTTCCCCTACTTCCCCTTCCCTCCCTTCCTATCATCTTCCTTCCCTTCTTTCCTTCCTCCTTCCTTTTTCATTCTTTCCTTCCTCCTTCCCTTTCCTCCTTCCTCCCTCCCTTTTTCATTCTTTCTTTTCCTCCCTTCTCTCTCCTTCCCTTCCCTCCTTCTTTCCTTCCTCCCTGACTCCCAATTTTCCTTTCCTTTCTTTTCTTCCTTCCTCCAGCCCTCACCCCTTCCTTTTCTTTTCCTTTCCTCCTTCCTTCCCTTCCTTCTTTCATCTTTTTCTTTCTTTTTTCTTTCTTTCTTTTTCTTTCTCCCCACCTCCCTTTGTGGCGGCAACCATTGTTGTGTGTTCTGTTGCAGTTCTGACCCCCGAGTGGGGCTGGGGGGGGGGGGGGCTCCTTGCCTTTGACTCTCAGAAACAAACACCTTGATGCCTAATAGGTTTATCCAGTCCCTTCACAATCCTGATGGCTCTTTTGATCTCCACCTGAAAGCCAAAAACTCCCCCCTCCTCTTTCTACTTTTTGTTTTTTTTAAAAAAGGAAAGAAAGAAAATTGGGGGGGGGGGGGGAGAGAAGGCTGGTAGCCTTTTCAGAGCAGAGACGGTATCAAAGGAGACACCTCGGGCATCGGAGAGCCTTTGATTTGCAGTGGGGAAACGGAGAAGCTGCTTTGCAAAAATGTTTTCATTCTCGGCTGCTGTGAAGGCAGCTTAAAAGGTCCAGCTTAGCTAAGGAGAGCTGCTGCTTCTCCTCGAGGCAAGGAAATCCGTCTCCTCGGGGTGGGCGGATGGAGGCCCGTCTTCAAGAACTGGGCAGCCACCTTGACCCATCCTTCCAGCTCCGGAATGATACAGAATGCAGGATAACGAAGAATTGGAATGGACCTCGCAGGTCCTCTAGCCCAACTCCAGCAGATAAAGATTCCTTGGTTCCTTGAGGTTCCTCAACTTCTCCACATTGAGTAACGAGGAGAAGTCTCCTCGGACAGGACTCAAATCCTCCCGAGACCAGGAACCCTGGTTCCTTGGGGTTGCTCAACTTCTCAACACTGAGTAAGGAGAAGTCTCCTCAATTAGGACTCAAATCCGCCTGTGATCAGGGACCCTGGTTCCTTGGGGTTGCTCAACTTCTCCACGTTGAGTAAGGAGAAGTCTCCTCGGACAGGACTCAAATCCTTCCGAGACCAGGAACCCTGGATCCTTGAGGTTCCTCAACTTCTCCACGTTGAGTAAGGAGGAGAAGTCTCCTCGGACAGGACTCAAATCCTTCCGAGACCAGGAATCCTGGATCCTTGAGGTTCCTCAACTTCTCCACGTTGAGTAAGGAGAAGTCTCCTCGGACAGGACTCAAATCCTTCCGAGACCAGGAACCCTGGATCCTTGAGGTTCCTCAACTTCTCCACGTTGAGTAAGGACAAGTCTCCTCAATTAGGACTCAAATCCTCCTGTGATCAGGAACCCTGGTTCCTTGGGGTTGCTCAACTTCTCCACGTTGAGTGAGGTGAACAGACAGAAGTTGGAAGTGGGACTCACCGATGTTCGCCAGGCGGAGGTGAAGCTGACCCCTCACGACCGCGTGGACCCCGATGGGCTTGACCCCCCAAGGGCGGAAGACCTCCCCGCTCAGCACGGTTGCATCCGGCCTGTACTCCACGGTCAGGACCTCCAACTCGTGGTAGACCTGGACCCCCGTCCGTCCTTGGCGAAGGAGATGCTGCAGAGAGAGGTCGGTTGTGGAGGGTCATGTCTGAATGGAGTGGTGGACCCCATCTCTCTATCTCCGTTGCCCCCACCCTGGAAATAGAGGCAGTCCTCAACTTACGGCAGTTCGAATCCTAGTACAGGTTTCCTGTGTGAGCAGGGGGTTGGACTAATGACCTCCAAGGTCCCTTCCCACTCTGTTACTGTTACTAATGGAGATTCGTTAAGTGAGCTTTGCTCCGTTTTACGACCTTTCTCGCCAGAGTTCTTAAGGCAATCACCACCGTTTGCTAAGTGAGTCACATGGTCGTTGAGTGGATCTGGTCAGAAGGTCGCAAAAGGGACAACTGCAAGGCCCTGGGACAACTGCGACCGTCATAAATATGAGCCGCCTGCCAAGCCTGTGAATTTTGATCCCGTGAGCTGCGACAGTCGTAAGCGTGAAAAACGGATCTGACTTTTTCCCAAGGGGATCGCGTGCACTCCGGGTGTAACTCGAGGACTGCTCTCTAAGCACTTCCCCACCTACCTTCAGCTTCACCGCGGCAGATCCCAGCAGAAGCAAAGAGTCCCCGTCCCAGACGTCGATCTGTAGGGCCTGCTGGGCCAGGTAGTGGAGGAACCAGCGCGGCTCACCTGGCTTAAGGGAGGCCACGCCCACCAGGTACTTCAGGTGGAAGCCAGGGGGGGCTGCAGAGGAGGAAAGAGGACCACGGGGCATAGTAAGATGGCAGGAACCTTCCAAAAGCAATAATACGAAGGAAGGAGGAAGAAACAGGGAAGGAGGATTTGAAGAAGGAGGAGAGGGAGAAGGTGATGGGGAAGAAGAAGAGGAAGAATAAATGGAGTGGGGGGAGGGAGGGAAGGAGGACAGAGAGGAGGGTGGAGGAAAAGGGAAGAAACAGGGAGGGAGGGAGGGAGGGAGGGAGGGAGGGAGGGAGGGAAGAAAGAGAAGGAGAAGGAAGAGGAAGGATAAATAGAGGGAGGGAAGAAAGGAAGAACAGAAAAGGGAAGGAAGGAGGGAGGATGAAATAGATGGATGGATGGAAAGAAGGAAGGAAGATTAAAGGGAGGGAGGGAGGGAGGGAGGAAGTGAAGAAGGAGACAGAAGAATAAATAGAGGGAGGGAAGGAGGAAGGAAGGAAGGAAGGAAGGAAGGAAGGAAGGAAAGAGAGAAATGACTAGCTGAGGAATTCTGGGAGTTGAATGCCAAATGGAGCATCGCATAAAAGGCCTAGACTGACTCTCTTGCCAATCCCAGTATATCCCAGCCTTTCTGCGACTTCCGAATATTAGCCAATGGTCCTCTCCGTATCAGCCTCTTCTGGCCTGTGGGGTCCCAGCCTTACCGAGATTCAGGGTCCCATCTGGGTTGATCTGCGCCAAGATGTGGGTCGCCGGCCCGCAGGCCTGAGTCTGGACCAGCTGTAGCCGTGGCGAGGTCACCGGGGGGAAGCGGTAAAACTGAAGGGTGAAGTAGACGCTTTGGGGCCACGTGGCAGAGTCATCCTGGGCAGCCCTGGTGGAAGGAGAGGAAATTCAACCGGCGAGGCCCCAAATCCTAGCCTGTTAAGAGCTGCACCCTAAACCAGATCAACCTTGGCAATGTTAAAGCATTTGGACTTCAACTCCCAGAATTCCCCAGCCATTTATACCTGTTTTTTCTCTCTCTCTCTCTGACTTCTTAGATTGGAGAGATTGCAGAGAAAGGGATTATAAGAGAGTAAGCAGGCACACACGGAGGATATACACCAAAAGGAATGCGTTATCACCAGGGAATCTGGGAATTCTGGCACCTTAAATGTTGCCAAAGTTAAGAAACACTGCACTAGACAAACCCCAAAGGAACAGACCCCCCCCCCCCCTTCTTTCAGGCAAAACCCCACCCAGTTTTCATTAAGGGGTGTTTTATCAGTAAAAAAATCAGTCATAAATTGAGGCACTGCAAAAGGCCACAAATGGGGACGGATTGCCAAACACTCAAACATGGCCAGTCTTCAGACCCAAAACAGGGTTGCAAGGTCCGTTGTAACTTCGATCGGTTGTTAAGTGAACAGTCGTAAATCAAGGAAAACCTACAGCCCAGAATGGAAAGGATCCAGGAATAATTATTTCATGGCAATCTAATTTTTGGCTGGGACAAGAGTCTTCCAGCTGAGGATTCCACGGAGGAATCGAAAGCGGTCGCCCACCTGCTCAAGGCCAGGAACTGCAGGTGGATCTCATGGTCCGGCAAGGGATCGCCTTCCTCCCGCTGGGGGCTGCAGGGCACGGGATCGTTGGGATCCAACATCTCAAGTGGTTCCTTGTTGCAATCCAGAAGCTCGGGGAATCCAGCCGTGCGCAGGCGAGCGAGCGAGGCCCGGGTGGGGGCAGTATTGGGGCTGTGAAAAGGACGAGATTCTGAATCCTTCCTTCCTCTCTTTCTTCCTCCTTCCCTCTCTCTCTTTTCTTCCCTCCTTCCTTCCCACTATGTTTCCTTCCTTCCTCAGTCTCTTTTCTTCTTTCCTTTCTTCCTTCTTTCATTTTTCCTTTCTCCCTCCCCCTCCCATTTCTCTTCCTTCCTTCCCTTCCTTCCTCCCTTCTTCTCTTTCTTTCCATAATACAATAACACCTCTCCTTCCTCCCTCCCTTCCCTTATTTTCTTTTTACTTTCTTTCATTTTTCCTTCTTTTTCCTTCCTCTTTCTTTCCATAATACAAAAACCTCCTTCCTTCCCCCTCCCATCCCTCCTTCCTTCCCTCACTGTCTTCCTTCTATCTTCCCTCTTTCACCTTTCCTTCCTCACTTTTCTTTTTTCATTTTTCCTTCTTTCATTTTCCTTCCTCCCTCCATCCTTCCCTCTGTCCATCCCATCTTCCTCCCTCCCTCCCTCCCTCCCCCCCTCCTTCTTTTCCTTTCCCTTTTTCTTCCCTCCCTCCCTCCCTCCCTCTTAAAGTGACCAAGATTGAGAAACTTTGCTCTCCCTTCTAGAAGCTCATGTCTTTCATCAGCCCTGCAGAGAAACTGGTCCGATTTTGGGGCCTCACCTCCGCGAAGGGGCTCCTCCGAGGGCCAGGATGGGCACATGGACCGGCGTGAAGGGCAACTCTTGCAGCTGGTCCGCCGTGGAGCCATCCTCGAGTTGAGGGTTGTAACTCAGGTCGGACTCCAGGTGAGCGATGGCTGCTTGGCTCTGCTCTGGCTGGGAAGGGAGAGAAGGGAAATTGAGGAAGTGTCCGAAGATGAAAGAGACGGTCGGCATGGAGGTTGGTTAAGAAGGTTAGACTCAACTGGTCTCGTGACTGAACCCGATCTATCTTAGAATACGGAATGACAGGGCTGGAAGGGACCTTGGAGGTCTTCTAGTCCAACCCCCCTGTCCACGCAGGAGGCCGTCTACCCTCCTGGACAACTATCTGTCCAGTCTCTTCTTAAAAGCCTCCAGTGACGGAGTAGCCACAACTTATGGAGGTCAGCTGTTCCATCTAACCATCCATCAATTCCTTCATCCTGTTGATGAATGGATGGATGGATATAGATGGATCGATAAATAGATAGATATAGACATGGTTGGTAGATAGATAGGATAGATAGATAGACAGACAGACAGATAGATTTATTCTATGGATGGATGGATGGATGGATAGACAGATAGATTCGATGGATGGATGGATGGATGGATGGATGGATGGATGGATGGATAGATACAGATAGATAGATAGATAGATGATAGATAGATAGATAGATAGATAGATAACAGACAGATAAAATACATTGCAGAGAAAGGGATTATAAGGGAGTAAGCAGGCATACACTGAGGACAGACATCAAACCTTTATCTATCTGTCTATCTGTCTGTCCGTCTGTCTGTCCATCTACCGTGTTTCCCCCAAAATAAGACCGGGTCTTATATTAATTTTTGCTCAAAAGGACGCATTAGGGTTTATTTTCTGGTGAGGTCTTATTTTGGGGGAAATACGGTACTAAATGCATCCATCTGGCTGACGATCTTATTTTGGGGGTAGAGTTTATATTACGAGCATCCTGAAAAATCATGCTAGGAATTATTTTCCCTAGGGTTGGGTCTTAATTTTCGGGGAAACAGGGTATCTACCTACCTACCTACCTACCTCTCTCTCTCTCTCTCTCTATGAATCATAAAATCATAGTTCAAATTTTTCCAGCGATTAATTGATATGGGATTAGAGAGTAAGTGTTGGGAGGGACCTTGGAGGTCTTCCGGTCCAACTCCCAACTCAAGCTGGAGATCCTAGTGTCAACTTCGAAACGGACCCACACCGGGGATAGAGATGGGACAACAAATTCTTACCTCTCTGGCCGGCTGAAGACTGTCCTGGGACGGCTGAGCACCGCTGACCGCTGGCAGCAACGCATGGCTGCTCCTGTCTGTCGGGGACGCCAACAGTTGCGACATCGACAGCTGTTAAGGCAAGGTCACTCGTGAAACGAGCGAGCGGAGGCCAGGCTAGAATTGCGTAGAGGCAAGTCCAGGCAACCGACTCGTACTTATGACGGTCACGAGATCCCCTTTTGCGACCATCTGACCAGCAAAGCCAATGAGGAAGCCCGATGTCATTTAACAACTGCGTTACGAGATTAACAACAGTGGGAAGAAAGTTCAGAAAATATCGCAAAACTGAGTTAACCACCATCTTGCTTAGCGACGGAAATTTGGGGCTGAATTGTGGTCATATGTCGAGGAATAGAAAAATATTCTCTTGGGGTTTTTTTCCCCCTGCAGGGGTCTTAAGGGGACAGAGACTTACCCCGGGACCCTTAGTGTAATCCTGAGTAGAAACCAACATCTGGACGGAAGGAGGTGAACCTAAGTAAGGGCAAAGAGGAAGAAACGTCACCGTAATCATGAAACATAGAATCCCAGGGCTGGAAGGGACCTTGGAGGCCATCTAGTCCAACCCGCTGCTCGAGGAGACCTCCGTTAAACCGATCGCCAGAGTCGTTAAAAGTTGGTCACGCGGTCATGATGTGACTTTGACTTCCCCCACTGACCTCGCGCGTCAAGACGGTCACAAAAGGGGATCCCACTGCGACCGTCATCCATACGAGTTGGTGTTTGATCACACGGTCACTAAATGAACCTGTCGTAACTCGAGAACCGCCTGTGTTTAAGCCACGAGAAGAGCTCGTATAAATATCTGTTTCGCCGAGAGAATCTCCGTCCGTTTCCATGGCAGCCAAGGGGTGTCGAGTTGCCATTCAGCCAAGGTCGTCTAGCCAAGGACTAGATGACCTCCGAGGTCCCTTCCGACTCGGTTTTTCTACATTCTAGATTTTAGCATCTATTCAAACAACCCCATGAAATCCGTCTCTGGTACATCAGTTTCCAGACCAGGAAAGGAGAGAAAAAAGCAAGAACAGACTGCACTCTAGTGGCTGAAAAAAATAATAATAATCTTGATTTTTTTCTCTCTCTCTCTCTTTTTTTCCTTTGGAAGCTTTTCAGTCTCGCTCCTTAAACTGAGAGGCCAGGAAATCCTCGATTTACGACGAAAATGGAGGCCAAAATGTTTATGCTGAGTGAGACGTAAGCGGTTGAAATTCAGTCACATGACTGGGAGGGGGGGGGGAAACATTGGAACCTCCAAACTGGGTCACAAGTATCCCACCCGCTGGGGGGTGGTCCGTCATAACTTCAAACGGTCGTAAATTGAGGATTGGCTGCTTCTGACCCCCATTAAGTGCTGCTTCAGCCTCGGAAGGGGTCTGGTGGCTGCCCCCAAGGGAGGAGAACCGCTCACCGGGGGTTGCGAGGGGTGGGCTCCTGATCTTGGGGGGCATTGGTGTTTCTCTCTTAACGCCCGGACTTTTGGCCGCTGTTCCGAATTGTTCCTCGGAGCTGGTGGAGAAGTGAAAGGCGAGGGTGCCCGATTCGACCTGCTTCACCTGCAATTTTAATTTAATTTTTTTTTAAAAAAAACAGATTAATCTTCCTCACCTGGCCCTATGTATTTGAACCAGGTAAGAGCCCCCCCCCCCCCGAAAATTCCAGTTCTTCCCCAATAACAATGAATTTCTAGGATGGGGTTTCTTGGTGGACTCCAGCTCCCAGAATTCCCCAGCCAGCTCCTCCAAAATGAACTTTTTTGGACCTATCTTCCCAGCGTGCTGCCCCAGGAACCATCATCCCCAGCCACCACGACCATGACTACCAAGATCTGAGATTGGAGAGCCAAGCGGGGAAGGGCTGCTCACCTCTTCGGAGCTCATGGTGGCCGGAGGAGTCTTGTAAACCAGGACATGGTGGGGATTCAGCTGAGGCCCGCCTCGCAAGGGAAGGACCACGTCCGCAGAATTCGCATCCAGAACCGGCTGCCAAAGGGCCCAGCGGACCGAATGCATGTAGGCTGCGGCTGTCAGGGAGGTCATGGAGGGTGTCTGTGGGAGGACGGAATCGTGTTAAATCAGGAAAGAAAGAAAGAAAGAAGGAAAGAAAGAAAGAGAAAGAAAGAAAGAAAGATGGATTAAGAAAGAAGGAAAAATGAAAGAGAAGGAAAAAAGAAAATATAAGGGAAGGGAGGGAGGGAAGAAGGAGGACTGGGGGATTCTGGGAGTTGAAGTCCCCCCATCTAAGCCGTCCTGTTCCATAACTGATGTGTTAGGAAAAGGGGAAACATTATTCCTTTTCATTCAGTTTCTTCTCCTTCTTCTTCTTGACGGAGGCTGACCAACGGCCTCCCTGCTTTCTCTTTGTCCTTGACCTCGGCCGAGCTCCCTCTCGGCAGGAGGAGCCAATTAACCAAGATTTGCTCCCGGCTCAAGACTGGAGTGTGGGCCACATCAGATGGCTCAACCGAGCTGAAGTCCAGCCTGGCCCGATTCTCCTTCTTTCCCCCCCTTTTTCTTGCTTCTCTGCTTGCCTTTTACCGGTAATTAAGGGAATTAGCTGGCTGGAGCCTCCTGGGTTTGCCCGGGCAAACGTGCTTGACTCATTAAGCCAGGATTAACCCTGATTAGAAGTGAGGGCCTCCCTGGCTGGGCACGAGAGGGTTCGGCCACTCGAGAATGCTGCTCCCTTCCTTCACCACTCCTTCTCTTTTTCTTCCTTCCTTCCTTCTTTCTTTCCTTCCCACCCTCTCTCCTTCCCCAGCCTTTCCTTTCCTTTCCTTTCCTTCCCTCTTCCTCCTTCCCTTCCCTCCTTTCCTTTCCTTTCATTCTCTCTTCCTCCCCCCTTCCCTCTTCCACCTTTCCTTCCCTTCCCTCTTCCTCCTTTCCTTTCCTTTCCTTTCCTTTCCTTTCCTTTCCTTTCCTTTCCATTCCTTTCCTTTCTCCTTCCTTATCATGATTCAATCCAGTGGACTTTCTAAATTCAGAAGAAACTTTCAAGACCCCATTAAAAAGCCTCCACGAAGAGGTGAAGGAGGCTTTGATGGACCTCCTGGGAAGCTTCAGCAGGTCAACCTAAGAGGGGAGGACAATCTGAGCTGTTGTTCTGTTCCCCCCTCAAGGCCGTACATCTTCCAATTCTTCTGTGTGGTGGACTTCAAAGTTCTCCCTCCTTTCATTGATCAGCGCTAATTGCAAATCAGAGGTCGGTCAAATGACTCAGCCACCGCCGTCACCCCAAAAGCAATCAGCAGGAGACCGTCTCATTATTATCAAGCTCCGGTTTTTTTGATCAAGCTTTCAGAAGTCAACGCAGAAAGGCCAGGATGAGGTCCTCGGTTAAGGAGACACGCTCGGGGGGAAAGAAGACAACAGATACTTAAGACGTCTAACATAGATGTTGGGTTCTGTCTGGACAGTTCCTCTGTCCCTCTTAATAAATAAAACTTGAAACTACTTCCAGACGCCCGTCCTTATCCTTCTTCTCGTGAGGAACTCAAAGCGATGTTGATGGTTGAAAGCTCTTTCTCAGGGGGCTTCAAAATCATGGGCTTTGGTGCCACCAACGTGAGACTTCCAGAATTGTTGTGCGGTCACGTAAGTATTAGGGGTTATTCTGGAGACCAACACGCATAATGTAATTCCTCGTTCAACGTGGAAAGTTGCCTTCTCCAGTTGTCGTGTCTCAACAGATGTCCTTGAGATGCCCTCAAGCTGGTGTTCACCATATCTTAACACATATCCTTGAGAAGCCCCTCAACCTAGTGTCCACTCAATTGCTCTTGAGATGCCGTGAACCTGGTGTCCACTGTACCTCAACAGATATCCTTGAGATACCCTCAACCTGGTGTCCCCCAATCCTCTGGGCAAGAAGGCCCCGTAATTCCTGAGCAACCAATGAAGTGTGAAAGTTTAAGACCACTAGAAGAGACCAGCTTCAGAAAAGTGTTCGTTCGTTCACAAAGAAGTCCACCCAACTAACCCTTGCATTACTTGGAAGAAGAAGAAGAAGAAAGAAACCGAAAGGTCATCTCCTACCTTCCCATCAGGGCCACTTGTAACAGAGAAGACATATTCCAACAGGAAGACCACTCCAAAAGCAGGGTGAGGCACCATCTCGGCCAGGTGGATGCGGCTTCGCAGGATGAGAGCTTGTCCCTCGGCACTGGATTTGGAAGAACCCCCCCAAAAAGGGTGAGGGAATCACCATTAATGTTAAGGAACTTCTTCTGCTAAGGTCCACCTATCCCATATCTGCCTTTCTCCCGTGTTCCTCAACCTTGGGAACATGAAGATGGGTGGACTTCAACTCCCAGAATTCCCTGGCCATAACTTTTGATGCGTATCCCCATTGTGTGCTTGCTTACTCTCTTATAATCCCTTTCTCTGCGATCTCTCTGCTCTAGGGAGCTGGAGAAAAAAATGGGCCGCAGCTGGCTGGGGAATTCTGGGTGCTGAAGACCACCCATCTTCAAGTAGACAAACTTGAGAAGCCTTGATGCTCCCACAGCCATTTCACTGGATTGCTGCTCGGCTGGGCTTTTTTTTCTAACTTTGCTACAGCGTGAGAGATCATGCTCTAGGCCAACAGCTGCCCTCCAAGCTATGCCAGAGGGGCATCTGGATAAGAAAACCAAACGTCTCAAAAAGAAAAGAGTGCCGCTTTCAAAGCTGGAACATCATCTCCGTGATGCCACCACCGCGTTAATCTCCTTTTCTTACGGGAAAGGAGCTCGCTTTGTTCCCGCGGGGTACCCAACGATGCTCACACCTTCCGTTCCCTGGTTCTCACCTGCTTTTGAGGGGACTTCCTTGTTTCCGGCGCAGGCTGCCGCTGCTTCCCCGGGCTCTATCGGCCTCTGGCAATGCCACAGGGACCACCACCACCACCTGGGGGGGCTGCACAAAGCACAAGCCATTGTGGACACCAACATGTAGCCGGCGTTCCTGGATCGCGAGGGAGGTCCCGTCCAGGATCGAGTTAACCTAGATTCAATCGAAAGACCAAAATTAACTCCACCGTTGTATGTAGGCTCACCACTTGGTACTCCGTCCCTAGGAAAGATTATTACAGAGAGTCCCCGATTTACGACGATTCATTTAATGACTGTTCAAAGTTAAAATGGGACTGAAAAGAGTGACATGACCAGTCCCCGCACTTACGACCCTGGCAGCCTCCCCATGTCACGCGATCAAAATCTTACGACCGTTGTAGGGTTGCCCAGGATCGCAATTGCCATTTGTGACACCTTCACAGCCGAGCGAAGTCAAGGGAGGAAAGTTGGATTCGCTTAACAAATGATTTACTTAACAACGCAGCAAAGAAGATCATAACATTCGAGCGGGGGGGGGGGGTTGGACTAGATGACCTCCAAGGTCCCTTCCAACTCTTTGTTATTCTACATTCTACGTTCAGCATGACTTCTTTAACAGTTTCCTGGCTTAGCCAGAGAAATCCCGGGTCTAAATGTGGGCCGGGTGTTCGGGAGGACGTGGAATAGACAAGTTGTTATTTTATTTATTTATTACCACAGTGATTTGTTGCCCATCTGGTGGTTCGAATTAAACCTCAGCAGGAACCAAAAGGAGGATTTCTGAGAAATTTCTCCAAACTTGGAAACAGCCTCCCCTCCTCTTTCGAAAACGGGAAATTCTCACGCGCAAAGAGTTCCATTTTGGGCCGATGCACCAACCAACGAGATGCACCATCACCGTGGGTGGGGGGCGGGGCGGGTAATTTTACGCCATCTGTCATAAACTAATAAAACTCAAAGCTGCCCCAGAGTGATTGTGGGGATATTAAACCGTTTCATCTTCTCCCTTTTTTTCTCCTTAAGGTCATTATTGCTTTCTAAATTACGGGGAGCTCCCGGAGACGACATTAAAAAACTTAGGATTCGCTCTCCGGCTCCATCCATCTCCAGTGGGGCTGTTTGCAAAACAGCTCATTAGCGGCTGCTCGTCGCAGGGAAAAATCCATCGGCATTGTAAACTGGCATCCAGGAAGCTGAGAAGAGTTTTCCTCTTTTAACAGAAGGAGAACAAAGACCATACGGCAGCTCCCAGGCGGGTTGCGCAAACAGGAGAATAAAAAGGAAAAGGAAACAAGGAAAAGAAAAAAAAAGAAACGTGACTATGGAGAAAATCTGTAGACAAACAAATGAGGAAAAAGGCTGTGATTGTCCCAGGAAATGACCTGTTTTTCACTGCTGGAGAAAAGTTTCATAACCAAAATAAGAAAGAAAAATCCCATTTTGCTAAAGGTGAGGTTTTGGGGACTCTAAAGGGAGTTTGTAATCCTTCAGGACTACAACCTAGAACAGTGCTTGACACCTTAAAGCAGCTGCTAAGGGTTACCCACGAAGCCAGAGTCCCTCAAACTTAGCAATTTTAAGGTGTTTGGACTTCAACTCCCAGAATTCTTGCTGGCTTCAGCAGGAGGACAAGTCAGTTGGCCCAGCTGATGCGCTTTACACGAGGATGCAAAGAGCTTAAGCATGACCCTATTAACCATGATGGCCCCAATTATAATTACAATCGTAGTTATAATTAAATGGCTTCTTAGCAAGAACGGTTCTTGGTATCTCGGTTTAGTTAGTAGCTTTCTAATGAGAGGAGAAATGATAAGAGAGAGAGAGAGAGAGAGAGAGAGAGAGAGAGAGAGAGAGAGAGAGAGAGAGAGAGAGACGTAGCAATAGCACTTATATACCGCTTCACATTGCTTTACAGCCCACTCTAAGCAGTTTACAGAGTCAGCAGGTTGCCCCCAACCATCTGGACCCTCATTTTATCAACCTCAGAAGGATTTAAGGTTGAGTCAACCTTGAGCCTAGTGAGATTCGAATTACCGAATTGCAGGCGGTTGGCAGTCATCAGAAGTAGAGCTGCAGTACTGCGCTCTAACCACTGCGCCACCGTGGCTCAGAGATAGATAGATAGATAGATAGATAGATAGATAGATAGATTAGATGAGACAGACAGACAGAGACGGATGGATGGATGGACGGATGATGGAGAGAGAGAGAGAGCAGGCAAGCAGACATAGGATTGAGATAGATGATAGATAGATAGATAGATAGATAGATAGATAGATAGATAGATAGATAGATAGATAGATAGATATAGGCAGGCAGACATAGGATTGAGATAGATAGATATAGACAGACAGAAGTATTTAAAGAGATATAGATATACACAGAAAGATAAAAAGATAGCTAGATAGATTAGATAGAGATGATAGAGATAGATAGATAGATAGATAGATAGATAGATAGATAGATAGATAGATAGATAGATAGATAGATAGATATGATTGATATAGAGAAATAGACATAGAAAGATAAATAGAAACAGAAAGAGACAGAAAGATAAATAGATTAGAGAGAGAGAGAGAGAGAGACAGGCAGGCAGGCAGGAAAAAGACAAAGATGAGAAGAGAGATGGAGGGAGAGAGGGAGAGACCTACTTGCTCGTGCATAAGCAAACTCAGGAGCTCCTCCTCAAACTTCTCCAGGGAAGGGTAGAGGTGGACAGTCAGCTTGTCCAGGTACCACGTCTGGCTCTTCATCAGGCGGGGCTTCTGCAAAAAGTCTCCTGCACACAGAGAGGAGCACCAAATGTATGTCCTTAAGTGAGTTTTGCCTCGTTTTACGACCTTTCTTGCCGCCATTCTTAAGTGAATCAACGCCCTTGTTAAAATGAGTAACCCAGTTGTTAAAGTTACTCTGGTTTTCCCATTCATGGTCAGAAGGTCGCAAAAAGGGGACCCCGGGGACGCTGCGACCGTCATAAATGTGACTCAGCCGCCAAGCATCCGAATCTAAATCACATGACAGGGGATGCTGAAACGGTCGTTAAATGTGAAAGCCATTGCTTCAATGCGGTTGTAACTTTGAACGGTCACTAAATGAAACAGCTGTAAATCGAGGACCGCGCACTGACAGGGTTTTGGGGTTTTTTAAACTTTTTCTTCCTTGACCCAGGTTGTGGAACCTATGACAAATTGCATCCTTTTTGAATCCTTAAAGGTAAAGGCAAAGGTTCCCCTCGCACATGTGTGCTAGTCGTTCCTGCCTCTAGGGGGCGATGCTCATCTCCGTTTCAAAGCAGAAGAGCCGGCGCTGTCCGAAGACGCCTCTGTGGTCCTGTGGCCGGCATGACTCAATGCCAAAGGCGCACGGAACGCTGTTTCCTTCCCACCAAGGGTGGTCCCTATTTTTCTACTTGCATTTTTTTTTAATGTGCTTTCAAACTGCTAGGTGGACAGAAGCTGGGACAAGTCACGGGAGCTCACCCCGTTACACGGCAGCACTCGGGATTCGAACCGCTGAACGGCCCACCTTTCGACCGACAAGCTCAGCGCCTTAGCCGCTGAGCCACCGCGTCCCCTAATCCTACACGCTTTCCGAATTTACAGACTGGGAAGGTTTTCAGAAGGTGGGAATTGCATCTCACTTCTTGTCCCTTCACGTATTTTGCAGCTCAAAAAACCAGGGCAGGAAAAAAAAAAGAAGAAAAAAGCAAAATAAAAACCGAATAAAATACTATCCGGCTGGCTTTAAAAATAAATAAATAAATAAATAAATAAATTAATTAATTAATTAATTAATTAATTAATTCTGCAAGGCGTGCAGAGCTCGGGAGTCCCCTTCATGTTCGAAAAGGGGATAATTTGCAGCCATCGGCGTTAATTCAATTTCCAAGGGCCGAAATACGCCTTTTTCCCTTCTCGCCTTTGCGGAGGCTGTGATCTAGCGGCTTCGGGGGTGGGTAGGGGGGGGATCAAATTACCGGGTTCATTTTCAGCTGGAAGTGCCACCAATTTGCCACCAATTTCAGAGCTGGGCTGGTGGTTTTTTTTCTTTTTTTTTAAAGGCCGGGAAGCTTTAAGTGCTGGGCTTTTTCTGATGAAGGGGAGATGAGGAGAAGGGAGGGAGGGAAGGGATTTGCTGGAAAACGAGGAGGGGGCGTGAAGGTAATTGGGAATTTGAGGGTGGTAAGGACCCCGTTGTACAGAGCAGGGGCTTGTCGGAGCGATGGGAGAACGGATCTTAAAAGGTCTGTCACCTTTTAGAACTTTTTATCATGTTGTTTTCTAATTTTAAATTAAGTCAGTCCTCAAATTATTCGGAGTTTCATAGCGTGGATTAAATTAATATTCAGATCAAGCCAAGTAACTTTATTGAGGCCATGAACCAGTAGAAAGAGATAGCCCTCATCTTATGACCGCCAACGGAGCCCAACATTTCCGTTGCTAAGTGAGATATTTTGTTAAGTGAGACTTGCCCCGTTTTACGACTTGTCTTGCCACATCTGTTAAATGAATCGCTGCTGTTGTTAAATAATGGGGAAGGGGGAAGGAAAGGAAGACGGGAGAGGAGAGGGTAAAAGAAAAGAAAAGGAGGGAAGGAAGGAAGGAAGGAAAGAAAGAAAAGGGAGGGAGGGAGGGCAAGGGTTATGTATACCTTCAGGCGCTGCTAAGACCCCTGGGACCCTCTGCCCGCTGGACACGGGGGTATTCTCAGGCAGGAGATGGTAAATGGCCTCCAAGGGTGGGTGGAGCTGCAGGGTGCATTGCAGGTGAGTGTTTTCCATCACTGTCAGGTACTTGTTCTCTAAAGGAGCCAAAAGGAGAGACAGACAGATCAGAAAGAAGGAAGGAAGGAAGGAAAAAAGAAAAAACAAGGAAGATAGAAAAGGGAGAGGAGAGAGAGGGAGGAAGGAAGGAAAAGAGAAGGAGGGAGGAAAGAAGGACAAAGAGGAGGAAGGAAGGAAAGGGAGACATTGTGACATAATAAATTAAACTCACATCAGGACAATTCGAATCCAGATTTCACAAATTCCGGACGGCTGCTTTTAGTCTGGCCATCAACACCCAGCCCAGACCCTTTAACCCTGAACGACCTAAGGACATCAAGAGAGCTCCGCTTGCTGGGCTAAGGTGCCAACGGGCTCTCTGGCTGGCAAAGTGGGGCCCCTTCGGGGCAGCAGAAGCGGCAGAGGAAGTGGGGGGAACCCTCCTGGTCTATACCAGAAGGGAGGAATTGCCGCAACCAGAGAGAAAATTGAATTCTCTTGAATCTTGAATTCAGCAATTACGATTTCCAATAGCCTGTCCCTTCCCCGATCTTTGCACCCCGAATCATTTTCCAACCCCGCAAGGCTGTTTTTGTACGGATTTCCCAGGTGCAAAGAACACAGGGCCTGGCCTGTGCAAACCTCTGGGCACCCTACGACTTACTCTCTATGGGCTCCAGGAGCAGTGGGTGCAGGAGGGCGCGGGGAGTCCCTTGATACAAAGGAAGCCTGCAGAGAGAAGGGGAGTATCGGATCAGAGAGAAGTTGGGTTTTTGTTTTGTTTTTGTTTTTTTAAAATGAGTTTTTGAGAGCTAAGTTGGTGATTGGCCCAAAATTACCCAACCGGATTTTCTGCTTACGGCGGGACTAGAACTCCCAGTCTGCTGGCAGTTGGACCAAAGTCACCCAGCTAGCTTTCCTGGCTAATATGGGACTAGAATTCACTATCTCCTGGCAATTGGACCAAAGTCACCTAGCTGGCTTTCGTACCTAAAGCAGGACTAGAACTCCCAGTCGCCTGGCGATTGGACCAAAGTTACCCAGCTGGCTTTTGTGCCTAAGTTGGCACTAGAACTCCCAGTTTCCTGGTGATTGGTCAAAAGTCACCCAGCCAGCTTTCATACTTAAGACAGAACTAGAACTCACCATCTCCTGGCAACTGGCCCAAACTCACTTAGCCATCTTTTTTGCCAAAGTGTTAAATCCCACCCCACCTGGCGGAAGGGCACCTGATTTTAGAGCTTTTAGTCAAGGGATTCCTTGTCATTGATACCAACCACGTTTCATCCCGAAGCTAACCAACGTACCCTTTGCCCGTCGAGTTCCAAATCAGCGGCTCGGATTTGCCGTTAAACAACCGGAGGAACCCGAACCCACAGCCGACTTCCCGGGACGCCGCGTCCTGTCCCTTGGCGGTCGCTACAATCTCTAGCACCATCAAGATTCCAGGGTGACCCAAAGACGTGAGGAAGTACACCGTCTGGGAGGGCAGCAGAGAGAAAGGGTGAAGGAGAGCGGGCCTTTGGCTTTCTCCTGTACATTTCCCGATCGGGGCTGCTCGTTGGCGAGACGGTCTCGGTGACAGGAGATTAATCATCCCGGCTGACAGCTTCTCCAGGCCTGCCACTCTCTCGCCTCCGGCACAGAGGCTGGGATTGTGAAGCGGGTTTGCGATCTCTTTTGTCAGCAACTTCCCTCTCGGCGGGATAACAGATGCCAACGCAATGCAGAAGATGCCGAGACTTCCAAGGGCCGTTCAGGCTGGCTCTGGTCAGCCGGGTAGCGAAAGTCAAAACCACCCCTGCGAGGAGACACTCCCGCCCCCACCCCACCCATCAATCTTGAGCACCTGCAGGAAGAAAAAGCTTGAAAACCCCTAAGTTGCAAAATGTGAATTGCAGTTGATCCTTGAGTTACGATCACAATGGAGCCCCAAACTCTCTGTTGCTAAGCGAGACGTTCGTTAAGTGTGCTTTATCCCATTTTACAACCTTTCCTGTCACATTTGTTAAGGGAGTGGCTCAGTTAGTCACACGGTTCTTAAGTGAACCTGGCTTCCCCGTTGCTTGTCAGAAGGTCGCAAAAAGGGATTGCGTGACCCTGGGATGCTGCAACCGTCATAAGTATGAGTCAGTTGCCAAGAGTCTGAATTCTGATCACGTGACTGTGCTGCAACTGTCGTAAGTGTGGAAAAAGGGTTAATGATTTGTTTAAAAAAATTAATCCTTAAATGAGAGGGATCGCCACATTTGTAGGGGGCTCTCGGGAAGGACGTTTGGATGAAAATAAAGACCGAGCTGCTGTTTTCTTGAAAAATTTGAATTTAAAAGCCCCCAACTGAAAAGCTGCAGGGAGGATGCAAGGATGCTTAAGAGAGGGCAAGTTTAGCAGTTAAAAGTTTTGGCAGCTTTTTCACAGGATTCTTGGAACAACAGCGCCCTCTGCTGCTGGTTTTAGAACCAGCTCTTCTGGGATGGAGAGCCCACCTTCGCCCACTGGACCCGGATGATTATTTATTTATTTATTTATTTATTTATTTATTTATTTCAATTTCTATACCGCCCTTCTCCCGAAGGACTCAGGGCGGTGAACAGTTAAAATGACATACATGTATACACATAGAATGTGAATATAAATAATTAAGCCAGTTTGGCTCAACAGTAAAGAAACTTCAGCATAAGATTTAAAATTAGAAAAGATTTATGCCAGACCGGCTTGGTGAAAAAGAAAGGTCTTAACTGCACGACGGAAAGTACGAAGATCTGGGATCATTCGTATCCCTGGGGGTAACCTGTTCCAAAGGGTAGGTGCCCCAACAGAAAAGGCTCTTTCTCTGGGAACCACTAGTCGGCATTGCTTTAGTGATGGCACCCTGAGAAGGCCTACCCTGTGGGAGCGTACTGGTTGGTGGGAGGTTATTGGTTGCAGAAGGTGGTCTCGTAGATACCCAGGTCCTAAGCCATGGAGGAGTTTGAAGGTAAGAACCAACACAACATTATTAAGGAAGCCTGCAGAGAAAAATTTTCAATTCTGGCAAAAATATTCTCTTTTTTTTTTTTTGAGAACGATACTCTGCAGGGAAGATAATAACTTCAGTGCAGGGAAGGAGATTTGACTTATTGTATTTGTTTTGAAATTTGTATCCTGCCCACCTAGCCAAGAGGGGACTCTAGGTAGCTTAGACATAAAACTAACCAAATAAAACAAGAAAACATCACGGTCATTCATAGGAACACTTCATTCTGGTTTTCAGCAAAATCATCCAAGAGTGAACGGGGGGAAACGACCACAGCATTCGTTTTACAACCACTGGGTTCAGTTAATGACGGCCGCAAGAAAAGTTATAAACTCAGATCACACACGTGGCCCACCCATTTTACGATCGTCATGACGTACGTCCATAATTGAGAGACCCCATGATGGTCATACGTCGAGGACTACCCGTTGTTCAGTTTTTCCCCATCTGAAAGTTGCCACAGTTGAGAAAAGCTAGTCTAGAGCCTCCATTAAACGAGGGGGTCTCCCCATAATTTTGGGGGAAAGACCCATCAGCCCTTACCTCGTTGAAGACCACGGAGGGCGGCTGCCCCGGGACGGATTTCAGAGGCCTTGGGGGGCTTCTCCAAGTCCTGCCGAAGAACTGGCGATAGGCCACGTCGAAGAGCGAAAGGCGCAGCTGGAATGGCACTTCCACCATGTTCTCAAGAACTTTCTGCAGAGTGTTGAAGGGCCAAGGAGGGGAGTTAGCACCAGGGAGGAGGGGTGGGTGAGGGAGAATGAGAGGAAGGAGGTCTCAGGTGAATAGCAAACATCAAATCGCGAAGAAATAGCTGAAAAGGGAAGGAAAAGAATTGTACCGAGCGGATCAGGTCTTGCTTTAGGCAATCTATGGGAGGATTTGGGTTGTCCCTGACGTCATCCACATACAGTAGGATGAACCCAAGTTTGTCAAGGTTTGAGAGGGGTGGACTTCAACTCCCAGAATTTTGGAGGGAAGAAGGAAGGAAGGAAGGAAGGAAGGAAGGAATACAGGGAAACAAGAGAACAAAGAGAGGGAGGGAGGAAAAGAGGGAAGGAAATGAAGGAAAAGAGGGAATTCTGGCTGTTGAAGTCCACCCACCCTAAAGCCCTGAAAACTACAACTCAAACAATACGGATAACAAAATCACTAGAGACGGCAACTTTATATTCTGATTGGATTGATTGATCTTACTTGTTTCAAGGCATTCCCGTGCACGCTCTTCAAGACGCACTGGAATGGCACCGATTGTTGGAGTGGCAAATTTGGCCTCCGGACGTTACGCGGAGGCACGGTTAGGCTCTGGTGGAAGATCTTGTGCCACTCCCCCATCCTGGGGACCAGGTGCGGTGCCACCGTGCGTTTCACTTCGGCTTCTGGGCTTCCGGCCTTCAAACACAAAGCGATTGTTTTGTGAGTGGGGAAGCGATCCCTTCTGCTTAATTTCTTAGAGAAAAGAGTAGGCTTGGGTTATAAAATCTGAATTCTGAAGGCTCTAATGGTTTCTCCACCTTGGCAACTTGAAGATGTGCAGAGTTCCAACTCCCAGAATTCTCCAGGCGGCCCATGCTCTCTCTCTCTTTTTCCTCATTCCACCTCCCCATAGTGCAGAGATTGCAGTGAAAGGGATCAGAAGAGAGTAAGCGGGCCGCAATGGAAATACACCTCAAAATTGCTTAACGCATTGTAAGCCGCCCTGAGTCTTCGGAGAACGGCGGCATATAAATCAAAATAAATTTAAAAAAAAGAAATACATTAGCACCAGGGAACTGAAGCCTGCCCATCTTCAAACTGCTAAGCTGGAGAAACACTGATCTAGAAATATAAAAATTACCAGCTTTCAAGTCAAACACTCTTACATTTGTAAAGAGGTGATGTCTGAAGGACAAGTCTTTCCACGCCAGGAGCTGTCGAATTTCAGCTCTTAATTTAGTTGCTCGTTTGACACTCTTTTTACAAGGTCACAATGATTCAGAGATTTCACAGGGGGAGCTGGAGAGAAGCTGACTTCATCGAAAACGGATTCCAGGAAGAAAAAAGGAATAAAAGCAAAGCAAATATATATATACCCAAAAGAATTAACCCTAATCCGTATTATGTCTGAATTTTTTGCATTCAGACTTTTAATTTCTGCACGGAATGAGTCACCGTAACTAGCCCGGAATTCTCTCCATGTGGTAAATTATACCACTGAATAAATATATTAAATTAATCAGTGGAACGGCCTGCCTCCAGAAGTTCTGGGTGCTCCATCTCTGAAGGCTTTTAAGCCTGGGACACCCATTTGTCTGAAACAATGTAGGGTTTCCCACTTGAGCAGAGGGTCTGATTAGAACAGGGGGCTCCAACCTTTTAAGACTTGTGGACTTCAACTCCCAGAATTCCTCAGCCAGCAAAGCTTAAAGTTGCCAAGGTTGGAGACCAAGGTTGGACTAGAAGACCTCCAAGGCCCCTTCCGACTCGTGTTAGTTTCTTTCCTTCTCCTCTTTTCTAGAGAAACGATGAATAAGGGAACCTGTGTCCCTTGCGCACGGGTGTGATCGAAGGAGAAGCGCACAGCTTGTTCAGTGTTCATGATGCAGTTGCGAGGCCTCCCAATTGCAAGAATGTGTACGCACAAATGGGTTGCGGCCCGCCAGCGGAACTGACAGCAGATTCGGACAGTAAGGAGGTTGGGGAGGAACTGTTCTGTCCCCTTCCACGAGTGGCCTTGCAGAGGCTCAAATAGCCCGGCAGTAACAAACGCAGGCTAGAGAGTCTGAAGCTGGCCCTTTAATAAATAGTTCTCTTCCAAAGCGTGTATCAGTCAATAGTTACCGGGCAATGTTCCAAAGGTCTTGGCAGACAGCCAGCAGGCTAATGCAGGAATGCAGACTCTTGTCAAAAAATTCCAAACGAACAGTTGTAACGCCACTGCATCCAAAACACCAACAAATTGTTCACCACGCCTTTCCAGCCCAATCACACCCCTTTTATACTTTGTAGGCTGCAGTCCTACGTCTCCTGACCACACCTCTTAGGACGTGGACTTGAATTCTGATCATGTGTCTCTGGGGATTCTGCGGCAGTCCTAAGTCTGAGGATCAGCCATAATAAGTCTCTTTTAAGTGTCAGTGTTGCTACGTAGTCGCTACACGAATAGTCAAGGATGGCCTGTGCAAACCTTCTCTTTGCCAAAATCTGTGGATGTGAGGCTTAAAAGCTGCAAAATAAGGAGATTTTCAAAGAAAAGTTCCTTGCCAGAAAAATCAAATAGTTCTCACCTCTTGACTCAGCTTGCCATCCAAAAACCGAGATAGCTCCTTTCAGAGGCTAATCGCTACTGCCCCTAGGAAACACAACGACAACGATTTTTTTTTTAAAAAGCCCTTACAATTGGGAGCTCAGGAAGCGGCAAAACATCTAATTTTTCCTGCTAACTTGGACGCTAAGCGGCTTAAGGCTACCGAGACCCTGTGAGTTTTTTCCCTCCCCCTTGGAAGCATTAAATCCACACGTTTCATATCCCAAACTGGAAAAAGAGAAAGAGAGAGAACATATTGTGTGATTCGTCCTCCCACTAAGAGCCACGGATAGATATATTGTCGCGTTAGCTGATTTTTTAAACAACAGCTGCACATCGCCCCAGTACAAAAAAGAACAACGGAATTAATCAAGCATTTTAACACACGGCATAAGCAGGCAGGCGACAGCAGCACGAGGCTAGCCTGAAAATTTGTTATTTTTTTACATGCTTTTAGGCTAGTAAAATGCTCCACGGAGTAAAAATACTCAGTACAAAATGTTCTTAGAAGCAAGCTAGTTCTCTGTAGGTTTTCTCCACTCATATACGGCTGCGAAGGGCACATAAGCACAAAGCCAGAATAAAGGAGTGGCTATAAAATATAATTTAACTGGATTTTAGGCCCAAATGTGAAGCAGAATTTAGCAAGGTTGGGAAACCATAATCCCAGGAAAGCAGGCGGCTGATTTTAAACTGGTAAATGGTCCTGGGGATTTATACGTTGGTTTGTCCAAGGTAAACCAGAGTCCACTTAAACTTCACATGATCCCAAAATCTTGTTTGTTTCTTCAGGAGTCAGAAAATGATGCTCCGTTAGCAACAAGGTTTTTTCTTTGGAGTAAGTCTGCACATGTTCTATCTGAACACACAATCTGTTCAGGCTATGGGCAAATATATGGTAAATAAAAATGTAAATTTTGTATATATAAACACACAGAGATACTGAGAGATTGTGTATCAGGGAGAGAGAGAGATGATATATAAAAACACCATATAAAAGAAATAAAAATATATACAACCCATTATATAAATGCAGTATAGAACATGTGCCTACAATACATATATATGCAGCATTATATACATATATATATATATTTATATATATATATATATATATATATATATACATATGTGCGATGTATAATTTATATGCAATATAATTATACACTGAATGTATGTATGCATCATTACAATGCATATATGCATAACTATGTGCATTAAGCACACGCATAATGCAACATACATATACATGCAATATAAAAACATATAGGCAATATATAAACATGTACAATGTGCAATAAGCACAAAGATAATAGAAAACATATACATGCTATAGATAGTATGTTTTCTATTGTCTTTGCTTGTTGCACAAGTGTGTTTATACACACACATACATATACATATACACACCCACATTATATATATATATGTTTCCCTGAAAATAAGACCGTCTTATATTTTTTTGAACCCTGAAATACAGATACGTGCAATAAACAAAGACAATAGAAAACATACTATGTTCTCTCTCTCTCTCTCTCTTTCTATATATATAATGTATATGTGTATATAAAAAATATATAGGCAAAGTATACATATACATGCCACAGATACTCATATATATGCAATGTGTAAATATAAATGTGCAATATATAAAACACCTAAGGAGAGAAATGAATGCACCCTCCCCTAAAACAAAGCTGCCCCCCCTTTTCCACCAAGCATTTGGGGGGACCCCCCTCCCCAAGAAACACATTTCCCATCTCACCCTTGCACTAAACCACATTGTAACCTGGTTAATTAACCCTCATCCTGGTCTTTAGCCTTGGCCAACCTTCCTTAGGGAGCCCCCCCAAATGAAACCCCCTTTTTTCACCCTTATGTCCCTAGGTGGCCCCTCCCCATAGCCTCACATGCTTAAGAGTCCTTTTTTTTAAGCCATTTGGGGGGGGGGCTTTTATGAGCAACCTAATTCCACCACCCCCAACTCAGCAACCCTAATTTTGGGGTCCTGGGAAGGGAGAAGAGAAAAAGCACTCTGCACATGCTCAGAGGCACCCTTGTCACCCTCTCTCAGCTCTGTGGGGGGCTTCCTGGGAGGAAGTGGGGGGAGGGGAGGCAGGAAAGGGGGTTCTAGAGCCACCTGGAACAATGGGGGGCGGGACAAAGGGGTCCCCCAACTCCCACCGGCCAATCAGCGCGCTCTCCCAAAGGGGAGGGAGCCGAGCGCGGCGCCCTCGAGCCTCTCGAGGGCGGAGCCGTCAGGAGCCAATCAGCAGCCGCCACTCCTTTCCGTCCCCCCCCCATGGGGAGAGCCGAAAAAGGGCTCCCCGATTCTCCTCCCGCCCCTCGCCTCACCTGCCGCTCCCTCACTCCCCTATTCTTTCGGCCGGCGGCCGCCATCTTTCTCGGGACGTACCAACTGCATCGCGGGGGAGGTGGCCCCAAAACCCACTCCTCAATTAAAGTCTCCCTGGCAAAACAGGCTCCTTGAGGCTCCCTATACTCTCCTCTATATTTTACCATCTTCCCTCTCCTCCCTTTGCCGTTTTTATTCCTTCTCTCCCTCACGACACAGCTTTTATCTTCCTCTCCTCCCCCGAATTCTGGTAAATGGTTCGACCCAGCAGGCGGACCGCCCTCTCGTTGTTGTGGCAAAGCGGTTGCCAGGGCGACGAAAAAAGGGGCGTGCCCCCGTGCGGAACCAAAGCCCCGCGCGCGGGAAAGGAGGAGAAGACACGTGGTTGCGTTGCGCGGGCTTTCTGATCGTGTGAATGCGGATATTGGCTTTCCAGCGTGTCCGGATAGATTTATGCTGCCTCCTCTTTCGGGAAACCCGAGATGATAACCAGGGCTCACTTTTACTCCAGCACAACAACCCTGCAAGGTAGGGCAATAGCGAGCTTACAAACTTTAAATTGTGGCTTGAAAATGTTGGGTTAGCCCAGCCAATGGCCCTTTATGCTGTCGATCTTAGTTTAGCAGAAATCTAGACCTGTTTTTTTACAATTTAGCAAATTTAAGGTGGGTGCGTGGAAGTCAACTCCCAGAAATCCACTCATCTTAAAAAATGTCAGATTGAAAAAATCAGGCAGTCCTCCACTTACGACCACAAGTGAGCCGAAAATTGATGTTGCCAAGTGAGAAATGTGTTGAGTCAGTTTCGCCCCGTTTTACGACTTTTCTTGACTCATTTGGTCAGTGAATCACCGCAGTTGTTAAATTAGCAACATGGTTGTTAAGTGAATCTGACTTCCCCCTTAACTTGGCTCATCAGAAGGTCACAAAAGGAGATCACGTGGCCCATGAACACTGCAACCGTCATAAATACGAAGCACTTGCCAAACGTCTGAATTTTGCTCACGTGACCATGGTCATAAGTGTGAAGAATGGTCATAAGTCACTCTTTTCACTTCAAACAGTCACTAAACAGTTGTACATCGAGAACTACCTATATGGTATCGCACCACCAGGAAGGGTGGCCCTAATTTAATCGTTATTGGACTCGCTAACAAGGGCTACTAACCTCAATGTCTGTTTATCATCATGGATCAAAAGTGGCTTGTTTTCATAGCTGTTAAAGAAAGCCAAGATCCTCTCTCTATCTGTCCCTTCCTTCCCAATTCAGAACCCAAACAGCCCATCTTTAAGGCTCTTCCTAGGATTTAACTGTGGCTTAGTGAATAAACTATGATGAACTGCACTCATAACAACATCTATTAATCCGAACAAACCATGTTTACCGGAGTTTAGTTATTAATGTTCAACTAGGGTTATTTTCAGCCGTCCAGAAGTTTCCATTTGAATTTTAGCAAAATTATAGCTGTGTAATGCTGATATATTGTGCACAACATGAAGGATGATGGTTCACACTGAATAATTTGAGACCAATTATTCTATTCGCTCACTAATCGGTGAGGTGCAAATCAACCGGGCATCAAAGCCATGATCTGTTGCAACAGAGGTTACAGGTTAAGCCTGAAGTAGGCCTACATCTCAACCAGGGTTAACAAAAAACCCCAGGGGCTGGGATCATACTTTTGCCCCAATTCACACAACCCATGAATGGGGTCAAACTCTGCATCATTTTTAGCAACACCCTAGAATTCCATAGGATGACATCATGGCTTGTGCCCGACACCTAGAGCAGAACTAGTTTCTGGTTGCTTGAGTTATTAGCCAGTTTTACAAACTTGGGTAAATCCAGGCTTGCAAACAAAAGCCGTAACTTGTACCTCATATTTGGCATTTAGACACTGGTTTGTGGAAGACTCAGTCAGAGGTCAGCTCTGCAGATTGGGGACAACGTTTGGGCTCACCAACAAGCCACAAAAGACTGGCTTGCAGGCCTACAGGACTCCAGCATGACAACTAGAGTCTAAGCCATGGTTTGTAGAGGATCGAGTCCTTGGCTGGTTCTACAAACTAGGGCCATAGCCGGCTTGCAAACAGAAGCCCTAAAAGATCATGGCTTACAGCACCCCAAATGCCCATGATGCCATCCTGGCATGAATTTGCCACCTAAAACCATAGTTTGTTGCGGACCGAGTCATTGGCCAGCTCTCAAACTAGGATCAAACCTGGCTTGCAAACCGAACCCACAAAAGACTGTGGCTTGCAGAACCCCCAGATTGTTTACAGAACCCCATCCTGGCTTGTGGCCACCCTTTACGGCCTAAACCATGGCTTCTGTTGGGTTGAATTCTTGGGCCAAGGGCAAGAAGCCAGGAAGGATGGGCGCTCGCAAGGATGCTACGCACCTGGGTACCAGCCCCGGGCCAAGGATGCAGGCGACAGCGCCGATTGGCCGCGCCACCCGCCGGTCACTTGGAGGCGCTCCCAAGACCGGCCAATGGCGGCCGAGGGCTATTTGCATGCGGGCGATTGACGGCGCCGCCGGGCCAATGCGAGGCGCCGGCGGGCGGGCTCTCCTGGCACGAGGGCGAAGATGGTGTGAGCCCGGACAGCCGCTTTGCTCCTGTCGCCGCCGCCGCCGCCGCCGCAGGTAAGGGCTGGGGGGCCCGTGCATGGGAGGGGTCCTTCCTTGGGGGCTGCATCTCCCTCCTGGGGCGCTCTGGGGCTGCAATAGGCCTCCAGAAAATTGGGGGGGAAGCAAAGGTGGGGAGGGGGCTGCCAGGGGGGGCATTGCAGCAAGATGCAACGGGAGGGGGGCAGGAGGGGAGATGCAAAACACCCCCCTCCTCCACCCTCCCCTTCCTCTCTTTGCAAAGGCTGCAAAGCCCCAGAAGTTGGGGTCCTCCCCTTCCCCCCCCACCCCCCCCCCGCATTGCCCGGTGCCACTGCAGCAGCTTGGTGCAAGATGCATATATATGCATTCAAGAAGCAGCTGCCCTCCCTTCTTTCTCCCCCCCATCCCCCTTTGCAGGCTTGCAAAAGCAGGAACTGGGAGACCAGGAAAAGGGGCCCACTGCAGAGGGGGGGAAAAAACCCACCCGCGAGGGAGGGTATGGTGGGGGGAGCTCTGGGCTGGCTGGCCATCGGTGGGGAGAGGGTGCAAAATTCAGGAGGGGAGGCCTTGCTCCCTTTACCTGCCTGCAGGCGGGAGAGGGTGGGCCGGGAGACCCTCCCCATAAATGCATGGAGGGATATTTCAAGCCGGGGAGGGGAAAGGGGGGCGCCCTGCAGATTTGACAGCTGCCCTTCGTCAGTGACAGGAAATAGACCAGCCAATGTTGGCTAATTCCTCGATGCTGAATTTTATTGCAAGCGGGGCTGATTGTGGCGGTTGCAGGCTGCAGGGAGGAGGAGGAAGGGGGAGGGGGGGTCGGTGGGGACTTCCAAGGCGGATATTGGTGCAAAATGGGGGGGGGGGAAGGAAGTTGAGCGTGTGCCGCCTTCTCCATCGGCTGGTTGTGCGGTTGTGTGTTTTGGCAATATCGGTGCGCCCTTCCGTCAAAAAGGAAGAAGGAAGGCAGGAGATTTGCGCTGGTGAGAAATGTGGGGGGGGGGCTTCTTCCTGTGCGATCGCACACTTGGGGGTGTGCGCACACGCGTGTAAGCAAGCCCAATGCCCCTTTTCTTCCCCCCACTCTCAACTTTTGTCTTCCGCCAGTGGGGAAAATACAATGTTTTGACAGCCATAGCGCTCAGATTTACTGGTATATCCCCCTAATAGGGCACAGACACCCCCATATTTTGGGGGGAAGGGGGGAAGGCAGAAGTTGGATGAGATAAGTGCAGTGGGGAATTGGTCCCCCACCCCCGCCGTTCCGGGACTGATCTCATCTCTGGATGCCATTGCAAGTCATTCTTGGTTCAGGTCCAGCTGGATTTTTTTGCTGCATCCGAATCTTCACCAAATTTTACCTGTCCCAGCCACAATTTTCCCCCCAATAATTCTTTCACTGCCCCCCCCCCTTTGTGTAAAATTAGTAATTTTGGGTCTGTGCCCCGGACAGCTTGCAATCTCTACCCCCACCTCCCCTTGGAAGAAACGGAATATGCTGGTCGAAATATATATAATGAGGGTTTAAAAAAATAATCACAAATATTTTCTGTTAAAAAAAAATTGGACAAATATCATTGCCACATATTCCCAGCAGAGCGGTAACGACCTCAATTAATAAATTTCTCTTAAGGATCACTGCAGCCAATTAAAAGTCAGTTCCCACCGTTCCTCTATATCAAACTGGAATAATTTTTTTTAAAAAAATAGAATATTGGAGCTGTTTTCCTCAATGCCAGTGTTCCTCGACTTACGACCACAGTGGAGTCCCAAATTTCCGTTGCTGAGTGTTGTTAAGTGAGTTCTGCCCTGTTTTGCGACCTTTCTCTCCACGGCGGGGAAATGGATCGGTGCAGTGGTTCAGTTAGTCAATTGGTCATTAAATGAATCAGGCTTCCTGGTGGACTTGGCTGGTCAGAAGGTTACAAAAGGGAAGCTGCAAACGTCATAAATACAAGTCAGTTGCCAAGTGTCCGAATTTTGATCACTTGTGACGGTCGTATCTCCGTAAGTCACTTTTTTCAGTGTCGTCACTTTGAACGTTCGTTAAACGAATCATCGTAAGTTGAGGACCACCTGCATTGCTTCGCCTGGCCACCTAAAGCGAGTAATGATGGCCTCCAGGAGATGACCAGCAAAAGGCCCACCTGCACAGGTAATCCTCTGTTATACCTGTCCCCAAAATAGGGATTTACGACTCAAATTTGAAATTCTGACGGTTGGGATTTCCCTGTGGTCCCCTTTCTGCCTGCGTTTTATTCATTTATCATTAATTGAATTTCTCTACTGTCCATCTCACCAATACGGCAACTTGGGGTTAGTCCTTGACTTACAACCGTCCATTTAGCGACGGTTCAAACTTACAACGGCACTTAACGTTACTTAGGAATGTTTTTCACACGGCCATCACAACCACAAGAGCCAGCTTCAGACCCTTGGCAACGGACTCGTATTTAGGACGGTCGCCGCATCCCCGGGGTCACGTGATCCCCAACCGTGAGACTCACTTAAGAACTGCTGTGATTCACTTAGCAACCGTGGCAAGTCACGTCGTAAAGTGGGGCAAAACTCACTTAACGAGTGCCTTGCTTAGCTGCAGAAACTTTGGGCTTGTAAATCGAGGATTATCCGTCTCTTCGTATACTTACTTAATAACAACCTTGCCATCACTGCGTAAATAAAATTAGTCGTAATTTCTTTTTTCACTAGAAAAAGGCTCAGCTGGATGTTGAATATTTTAAAAATTCCCTAATTCGGCCACACCAGCCTTTTCCACCTTCTACCCAAATCTGCCTTTCTAGGGGGTTTTCTAAGTCTGGGGGGTTTTTTTTCTTTTTGCTCTACAAAGTGTTAAAAAACATATAAATAGTTTCGCTGATCACATCGAATTATTTTGCAGTCCTGACTCGGCTGCAGCTGCGACCCGAAAACTGAATTGCAAATAATGTGGTTGTGAGTGGGTGTTTTTTTCTGGGGTGGGGGAAACCAGAAAGCAAAAATTAAGTGGTCCTCCACTTACGACCGCAATGGAGGCCGCAGATTTCTGTCGCAAAGCAAGAAAGTTTTTCGATGAGCATTGCTCCGTTTTCCGACCTTTCTTGCCACTGTCGTTAAGTGGATCACTGTGGTTATTAAGCAAGCAAGCCTTTTCTTTTTTTTTTTAAACTTCCGACGAGCAATGTCACCGGGGAAGCCAAATTCGCTTAACGATCGTGTTACTAACTGCCAGGGATTCACTTAACAAGCGTAGCAGGAAAGGTTGGGAAACGGGGCGAAAGTCGCTAAACGTATGCCTCGCTTAGCAATGGAAATTTGGGGCAGCGGCCGTAAGTCAAGGCCATAAGTCAAGCGCTAAAGAGGCCATCTTGGCAGTCTCTGCCCTTAACTAACTGCCAGGGATTTAGTTAACACCCGTAGCAAGAAAAGTTATAAAATGGGGCGCAACTCGCTTAGCAAATGCCTTGCTTAACAAATGTCTTGCTTAACGATGGAAATTTGGGTCTCCGTTGCAGTCGTATATCGAGGACTGCCTGCATAGCATTCTGCCTTTGCAAACCAAAAGATTCTAGTCATTGTTGAGGAGCAGAAAGAAAGTCCAGCCATTCTCACTGGACCTTCTGAAGCGGTCAGCAGGGCGTGGCCAGGGAGGAGGGGGCTCACCTGCGGTCCCGAGGGAGGGTCAGGTTGCCACCAGGTTGTGAAACACGCTCCGGAGTTCACTGGGTCTTGTTTTTCCGTGACGTCCGTCATCACTCTATCTGCTTGACCTCCAAGACCGCGTGCTCACCTGGGCCGTGTTTCTCCGGCCGAAGCTTTTATCCTGATGAAATAGAAGTGATGGGTTTCGAACAGCCTCAGGTGTAAGGCGGTGCCTGGGAAACATAGCACTCAAGAGGCAGAATGAAAAAGTTGGTTCCGTGTTGAAGGTCCTGTACCGAATATTAGTCAGGGGTCACCTCTCCATGGCAGGAAGGGACGCGTTGCGAGGAATAAGAGAATAACAGGATGGGAAGGGACCTTGGAGGTCTTCTTGTCCATCCGCCCTCGGCTTATGACTGCCAGCTTAGCGGACGTTTGAAGTTACGTTGGACCCTAAAAAGAAAGAATTATGACCTAGTTTTGAAGTTCTGACATCCACCCCCCCTTCCCTCTTAGTCAGGGATTTTGGGTGCTCACTGATATAGACATTTGTTCCACACTTATGACCGTCAAAAGCATCCCCACACGGTCCATGATCAAAATTCAGGCGCGTGGCAACTGGCATGTACTTATGACAGTTGCAAGGACACATGATCCCCATTTGTAAAGAAGGAAAGAAAATGAGAGGAGGGAGGAAGGAAGGAAGGAAGGAAGGGAGGGGTGTTATTGTGTTACGGAAAGAAAGAAAAGAGAGAGATGGAGGGAGGGAAGGAAGGAAATAGAAAAGGAAGGAGGGAGAGAAAAAGGGAGGAAAGAAGGAGAGAAATTGGGAAGGAAGGAAGAACAGAAATGAACAAATGAAAGAAAGAAAGAAAAAGAAGGACAGAAATGAATGAATGAAAGAAAAAGAAAGAAGAGAAGGAAGAGAAATGAAAGAAAGGAAGGAAGGAAAAGGCAGGAAAGAGGGAGAGAAAAAGATTGGTGCAAATGTAGTTCTGGGCATAAAATGTACTTTTAAAATATTTCTCTTTCCAATCACACGTAAAGATTGGTCCTCTTTTTCAGATTCTTTTTGCTTTTTCCTTTCGCTTTAACTTTCTTCACTTTTCTCCCGTTCCATAGAAAGTTTTTGTTTAAAAAAAAGAAAACGAGAACAGAACTGCCCGTTGGCTCTTGCGACATCTGCCTTGCGAAAGGGAAGCTCACCCAACTTTCGGGTGACAAAAAGAGAATTTTGAGAAACCGCTCAATTAGGTGTCCCCTGTGGGTGTCCAGGTGTCGGGGTTGCCCATCTTTGCAAGACCTGAGTGCGGAGGTGGCCAAATTTGGGGAGGGGGAGTGGAGGGGGTGACCTTACAAGGCAGACTCCTCTCCAACGTTTATTCAGGTTTTTATTTTCGATTATTAGTTATTTAAAATGTCTGCAGAAAAAATCTGTCCAATGCAAAGTTTTTCTTTTTTGTTCTAAGGTTATTCTGGGGGAGGGGAGGGAGGGAGGGAAGCAAGGAAGGGAAAGGTTGGAGAGGGAAGAAGGAAGGAAGAAAGGAAGGAAGGAAGGGGAGGGAGAAAGAAGGTAGGAAGGAAAAAAAGGAAGGAAGGAAAGGGAGAGGGAGGAAGGAAAGAAGAAAAAATGGAAGGGAGGGAGGGAAGAAGGAGGGAGGGAGGTAATGGGAGGGAGGAAAGAAGGAAAAATAGAAGGAAGGGAAAAGTAGAGGAGGGAGGGAAGAAGGAAGGAAAGAGGGAAGGGAGGGGAGGGGAGGGGGAAGAAGGTAGAGGAGGGAGGAAGGAAGGAAAGGAAAGGAAAAATGGAAGGAAGGGAAAAGTAGGGGAGGGAGGGAAGGAAGGAAGGAAAGAGGGAAGGAAGGAAAGAAGGAAGGAAGAAAAAAAGGGAGGGCAGGGGGGGTAAGAGGGAGCCCCCCCTTTTCCCAAATCAAACTCCGTGTTTTTCACCAGAGAATGAGTCACTGAAAGCTGAATTTTCTCTGGCAAGCAAAATCGGAGCTCATCCAACAGACGGATCCGATGGCAGCTGCCAAAATCCTCTCCACTTTTCCCTGTTTTCTTTTTTCTTTTTCTTTTCCCCCTGCCAAGGATCTTTTTCCCCCTCTTAATGTCACCTTGAAGCCTCCCCCTTCTTTTCAGGGGTGGGGAGGGGGAGGCAGGATCGTCTCCTAGCCCAAGTCTTCCTCCTGTGACCCGGCGGCCTTTTTCTGGCTCTCCTCTTCCAACTGGCTGGCTCAGATCTCATTTTACAGCCCCTTCGAAGTTTCTGGCTCTGCAAAGTTGATGGGAGGGATGGTCTTTCAGTAATATTCAGGGAGTCCTTGACTTAGGACCACAGTTGAGGCCAACGTTTCTGCTGCTAAGCAAGGCAGTTAAGTGAGGTTTGCCCCCTGTTACCTTTCTTGTTATAGTTGTGAGTCTATCTTTGTCTTTCTGTCTACCATAATTACAGAATCTATCTTCTCCCTCTCCCCTCTCCTCCCTCTCCCTACAGAATCAATCTATATTTATCTATCTACAGAATCTATCTATCTATCTATCTATCTATCTATCTATCTATCTATCTATCTATCTATCTATCTATCATCTATCTATCATCTATTTATCTATCTTCTCTCCCTCCCTCTCCCTACAGAATCAATCTATATCTACAGAACCTACCTATCTATCTATCATTATCAATTATCTATCAATTATGTCTCTACATTTATCTAATCTATCTTATCTATCTAATCTTATCTATTTTATCTCCCCCACCGGATCGACAGAATCTATCTATCTATCTATCTATCTATCTATCTATCTATCTATCTATCTATCTATCATACATATATTTCTCCATTCTCTCCATCCATCTACTATATCCATCCATGCATTTATCCGTTCCAGTGTAGCTACCTTGTCCATCTTTTTCTCCATTCTATTCATTTATCCATCTATCTATCTTATTTATCCATCCATCTCTCCATCCAATCATCCATTCTATCTCCCTGTCTTTCTGTGTCATCCATTCTATCTTATTTATCCGTTCTGTCTTATTTATCTATCTATCCATTAACAATTTTGGGGCAGAATATATATATATATATATTTTAATAGCCGATTTGCAATTTGAACTGGAGTGGCAGCTAAGAGGTCTGCACCGCCCTCTTGTGGACAGCAGCGGCCATGATGGCTTGGAGGCAGTTCTGGATTGCAAATCATGGTTTAGTGGCCCATCCTTTACCTGTTTTTAGATGCATGTTTATTTTCCTTTCCTTTTTTCTTCCTTTTTTTTCCTTCCTTTTTCTGCTTGTGCCGCCAGCTTTGCTGAGTAAGCAGATTATTCAGGAAGGGTGAAGATTTATCCAGAACAGAATTTAGAGCTTTTCTGAACTGAATTTTTCTCCAGTTGTAGCTAAAGTAATATCAGTAACTTAAAAAAAAAAAAACATTCAGGATTTGTAAAAGCTGAATAAAAAGTGTACAGAACCAGGAAGAAAAACAAAAAGAATATAAAATGAAAGGCTTTTGCCATCCATCAAAAGACCAGGGCAAAATGGAAAACAAAATGCTTAAAATGTCTTTAAAAGAACAAAATAAAAAGATTAAACTTATGGTTTAACTTTCTTTCCTTCTTTCTTTTTCTTCCTTCCTTCCTTCCTTCCTTCTTTCTTTCTTTCTGATTCTTTTCTTTCTGCAGTTGGTGCTAACAAAGATTCATCTGGATCCTGGAGGAGCTTGCCTCCATGTACCCCGAATCCACCACGGACTCCCCGGCCAGATTCTCAAACCGACACACTGGATCCCCAGGTATGATTTACAGGTGAGTGTGAGCATTGGCCAGCCATGCGTGTCGGTTGCAACTCCGGTCCCGTCCAAGTGTGTTATCCCGCGTTTGTCCCCTGCTGGACCTTCAAAAATCAGAAACATAGGTTGTCCTTGACTTACGACCGTAATCAGGACAAAAATTCCCCCTGCTAAGAACGATGGTTGGTAAGCGAGTCGCACTCGGAGTCGGTCATCAGTTATTTCTTTTTGCTGGAGCCTAAAATGTCTGTTGGTAAGTGAGACAGTTGTTAAGAAGAGTTGTGTCCCATGCTACAACCTATCTTGCCACTATTAGTGAACGACTGCTGTTGTTAAATTAGTAACATGGTTGGTAAATGAATCTAGCTTCCCGGATCATCAGGATGTCACTGCCAGAAATATGCAATTCCCACCTGCTCCACTTGGGGGCACTGTTGACTCAACCCTCGTGACCCAAGACCATGCAAAATGACCATAGAGTCTTGGATTGGGAGGCCAGAGAGTCTAGGGAAGATGACATGTTGACTCAACTCTCTTGACCCAAGTCTGTGCAACCAACCATAGAGTCTTGGATTGGGAGGCCAGAGTGTCTGGAGAGATAGCACACAGTTTGTCCAATGTATTTGCACCGTTCCTTGCCTTTTTTTTTTTTTCCTTTTCAAAATCTGTGATTTGTGGAATCTTTCTCCTTTCTTTCTTTCTTTCTTTCTTTTCCCCTTTTGCTTTCGAAAGTGCTCGTTATGGAAGTCCGAAAAGACAGCTCCAGTTTTACAGGTAATTTTGTCCTTTTTTTTTTTTTATCCTCTCGGTGGTCTCCGAGCTTCCAATTGGCGATTCTGCAAAAATAATAATAATAATAATAGTAATCAGGAGTTCCCCCAAGAGGCTGACTCTATGAACCCCCAAATTGTGCATGCTTCCTCTTTGCAAAATGGGATTTTCCTAACTGTTACTCTGTTGATGGCTGGTAGAGCTCTTGCAAGGAACAAGAAATGAAAATTATTTTGGTTGGAAGGTATTGTTGGCATGAAGGCACGGTACGTTTTTTCAATTCCAGGTTGCCGTCGTCATCCTAAAAGCCGTTTTTACAGGTGGTCCTTGACTTACGACCAAAACTGGGACCAAGAAGCTCTGTCACTAAACGAGGTCGCTAAGGAAATCTGGCTTCTCCACTGGGAAGTCACTTTTATGAAGCATTTATTAACTGAGTTTGCTTCATTTTACAACCTTTCTTGGCACTGTTAAGTGAATCACTGCAGTTGTTCAATGAGTCACACGGTTGTCAAGTGAATCCGGCTTCCCCCTTTTGACTTTTGCCGTGCAGACGGTCGCAAAAGGGAATCACATAACCCAGGAACAGTACATGTCAATTGCCAAGCTTCCAAATTTTTGATCGCATAACCCAAGACGGGAACCCTGCAACAACGGTTGTAAGTGTGAAAAACATCCAAAAGTCATTCTTTTCCGTCCTCATGTGCCTTCAAACGGTCACTAAACAAACAGCTGTAAATCCAGGACTATCTATGAAGGGGGAAAAAATGGATCTCGTCTTGCAGGAGGCTCATCAGCATATTCCCACCGCCGAGTTCCCACATTCAGAAAAATGCGGTAATCTTTTTGAAAGGTGCCAGCAGATCCATCAGCAGAAGTTCTGCCAACTTGCAAAGCTTCTGAGCACCTTCCCTGGCATCCCTCGACGCTGATGGGTTGGCAAAAGCCGAGATAATTAGCTTTTCTCCCCAGAGCGAAGCCGGGAAACGATCCAGCATGTGTGAATCGGGAGAAAAAATGCATTAAGAGAAGAATGGAAGAAAAGCAGAAATGCCTGTTGTATTTTCGGCCTTCAGATGGGCAGCTTGATCATCTCTGCATTGGCAGGGAGGTAAAATGGGTAGAGGAGAAGAATTGGCCTGGATACATCTTGGCTTATCAGGACAGGCATCGGGGTGTGGAGATGTCCACAGTTGCTTCGTGCCTGGGGGGTTTGGATCACTGGCATGTTCTGCGGTCTTGCTTGGCAATCTTGGGAGGGACATGGAGGAGATGAACGGTGGTGAGGTTGAATCTTGGCTTGTTGGAAGGAGGGACATGGAGGTAAATTGTGAATTGGATGTTGGCTTGTTAGCGGGAGACACGCCTCACCTACCATCCATTTCCAACCTTAGCGGGATTTATGTTTGAATTCTGGGCTCCTGTCTGCAGAGTTTCCGAGGTCACGGAAATGCAAATCAAAATCCTTGTCCCCATCTCATGAAAGCAGCCGTCTCCACGTCTTATGAAAGCAGCTGCATCCACAGCTCATGAAAGCAGCCTCTGCCCTCGATTTTCCAGCTTCGCCTCCAAATGACAACCAGAACCGGTGAATTTGAGCCAAGGTGATGGAGAATCCAACAGATTCCATGGAATCCCCCATCCTCTGCCAATCGTGGTAATCTCGGGGACGCTTCTTTCCCGCCAACCGTTTACATTCTGAACGGGATTCATTTGACGTTTCGAATCGCGGGCTCCTGTCTGTCCCTGATTTTCCTCGCTCGTCTCATCCATCATCTTCTCTCATTGTCTCCACCGTGGCCGTCCACGGGGCCGGAGAGCCACCTCCGTCCATTCGGCCCTCCCGACAGCGCCGAGTCCCCGCTAATAAAAAGTGCGCGATCCATCGATCGATTCTGCGCCTCCCATAAATCAGGTTCTCCTGCCAGAAGCTTTTTAGAGTGAGAGCGACGCGCCGTTGAATAATTTAGCTCGGATCATCATAACCGACTTAATGGATTTCCTGCTAAATTCTCTCGGAGGCTCTCGTGGGGGTGGGGGTGGGTTATTGGAGATTGCTTCTGACAACCCAAAGTGGATTTTTCCTCCTCCCCCCTTTGCATGGAAGGCCACGCCTGTGCGCTGTTTTTCCACCCGTCCGTGAGAAAATATATATCTATCTATCTAATAACTGAGAAGTTATCTTTTAATGAGCAGGCTCGCCAGACATCAGGTGAGTGAGGACCTCCAGATAAGACCGATGCAAAAGGGGGATCGCTGGTTTAGATTTAGGGGAGTCACCAAGCCTCCCACACCCTTCATCTGTAGATATTTCAATGGCTGGGTTTGGAGAGGAGCTTTAAAAAGCTTAATTGTCTGTTTTTCTAGCTTTTTGGGAGAAATTCTGTCCGCTTTGTTAGGAAGAAAGTTTTAATACGGTGTCTCCATCCTGTACAGGAATTGGATTTTAGCAGCCACAGTCGCAAATCTTAACTGGTTTATGGCACAGAACGGGGCTGCCCCCATCTCTTAAGTAAACCATGTTTATTTAGATTTTTTTAATCATTATTTTCTATTCCTTTCCACCCTAAAAGAAACTCGGGATCCCAAATTTGATGGGGCAGCTGTAGGACTGGGAAGTTCTCCTCATCAAACACACATAATAATTGGTGTGTTTGCATTGTCCATCAGAATTGAGTTTCTCTCTGCTTAATTTTTTTGGGGGGGGAGGAGAAGGATGGACGGGGGTGTTTCCTGGACACCCCCACCCCCTCTTCCTTCTCTCCTGAAATAGGATCACCTCTTTATTGCATCCAGCAGGATTTGAGGGATTGCGGGAGAGCAGTGAATCCGTGCACAAATTTGTGCGTGTCTTGATATTTTTATTTATTTCTCCTTTTAAAAAAAAACAAAATAGCCCAAGATTCGTTCCTCTTCACATTTCAGTGGCTGCTTGTCTTTTATGATTTGGCTGGAGTGAAAAGGCCCATAGCCACACCTTGCAAACTTCTGAGAGCTGTAGGTTGAGCAATTTTAGGATCAAACACCGGGAAAAAATGGATTTTAAAACCTCAGTTTTTGGCTTAAACCTTGCCTGGATAAGGACTGCTGCTTTTTCCTTCTTCCTCTTTCTCACTCTCCTCCTCCTCCTCGTTTGTTGTTGTTGTTATTATTTAATCTTCGGTTCATAGTCTGGGAAAACTTCTAATAGTTCAGCTCCTAACCAAGAACCTATTAAGGTAATTAATATTATTATAACATTATTATTTACTTTATTCATTAAACATGGAACTCAGTCAACTGAACATTCAAAAATGCATCACAAATACCATTGACTGGCGCTAATGGTTGATACGAGTTGCTGCCAGTGTCCTAGGGATCAACCAAGTACATCATCATCATCATCATCATTATTATTACTATTATTATTATTCCTGTTTTGTTAAAGGAAAGGCCTCATGCAGGCTCAGAAATAAGAATTGGGTATTATACAAACCCTGTTAGCGGAAAATTCCTCTCCAAATTTTAAGATTTCAGACTTGCACAAATCCTTCAGGTTTCCTTAATTTTCAGAATGGGGCAGGGTAAGATTTTTAGCTGCTGCAGCTTCTGTGATTTTCTGCAAAACCAAGATTGTAAACCAGATTCTCACAACCAAGGTTTAACTTTAATCCAGAGTCTCTGCCCAACCCAACTGCAATATTTTTTTTTTTTTTACAAAATGCACAAAAATAAATCCTCTTCGTGTTCATACATGGAATTGAAAATTAATCCTTAGTTGGCTGAGTTCTTAATATTAGGAATTAATCAATTGGAATGCATTCCATTAATTAATAGAATCAAATCATGTTTTGAAAGGCAGCATCAAATCTCATGGTAGCAATCCCTTGGCAGCTGTAACCAGTCCAGAGAATGAACAGAAATGTATGGGCTATGTAGTCCACAGACCTTAAGCTCACTACAACTTCAATTTCCTTGTGAGATTGTTTTCATTTAAAAACAAAAATAAATAAACATCTTCAGCTATTTTGCTACTAACCTATTTGTATTCTGCCACTGGCCAAAATTTGATTTTTGAATGAAGGGATTGCTTTATTTTGTAGGAAACAGAGAAAAATAGACGTTTGCACAATATTTACCCTTCCAAAAAGATACTTTAGCCTTGCTTGTTCGGTGGACAAAATATTTTGGCCCCAAAATGTAAAGGGACATTTCTTATCAATAGACACCCCCACTCCCCCCCCCCCCCCCCGTTGCAGGCTGCATTAAAAACAGGAAAGGGTTTGTGTTAAAAATTAATATTCATCCAGGTTTTATCTGGTCAAATTTAAGTAGTTAAAGTGATAAGTACTTAAGGTATAGGATTAAAATGCAATTCATAAAGAGATATGGTCCTTAGCTGCTTGAAAGTTTAAGAAACTTAGAAAAAAATAACATTCGAGGTTTTTAATTCCCAAATCTAGACATTTGGACAGCTGGAAACTGGATCCTCCTTTTAAAGCCATTTGGAGTGATCTCTAAAAGCCCTTAATTGGATAAATGGCCTAGCTATTAATATAAGGAACGCTTATTTTTTCTTGCGAGCTAATGTATCTGAAAATGCAATTCAATATACAACGGTCATATAATTTAATGGTCATAAGTCACTTTTTTCCATGCCGTATTAACTTGAAACGGTCACTAAACAGAGTGTTGTAAGTCTGCATCCTATCCTGTTGTGTTCTTTGCAAACATTTTTACTTTTTGCTATTCAGGCCGTACTCTAAATAAATAAATAGACTGATCTCTTATTTTTTTAATTCCGCGTTCAGAATTGCAGTGAGGTCCATGTAGGTTATTCAAAACGTTTTTTTTTCACGTTTTCACCCCGTTTTTCTCCTTTTTAGTGGATTTGGTTCTACTTTTTTATCCTTTCTCCTTTTCTTGCAATTCTTTCTCGCGAGTGATGGATTGAATGCGCTAGGGCAGCGTCTGATGGATTTGAGATAGTGGATTTAAGGCAAACTTTTCAAAACTTATTTGATTTCTTTTGCTTGGCTTAATTAAAACTAGCCAGTTGGTGGGATGATTTGGAATTCAGGACCCTTCGCATCCCAATAGCATCCCATGGTGGAAAAGGTTGCAAGCTACCTCATCCTTTAAAAAAAAGAGAAAATTGCACAGAATTCTGGGAGTTGAAGTCCACCCTTCTTCCCAGGTGCTAAATTTGGAAGGAAAAAAATGAGTTTAGAGAATGCTGAACCTTGTAGGCAATCCTTAACTTACAACCACAATCAAGGCCAACATTTCCGTTGCTAAGCAAGACAGCTGTTCAGCCAGTTTTGCCTCGTTTTACAACCTTTCTTAACACCGATGTTAAATAAATCGCTTAAGTCATTAAGTGAGTAACATGGTTTGCACCCTTCTGACCAGCAAAGTCTTCCCTGTTGACTTTGCTGGTCAGAAGGGTGCAAAATGGGATCACGTGACACCCCCCCCGCCCCAGGACACTTCAACTGTCATAAGTACATGCCAGTTGCCAAGCATTCCAATTTTGATCACATGACCGAGGGGATTCCGTAACGGTTGTTAAGTGTGAAAAATGGCCCTAAGTCACTTTTTTTCAGTGCCGTTCTAACTTTGAACCGTCACTCAACCAACTGTCGTAAAACGATGCTTGCAAACTTCGTCACCAACCGGGGGTGTGTACGAGACAGGTGGGATTGCGATGCGGCTCGCGCGATCCTAAGGCAAACCCCTTCTCCTTCGCGGATCCCGCGCAGATCCCCCAATCAGGGAGCATCATGCTGTCGATGACGTACAGCGGGAGTCTGCGGAGCGTGGCCAGCCGGTCCCACTCTGAGTGGGGCCTCCACCAGTTGCACCAAAACGACACAGTCGAGCTGCAAAAACTTAGGGAAGTCCGGGTGGCGGCCCAGACCCGAATCAGGGAAGAGTTCCTCCGGATGCATGGCCTATCCCTGGACGAGTGCACTGCGCAGACAACCGGCATGAAATATCGGTAAGCAAAACGGCGTTTTAAGAGGCATGTCTGTTTAGGTTTGCAGCCCTTAACCTTTGATATGCGGATTGGGTCTGGTTTAATTTATTGGCGGAAGTTTGCTCATTTTAGCTGATTAACTTAGTTTCAGGTCAATTATCTAGTGGAGACGCTGATTCTGAGACATGGTGGATTCTGTTAATATTTTAAGGGAAGATGGAAACCGTATAAAGAATAAAATATATTTGGATATAAAACTTCACACGTCCATTTCTCCTCCGGTTCTAATTCCGCGTTTTTTGCAACCGAGCAAAAATTTTAGTTTTATCCCAATTATGTCATGAAAAGACGGGCTTTTGATGTTGCTTTTGGAGGAGAGAAATTTGAGGGACATTCTCAAATAGTCTTGTTCTTGCACTTGGGGTGGGGGTGGGGGTCGTGTGAGACGGCTGAGAAGCGAGCGTGCAAACTTTCTGTAGAAACAGCCGTTCAATTTTCTGCAGCTTTTTCTGGCTGTGCGTCCTTCGAGGCAATCCCAAAACACAGTTACGGTAATGGACGTTGTGGTCAGCTGACAACGTTGCCGCCAGGCGTTGGAAAAAAGAATTGGAAGGAAGGGAGAGAGAGAGAGAGAGAGAGAAAAGAAAAAAGAGTAAGAGAATGAAAGAAAGAAAGAAAAAGAAAGAGAGAGAAAAAGACTGATAAATTAAAATGGAATTCTCATGCATTCTAGGAATGCATCGTAAGATAAGAGTCCTTTTTTACATTGGTGGAGCAATGGGGAAAAAAGACAGTTTCCAAACATTAGCTGGAAAAGTTACAAGTAGACCTTCTCAAGAGTTTGTACCAACCACTGAGATAGAGATAATACATAAAAAATGGATGGATGGATGGAGAGAGAGAGAGTAGAACATGGCCGGATGAAGAGAGAGAGACAGATACCGTGTTTCCCCGAAAATAAGACAGGGTCTTATTTTCTTTTGACTCCCCCCCCCCCCTAATAAGGGCTTGGTCTTATTATTGGGGGATCTTATTATTTTTGCGGTGCAGGAGGAGGTGATTGTGGGACTGGATGTCCAGTCGCTGCTGTCGCCTCCCTTCCCTGTCCTTCGCACTGGCCGAGCGGCCCAACACGTCCCGTCCCACCCCAATGGCAATGGCTGCTTCCCTTCCCTGCCGTCTCTTTATTGAGAGGGGTGCAGGTGGGGCGGGAGAGAAGCGAGACATGGATACCCACCCACCCACCCCACCTGCCAGCCCTGTCGATAAAGAGATGGCAGGGAAGGGAAGCAGCCAGGTTGCTATTGCCATTGGGGTGGGGTGGGATGTGTTGGGCCGCTCGGCTGGCGCAAAGAACAGGGAAGGGAGGGCCTTCTCTTCCCCCCCCCCCCCCGGCCTCACCGCCTCAACTCATTTTGGTTACGCGGCAAGCAACCAGAGGAAATGGCGGGACCAACTGCGCATGCGTGTAAGTAGTTGGTGGGAGTCTTATTTTGCAAGGGTGACTTATATTATCGCATGCACTGAAAAGCCCGATTGGGCTTATTATCCGGACATGTCTTATTTTCGGGGAAAACAGGGTAATAGATAGGAGATGGATGGATGGATGGATGGATGGATGGATGGAGAGAGATTTGTTTCTGAATTGCGTTTGTGTAGTTTGTTCCCTTGCCACCAGGTGGCCCTGTCTGAAACGGAGAAAATACTTAATGTTTTCAATAAATAATCCATGGTACTGGAAGTCCTCCGCTTAACGACCAGAATTCCCCGGCGATCCTTAAGCGAGTCACGGCTGATGTTGCAACCTTTTTCTTACGATGGTGGTGGTTGTAACAAAACTTCAGGAAAACAATGTGCTTTTTTAAAAAAAAAGTAAATTGTTTTCTCAGGGAATTTATACCCCCCCCAAAATTTGCACTTTTACGCAGGAAAAATAACTTTTACACAGGTCACATCAGCCCCCCATAGGGTGGGGTGCGTTGTGTTTACACCCGAGCGCATTTTCCCTTCTTTTTCCTATAATCCTTTTTCTTTGTAAACTCTGCAAGCAGGGAAAAAAACAACAATCCGACGGAGCAGATTACGGCCAAAAGGCTATTTATTCAACTCCGAACGTCTCTCATCCCATCCGTGGGCTTTTCTGCTCTTTAAAATCCCCAGCATTTGATTTGTTTGCAACGGCAGCCAAAAACTTTTAATTCTGTGCAAAATTAGACCCTCAACTTTCTGTTCTGTGTTCTAAATTCTATTTTATACTCTGTTCTAACATTCTGTTCTATATTTAGGATATTCTATATTCCGCATTCCATTGTCCGTTCTATTTTCTACTCTATTCTACTGTCTTCCTATTCCATTTTCTTTTATTTCCATCCGAGAAACTTGATTTTCTCCATTCCTACCCCTTCTGTTTCCCTTTTTCCCAAACTTCCAGCCCACAACCAAGACTCTCAAATTGTCCATTTTTTTCCTTGGAGGTGGAGGAAAAAAAAAAGGATTTCCAAAGCTTACAGTGCCATTTTCGGACACCACAACCAGATGGCCCAGCAGGGGACATCTCTAAATTCTCTTCCACCCCCCCCCCCCTTCTCTCTCTCTCTCACACACACACACACAAAATCCCTATTTGCAAGAGACATCATCCGGGAGCCAAAATCCCCCGCCGGGCGCCTGGCTTGACTCAGAGGGCAGAATTGGGCAGCGCGCCATAAATATTGCATTTCCTTCCCTCCAACCTGCCATGAATATTGCAAATGCCTCTGTTTATAACTCCGGGTGCATGGCAGGACGTTTAGAGAAGTGTTGGATTACAGCCTTTGTAATAAGGGTTGATATATTATTCATCTCTTGCAAATAAAATAAATAAAAGCAGAGGAGGCCTTAGCAGGGAGCGGAAGGAAGCCTCCGCCAGCCACTAGGAAATTCAAAATAAAACGGGCAAAACTTCACAAAGAGAAGAGAAGAGAAGGGAGAGTTTCCATTTTCTGGGTTTAGAGATAATTGTTTTGGGGTGGGGGAAGAGGGGGGGCACGTCCCGTGCAATTTGCCTGTTGCAAATTATCGGAAGAAAAATCAAAGAATAAGAGAAGGGACCTCGGAGGTCTTCTAGTCCAACCCCAGCTCAATGCAGGAGATCTTATACCATCCCGATCAAATGACTGTCCAGTCTTTTCTTGAAAACCTCCAATGATGGAGTACCCACAACTTCTGGAAGGAAGCTGGGCTCTCCCTTCATTGGTCACTCATTCATTCATCTATCCCTCCATCCATTCCTCCTTCCATCTGTCATGTCTGTCTTTCTGTCCATCCATCCATCCTATCCATCTATCCATCCATCCATCCATCTATAGCTATCCTTAAATTTAATCAAATTTCTATCTATCTATCTATCTATCTATCTATCTATCTATCTATCTATCTATCCCATCCATCCATCCATCTTTAATTTTAATAAAATATCTATCCATACATCCATCCACCCACCCATCTGTCTTTAAATTTAATAAAATATCTATCCTATCTATCTATCTACCTCTATCTCAGAATAACAGAGTTGGAAGGGATCTCTGAGGTCATCTAATCCAGACCATTTCAGAGAAGTGGCTGTCCAGTCCTATCCTTGAAAACCTCCAACGATGAAGCATTCACAACTTCTGGAGATGTTTGCTTATTAAGCCCTGAGCTCATCTGGATTTTTTTGTTTTATTTTTGAGGGGGACTTCTCAAATGAGTTTTTCAAAGCTCTTTTAAGAGGAGCAAAGGGAAGGGGGAGTGTTTAAAATTTTGGGATCCTATTGTCATAAGCCAAGGACTTCCTGTATTTCTCTTCTCCCCTCCTCCCCCCCCCCCCGCCCCAATTTCTCAAATCCTTTCACGGAGAGGAAAATGCCACTTTCCAAAACCTGCACAGCTGCAGCCCTCGGGGGGCAAAACAGATCTTCCTTGGAAGCTGACTAATTGTGTGCTGATTTGCGGGTGGAGGGTGTACATGTGGTGTGTGTGTGTGTGTGTGTGTGTGGTGCACACAGTTCTGCAACCATCTACCTTTCGTTGGCTCTCCAGTTTAATCTTCAAAACCTCCATCATTCACAACTTCTGGAGGGAAGGAAGAGGAGGGGAAGAGGAAGTAGAGGAGGGGAAGAAGAGGAAAGAAGGAGAAAGGCAAGAGAAGGAAGAAGAGGGGGAGAAAGAGGAGGAGGAGATGAAGAGGAAGTAGAAGAGGGGAAAAAGGAGGAGGAGGGAGAGAAAGGAGGAAGAGAAAGAAAGATGAGAAGGAAGGGGAAGAAGAGGGAGATAGAGGAGGAGATGAGGAAGTAGAAGAGGGGGAAAAGGAGAGCAGAAGAATAGAAGGAGAAAGAGAAGGAGGAAACGAAGAGGAAAGAGGGAAGATGAGAAGGAAGAAGAGGGAGAAAGAGGAGGAGGAGATGAAGAGGAAGTAGAAGAAGGGAAAAAGGAGGAGAGGAGGGAGAGAAAGAGGAGGAGGAAGAGACGGAGAGGAAAGGAAGACAAGGAAGAAGGAAGGGGAAGAAGAGGGCGAGAAAGGGGAGGAGATGAAGAGGAAGTAGAAGAGGGGAAAAGGTGAGTGGAAGAATAAAAGGAGAAAGAGGAGGAGGAGACGAAGAGGAAAGGAGGAGGATGAAGGTGAAGAGAAAGAAGAGGAGGGAGGAGGAAGACAAAGGAGGAACAAGGAGAGAAGAAGGGAGAAAAGAAAAAGGAAAGGAGGAAGACAAAGGGAAAGAAGAGCGAAGGGAGACAAAGAGGAGGAGAGAAGAAGGGAGAAGAGGAGGAGAAAACACAGGAAGGTGAGGGGAGCCCAGAGGTTGCTGCCCTCTCCTGCAGTTTTGCTTTCTCCGTGGGGAGGGGGGGAGGAAGGAGCAGCAGGAAGAGGAAAGAGCCCAGGCTGGAGTGAAAAGACAGCTTGTGTGTGTGTGTGTGTGCTTGTGTGTGTGTGCACAAGGCTTGCCGTCTCTCTGGGCGCCGCAAAGGAAGAGAAGGAGCAGCCGTGCGTGGCAAAGGGCTTCTGACTTGGACAAGCCTCCCCTCGCCAGCTGCCTCTCAAGCTGGACAGATCCAGCAAGCCGCCATTCGCACCAGCATCCTGAAACTGGGGGCTCCCCTCTCTGTGCCACCCTGTGCCCCTTTTTCCGGAATTGCCTCTATCCCCCCACCCAGCCGGGAATAAAGGACTAGGGGCGATGGCTCCGGGAGGGTCCCCCCTTTGACTGAACGAACCTTCTGCTCGTCCCATCCGGGAAGGAATTTTCTGCCATTCCGTATCCGAAAGGGAGCCTGCTCAGTGGTTGGCATGCAAGTCTCTTTCGCCTGCTCGGAACACAACGTCAAGAGCCGGTCTACCGAGGAGCGACTCAGCCGGCAAAATGCGGGGAGCCCCGGGGCCCGGGGCCGCTTTCGGGCGGTGGCTATGGTGGCCCAAAGCCTCGGCCAGCTCTCCACACAGAGCGTGTCCCCCACCAGCCACGTGGCCACGAAACAGACGGGCATGAAATACAGGTAGGAGGTGCTTTCCCCACGACCCTGGTCCTCAACTTACGACCAAAGGGAGACCCAAATTCCCTGTTGTTAAGCGAGACAGTTTTTAAAGGAGTTTTGCTCCATTTTGAGACCTTTCTTGTCACCGTTGTTAAGTGAATTGCTGCAGTCATTAAGTGAGTAACACGGTTGTTAAGTGAATCTGGCTTCCCCCCCATGGACTTTGCTTGAAGAAACGATTGTATCACCTCGGGACGCTGCGACCGTCATAAATACGAGTCAGTTGCCAAGGATCTGGATTTTGATCACGTGACCACAGTCATAAGTGTGAAAAGGCGGCCATAAGTCAGTTTCTTCAGTGCCCTTGTAATGATGAACGGTCCCTAAACAAACTTGTGTCGAGGTCGAATTTTGCTCACGGGGCTGTCGTGCTGGCTGTAATTGCAAGGAACGGTCGTAAGTGTGAGGAGTGGTGATAAGCCAGTGCTGTTCTAACTTGGAATGGTGCTTAAAGGAAGCGTGAATCAATCCTGCATTGTGTTTTTCTCTAGATTTTATAACGTCGGTTTCAAGAAACAGCCAAGGGTGCTCTCCTAGCCAAGTGCATGCTGTGTGTCTTTGTGTCTTTGTGTGTGTGTGTCTTTGTGTACTTTTTGTGCAGGTCGGAGTTGCAAAGATTTCCGCTCCTCGCAAGCCAGCATCAGAGCACAATGAACCAACTTCCTTTTTCACATGTTTTGTGTGCGTGTGTTTTTCAGAAACCTCGGGAAGTCAGGATTGCGGGTTTCTTGCCTCGGTTTAGGTGAGTGAACGTTCCCACGTCCGGCTTTGGGTGCAAGGGAGTTTTTGCGGGTCTGAGGAACACAACTTGGGCACAAAATTTGAATTCTCCACTACTCCTTTAAATTCCCCCCCCCACACACACGCACACAACACTTTAAACTATACTAGGTCTTCATCAGCGTTATCGATCGGGCTGAATGGCTGCAGGGGGTTGGACTACATGACCCCCTGGGTCCCTTCCATTCTGATAATATGTGTGAATTTAGATTCCAGCCCAGGATTATATGAGATTCCTTCCTAGCCTTACATTTTATGACTCCAGCTATGAATTTAAGAATTCCCCTACGAAGGGATGCTGGGTTGGACCAGATGATCTCATGGGTCCCATGCAGATTTTCTAGTCTGCAGTGTGATGAATTGTAATATTTGGACTTAACCAGTGGATTTTCTGACCGCAAGGCTGGAGAGTAGACTTTCCTGCCACGTAACGATTGGACGAAAACTTATTTTGTATCTCCTAAAATAAATTTATTACTAAAACATATTTACAATACATAATACTATATATAAATCTTTATAAATAAAAATCAACTGGATGCCCACAAAATCTTGTTTTACAGCTCCCAAAATTGATAAATAAAACATATTTACAATAGATCATATACGCATACAATATATTAAATCTTGATAAATAAAACTAAATTGGATGCTCGTGTAAAACCTGTTTTACAGCTCCTAAAATAAATGCATCCCTTACTAAATGAACTGCTGTAAATCAAGGATTATCCATATTAAGGCAAGGTTTTTTGCTGTGTCTTCTGCTTATCCCCTTTAATCCAATCCCACCCTCTTTCTGGGATATTAAAATAATTAAATGATATCATTATTAAATAAAAAAATATTAATTTTAATTATTTCTGCCTGCTTGCAGGAACATGGGTGACCTTTGGCGGACAGATAACTGATGAGGTAAATATTTTTTTCCCCCTGGTTTCAATTTTAGGAATTTTTTTGCAGGCATAAAAAGCCAAAGTTGGACCAAAATAGATTTTTTTATCTCTTCTGACACACACAAAGACCTATACTGGCCCGCCAAATATCAGAACTGACAGTTTTGCAGAGGGTTGCAAAACTTGAGTGTGACACGAATTAGTGTGTGTGAGTTGGATGGACAGCTAAATCTATTTAATAAATATATAAGTACGGAATGGTTCCACATTTAGAGAAGAGAGAAATCTTGTAACACCAGCCCTGCAGAGCAGGCCAGGCGGAGACAAAATAGGCACACTTGGGTTCAACAACATCCAGAGCCAGAAAAATGTTTAATTTTTTTTGTAATTTATTTTCATAATATCTTTTTTTAATTGTATATTTCTCATAAGACTTATTTTGCAATGTGTTTTATTCTATTTTCATAGTTTCTTTTTTAATATTTTATTTGTGCACGTTTTCTAATGTACTACATTTTTTTAATCGTTTATTTGTGTAGCTTAATTTATTTTTGCATGTTCTTTGCAGTTTTATTTCGTGTATTTATTATTTATTTTTGTATATTTTGTAGTTTATTTTAATTTTTCACGGCTTAATTTTTTACACATTATTTTTACAGGTTTTTTTTGCATGTTTTATGGGTTATTTGATATTCTATAATTTCTTTTATTTTTATAGTTTTTAATACTTTTTCTTTTTGTGTATTTGTGTAGTTTATTTTTTATGGTTTATTTCTTACAGCTTTTTTTTTTATAGCTTGTTTTCTTTAGGAGTATTTCGTTTACCGTTTGTATTTTACAGTTCGTTTTTATTTTATTTTTACAGCTTCTCTTTTTATATATTTTATAGCTTGTTTTATTTTTTAATAGTTTTGTGGCTTTCGTAGCTTTGCATTTTATTTTATTATTTCATATTTGGTTTTGGACTGTTTGAATTTAATGGGGGATCTGGCCCCTTCAAACCTCACATCCCAAGTGATGGGACCAGCGATCGTGGTTTGTTCAACTCAGCTCCCAGGATCACATCCGTGTCTGTCTTGCAGATGGCTGAGCAGCTGATGACCCTCGCTTACGACAACGGCATCAACCTTTTCGACACGGCCGAGGTCTACGCCGCAGGGAAGTAAGTCTAGCATGCTCTTGGCTCGTGCTTTTCACAACACCCCTGCACGGTAGGCCAGTGGGAAAGGGGTAGAAGAAAAGGGTTGAACACACAAGTCATTCTCGACATGGATCTTAAATCCATAATATTTTAATTCTTCGATCCTCCTTTTTTTTAGAAAAGAATGTGAGCCAAAAAATATGCTTTTCGGAGAGTTTCCCCGTGGTGCCTTTTATGAGTTCTTCTTCATGTTGTGTTTTTTTTTTTCCTCTCTCTATTCCGCAGAGCTGAAGTCGTCCTAGGGAACATTATCAAAAAGAAAGGATGGAGGTAACCATTATTCCTACGACCAAATTCCACCTTTATGCCCCCAGAAGGGGCGTGAACATTTTTTCACGACCTCATGTGGACTAGAACTTTGATAAAGGAGACTAAATCCAGGCTACAGTAGCTACTTAGAATTTTAGATGAGCTTTTCACAATAGGTGGACTTCAGTTCCCAGAATTCCTCAACCAGCAGGCATTCTGGGAGTTGAAGTCCGCTCAGGCTGGCTGGGAACTGAAATCGGTTATAGAAATGGGGGGGTGGGGAACCAGCCCTGCAGGGTAGGCCTGCCTCCAATCAAAACAAAGTGAAATTAGAGCGCTAAGTGGTGTTCAATTCCTGTTCCTCTCTTCTTCTTTTTTCCTTTCAGACGATCCAGTTTAGTGATCACGACGAAGATCTTTTGGGGAGGGAAGTACGTATATATTTTTTTTAATTTATGATTTTATTTCACTTATTGAAATGTATTTTAGCCGTCGCTCACTCCGGTAGATGCTTCCTTGCAAATGGCCCCCATCATAACAAAGAGGGGAAAAAAAACTTGGAAATGTTTTCAGAAATTACTGTCTGATCTCCGGTGTCGCTTTTGCGACTACGAGAAGTGAGCCTCTGAGCATGCGAAGAGTGCCACATCCTCCTGGCCCAGCCAGTTTCTCTCCTTTCAAAATAAAAAATGAGGATTTGGCATGCAGATAATCCTCCAGTTATGACCGTAATAAAGGCTGCCTAGGATGGTCGTAAGTCATAGTGGTTGCAAAACAGTGAACATCCTGATTTTATGCAGTGGTCGTTAAGCGGACACAGTCATTATAAGCGCAAACCTATTGTTCACAATGAGTAGAATTTTAACTAAAAACGGAAGGGAGGGAATTTTTTCCATTTTATGATGTGTCTGTCATAAAAGGTGTCCCTGTCAACAATTGTAAATTGTGGTTGTGTTGACCAGCACCCCAAGGGCAATCATTCGACAAGAGGTAGGGCATATTGTCAGGACTTCAGATCCAGGTCGTAACTCTCCTTTTCCAGGCAGGTGGTAACTTCAAACCGTCACTAAGCAAGGCGATCATAATTCGAGGACTCCCTGTTGAATGACTTCATCCTTGTCTTGGTTTCTTTTTTTTTCTAGGGCGGAGACAGAACGAGGCCTTTCCAGAAAGCACATTATAGAAGGTAAATAAACGTTGCTTCCTTCCATTTCCCATCCCCAAAATATAATTCCTGATCCAGAATTGTGTCCGAACGTGGATCGGGTGACTAAGGGGTACAGCATCGGCCGTAAGTGTGAAAAACGGCCATTTGCCCTTCAAAAGCATCCTGGTCTAGTTTTGGGGTGCGTGGGGTTCGTCCCCCTACACGCCGTTCTTTGTACAGGTAGTCCTCGACTTACGACCATAATTGAGCCCATAATGTCTGCTGCTAAGTGAGGCAGCTATCCCATTTCACAATCCCGCCGTTGTTAAGTGAATCCCTGCAGTTAAGTTAGGAACATGGTCATTAAGGGAATCCGCTTTCCCCGTCTCCTCAGAAAGTAACCAAAAGGGATTGCAGTGACCCCCGGGGACACTGCGGCCCCGTCATAAATACGAGACGGTATCCAAGCGTCCGAATTTGGATCTCGCTACATGCTGCAGCGTTCGTAAGTATGAAAAACGGTCCTAAGTCGCTTTTTCGGATGCTGCGGTCGCTTCAGACTGAATGGTTATAAGTCGAGGACTTAACCACGGCAGTGAATCACTGAACAACGTCTGCAAGGAAGGTTGTAAAATGAGGCCAACCCCGATTCAAAGCTGTCTTGCTGAGCGGCAGAAATTTTGGACTCCACTGTGGTCATTAGTCGAGGACTACCTGCATTTCCTGGTCAGACAAGGAACGGTTAGAAACGAAGCCCTGTTCATGTGTTGTGTTGTGTTGTGTTGTGTTGTGTTGTGGTACTCACTTTACCTACCAGCTCGCAAATGGGAGAGCGCCCCATTTTTATTTTATTTTATTTTTAATAGGCTTCTTCTCTCCCCCTCCCCAGGTTTAAAGGGGTCCCTAGAACGGCTGCAACTGAATTACGTGGACGTGGTGTTTGCCAATCGGCCAGATCCGAACACACCTATGGAAGGTAAGCTGCCATTTGGGGTTTTTTGCTCGAATTTCTACAGAACAGAAACCTCTTAGTTATCCCAGTTAACCTTGGCGAGGCCCTTAAAAAATTGTTAGGCCTACGGCCATTCGATTCTTGCCTTTTAAAAAGTTCGTTGGCTCATTGGCCCTTAGGACAATTCATTTAGCGACCGTTTGAACTGGGCCCTGATAAAAGGGATTTGCAATTGGTCCTTGCACCTAGCAATGACAATCACAGCTTCCCATGATCACATGATCATGGTTAGGCACTTGGCAATTGTCACGCATTTAGGACGGCTGCAGTGTTGGGAGGTCACAAAGCACTGGGGAAGCCGGCAGGAAGTTCAAAGTCACGTCATTTATTTTTTAGTTATGATTGAATTTATTTGCTGGAGTGGGTGCAGTGGCCTAGAGGTGGAGCTCTCGCCTCACAATCAGAAGGCTGTGAGTTCGATCCTAGGTAGAGGCAGATATTTCTCTCTCTCTGGGCACACTGAGAATACATCTGCTGAACAAAACTTCTCATTGGTGACAAGAAAGGCATCCAGCCAGTAAACACTCACCTCCCCGCCCCAGATGTGTCATCAATCACAATCACCAACAAAGCAATTTCGTGGGTTGTAGAGATCACTCCCCTCCCGCCGCTGTGGGTAATCCTGGGAGACAGCCTTGAGAAAGATATGTCTGGAATGTGCTCCTGTCTTAGGCTGCCATACTGCTTCATTGGTTTCCCAACCCCTTGGCCTATGGCAACTCGAGAGCAGGCCAGGGATGCTTTGCGAGTTGATAGCGGCCTTATTAGAATTCTTGGCGAAAGAAATTGGGAATCGCTGGACACTTAACTAGACTCGTTCTGAGCTCTTGAATGAGATCCATCCGTCTCTTCCTGAGGAACAGGGCCCGAATTAGGGGAGGGGGCTGCTTCTCTCCCACTCCCTGGATGAAAAGCAGGGTTACAGCTCTAAACTCTTGCCTCTCTCAAATCTGTTTTCTATCACCAGGGAACCCATTTAGTTCCAAGTCGCGAACATTCATCATAGAAGGTACCCCTCCTTGATTAACTGCATCCGAGCGGCATTTTATGGGACAGCCATCCCTAGCTTTTACTTCCTTCCTTCTTTTCTTCTTTTCTTTTCTTTTTTTTAAATTCCTTCCCCCTTTTTCGCTTTGGAGACTTTTCATTCTGATTGGCCGAAGCTCCCTTTCCTCGGAGGACGAGGTTCGCCATAAAATGCCAAAGGACGCAAAGAATGAAAAAGGATGATCAAAAATATAATAATAATAATAACAACAACCACCTTTCTGTCCCCTTAGTTAACATCTTGCAAGTAATAGAGAAAGCACAAAATGCTTTATTTAAAATGAGGGATTGGGGCCCCTTCCTTTCCTCCTCCTTTTCTAATGGTCTCATTTCACCTCCTCTTCAACCACGACACTTAACGAAGCAACCTTTCATGGCTTAATGTTCTGGCTCCTACAAGCTCTCCTACCTGATTCTAGCCTAGCCAGTTTCTCCAGAAAGGGACGGGTAGGATTCAGCCAGTTCAGATCAGATGCTAATTTTACATCTGGTTCACTGAACTGGTAGTTCTAAGGACTGGCTCCCCCCACCTCCTCCGCCCCACTCCTCTCAGGAGTCTCCACGCGACCCGTTTTGGATGCCAGGTAAGTGCAGCCCCCACGTGGAGTCTCGGAGGGCGAAAAACGGGCCTCCCAGAAGTACCGGAAGTCTGGAAACCTGTCCATTTCTGGCCTCCGGAGCCCAGGGGTTCATGGTTCAGGACCATGGGCCAGTCCTGCAGTCTGGGGAAGGTCCCGACGAGGGCTCTGCGTCGGAGGCAGAGATGGGGCCACGGCCATCTGGGAGTGATGCGCGGACTCCAGAACCTCTAGAGTTGGACAGCAGAGGCGCAGAGGAACAGGAGGAGCCTGTTCCTAGTGCATACATGCGCACAGCTGCCAGAAGGCAAGAGCACCTAAAGCAAAAGGGACGACTTGGGAGTAAGGCCAGGAGATGATTGGCCCCTCCCTTAAGGCTTAAAAGAGAAACAGGGGCACTCGGGCTTTTTGTAGGAAAGCAACATTGCCAACTCTGTTTCCAGTCGGCATCTGTTGTTTGTTTCTAAACTTCGTGGGGCTTTGCCAAGTAAGGCCTTTGGCAGGGTGTCAAAGAAGATAAAGGTTGGTGATTATCCCGAAGGACTTCTTCCGAAGGACTTGTTTTGCAACTAATTGAGACTCAGTTGGGAATGAACATAATTCTCAGCTGTAACAATAAAATAGGTTTGTTTGGGACTAATTGTGCATTGTAATTACTCAGTAAGCCTAGGTCACAACAAACACTTCAGAAGATCACCTATCAAAGCCCTCCATCTATGTCCCCCCGTTTTGTTGCGTTCTTATCCTCCCACATGTCCATCTGTTGGGTCAGAAAAAGACATCTCAACAAAACCAGCCATTTCCCAACTAGATTTTCTCGCGGGAAAGTTCTCCCATTCTGATTTTTCGAGGTCACGATTTGCTTGCAAGATGTCGCCCAATCTCCTACCCTCTCCTTTCCTTTCTCCTGTTTGGTGTTGTTGCCTTAATTTCAGTTGGACGGCCTTGTTTATTTTGCCGCTCTTCGGATTAACCCTTTTTCTTTTCTCTTCCTGTCGTCTCGTTCCTTTTTTTTCTTCCAGAGACCGTACGAGCCATGACGCACGTCATTAACCAAGGCATGGCGATGTACTGGGGGACTTCACGGTGGAGTTCCATGGAGATTATGGTACTGTACCTGCTACACCCACGCGCCCATCATTAAAGGCTTGCAAATCCGATCGATTTAAGAAAAATAAAGGAGGATTTTCTTGCTGAATTTGGTTTTGCCCAGATGTAGAACAAGCCGGTTTAAGAGATTGGAAGTAGCAAAACGGGTCATGGAATCCTAGACAAAACGAGAACTTGGTTGTCTTCCCCAGTGATTTTTCTTCATCCACTTTCCACAGCAGAGTAGAATAGAATAATAGAGTTGGAAGCGACCTTGTAAGGTCATCTAGTCCAACCTCTCCTCCCAAGCAGGAGACCCTACACCATTTCTGACAAATGATAGTCCAGTCTCTTCTTGCAAGCTTCCAGGGATGAAGCTCCCACAACTTCTGGAGCCATTGGGGGAAATTGTCCCGAATTCACACCCGTTTCTCCTCCGATAGGCATTTTTTCATTCGCTTTATTTCATGTCCCACCCACCGTATTTCCACAACGTGAAGGTTTTGTGCAAAGACCCCTGTTTAAAATCCAGTGAGTCAAAGGTAATCCTCGATTTAACAACGGTTCATTTAGTGACCGTTCAAAGTTACAACAGCACTGGAAAAAGTGACTTGCGACCGTGGCTTGCAGCGTCCCCATGCAGCGTCCCCGTGGTCACATGATGAAAAATTCAGACGCTTGGCAACCGGTTCGTATTTACAACGGTTGCAGCATCCCAGGGTCACCGGATCCCCTTTTGACAAGCAAACTCAAGAGGGGAAAGCTTGATTCACTTAACAACCAGGTTACTAGCTTAACTTCAGTGATTCACTTAAAAACTGCAGCAATTGTAAAAAAAAATGTGGCAAACTCCAGTCCACAGGTGTTTTGCTTAGCAGCAGAAATTTTGGGCATAAATCAGGGACTACTGAATTTGTAGTTCCAAGTAAGTGGGATGTTTTGATAATAAAGATAGAAACAGATTCTCCCTAGGGATGGATCCCTTCTCCTTGGTCATTTGCACGTCCTAAGTTGATCTCTCTCCGCAGGAAGCCTATTCTGTAGCTCGGCAGTTCAACCTGATCCCTCCGATTTGTGAGCAAGCCGAATATCACATGTTCCAACGGGAGAAAGTCGAAGTTCAACTTCCAGAGCTTTTCCACAAGATCGGTGAGCCTCTCTCCTCCCCCATCCGTCGCAGGGTGCTATCCTGCCACCCAAATAAAACTGCCCCGAAGTGAAAAAACAGAGTTGGAAGCTCCCTTGGAGGTCTGCTAGTCCAGCCCCCTGCTCAAGCAGGAAATGCCATTCTTTAGCTTCCTTTTATTTGGGTTGTAGGTACATAGCCTCATAAAATTTAGTCAGCTTAGCTGCCTCCGGTGTTCACATCCATGAGAACGCTTAAACATTTGCTTTCTTAGTCCTGGGTTTTTAAAAAAATGAGTTTAAAATAGAAAAAAACCCCAGAAATCACCACTAGAAGTCTCTTTTCTAAAGTACAAGCAGTCCTCAATTTATAACGGTTCATTTAGTGACCATTTGAGGTTACATCGGCACTAAAAAAAGTGACTTAGGATTGTTTTTTTCCACTTATGATTTGTGGCATCACTGTGATCACGTGATCAAAATTCAGAGGCTTAGCAACTGGCATGTACTTATGACGGTTGAGTGTCCCGGGGTCACGTGATCCCCTTTTGCGACTTTCCGACAAGCAGCATCGCAGGATAAAGCCAGACTCACTCAACAGCCATGGGACTAACTGAATAATCGCAGTGATTCACTTAACAATGTTGGCAATAAAGGTCATAAGAAGGGAGAAAACTCACTTCACAACAGTCTCCCTTAACAACGGGAATGTTTGGCTCAAATGTGGCCGTAAGTCAAGGACCACTGATTCCTTACGATGTGGCTTAGCTTCCTCCGGTGTTCAAGAAAACGAGACAGCTTAGAAAATTGGTTTGCTTTCTGATTCCTTGCAATCCGGGTTTGCCGTGAGACCTCACCGCCCTCTCTTTCCTTCCCAGGAGTGGGAGCCATGACGTGGTCCCCGTTGGCATGCGGAATCGTGTCGGGGAAGTACGACGGCGGCATCCCTCCTTACTCGCGAGCGTCGCTCAAAGTAAGCACCCATCTGCTTCCTTCTCCTCGTCCTGCTCAACTCCCGTCCATCATGGTCTCTTCTGTCTTCTTCCGTCTAGGGTTACCAGTGGCTGAAGGACAAAATTTTAAGCGAGGAAGGGAGACGGCAGCAGGCAAAGCTGAAGGAGTTGCAAGCAATCGCCGAGCGGCTGGGCTGCACCTTGCCGCAGCTCGCCATCGGTGAGTGGGAACGAGGAGCTTGCATCCTTGTCCAACTTTGGATATTGTGGCAGGGAGTTATGCAGGGATCGAGGTTGTAAAACGGGGCAAAACTCACTTAACCGTTGTCTGGCTTAGCAACTGAAATGTAGGGCCGACTGAAGCAATTTGCAGGGAACAACTTCGTTCACATACCTTCACGTCTTGTCTTGCTTATCTTATCAGCTTCCTGCAGATTGCTTCTGGGCATTATGCCAACCACAGTAAGCTTTCAGTTATTTTTCTTTGAATTCTTGGTGGCTGTTAATCCAGTTAATTAACAGCCTTTGTTGTAAAAGACTGATTTATGGAGTAAACCAAGGTTTGAACGGACTTTGTGTGTGCTGCGTTCTTTGGAGCCCGTAGCTGGGGCAGAACAAGTATCCTGTCGACTCTTCTAATAATTGTGCATTTTTCACCAGCGTGGTGTCTACGCAATGAGAGCGTCAGTTCCGTCCTATTAGGAACTTCCAGTGCCGATCAGTTGATGGAGAATATTGGAGCAATACAGGTGAGGAAAAGGGGGGAGACTTTTAAGGCGGGGGTGTGTGTGGTGGAAATTATAAGCACCAATTTCCAGAGATTGACACCAAAAGTCACTCTGTGTCCTGGTCACTTTTTTTCCCAAGCTTAACCACTGGAAAACAACATTTTATACCTTTCTCCTTAAGACCTATTTAAATAAGCCTTTATTTAAATAAATAAAACTTACTCGTGTTTACTTCTAAATTTTTCCCGTGGGCCTCTTTTTTCTTCTTCTTCTTCTTCCTTTTAGATGTTAGACTTGATAGATCGTCAGTCCCCTTAATATTACTTATTAAAAATTCAATCTGGAAGAAGATGGCTGATTCACAGGCCGGGGACTTTCAGCTTGGTACCAATGTGAGCTGAGCCAAAATATTCAGACAAGACAGATAGATGGATAGATAGATAGAATATGGATAGATAAGAGGATGGATGGATAGAGGATGGATAGATAGAATATGGATAGAAGATAGATAAGTAGGTAGGTAGGTAGGTAGGTAGAATGTGGATAGAGGATGGATGGATAGAGGATAGATGATTGATAGATAGATAGATAGATAGATAGATAGATAGATAGATAGATAGATAGATAGATAGATAGATGATAGAGGATAGATAAGAGAGAGATGGATGGATGGATTATAGAGGTAGAGATATATAGATATTAATTTAAGAAAGGCTAAAATGCATGCCCATTTTACAGATCACCATTTTCCTGAAAAATCTCTTTATAAATCCAATCTCTAAATTAACTGAATTTCAGGGTGTTTTGTTTTTCCCCCAGATGGATGCCGGATAGGAAAAATAGGCAATATTGCAAAAAAAAATTTGCTGTAGCTTTCTTTAATTTTATCCTTGTTTCCCGACAGGTTCTTCCCAAACTCTCCTCTTCAATTATCCATGAAATCGATAGCATCCTAGGCAATAAACCTTACAGCAAAAAGGACTACCGTTCTTAATAACAGGGGGCGTATTTATGGGGGGCCCCCCAGTTAATCTGGGACTAATCCTCACGTCCGCCTCTCTCCTCTTCGCTTGCTTAAAGCTTATTTCGAAGAAGCCGAGGAAACACGACGGTTTTGCATCCGAGAATTAAAAAAAATAAATAAAACCACCGTACCCGGAGACTTCAGAGGACACCCCTGTTTTCCCAACGTGGCCAGATCACGTTTAAGCTTTTATTTTATTTCATTTTAATTTTTTTGCTTTTTAATTTTTTCCTCTTTTCCTCGTCCCTCTGTGAATGCAAGAAACAACATTCCGGGGGGGAAAATCACGATATTTCCTTTTTTGTTTGTTTGTTTGCAAAGGTAAAAGTATATTTTTGGCCCCGTGTTGATGTTACGGCAATGGGTTAGTATTATGTTGTTTTTTTTTTCCCTGTTCAAAAAAAACCAAAATAACAAAATAACTCGTAGGCACAAGTGTCAGTGTTTTTAAACGTTAATCGGGACCTCGCCTCGCCTCCCTCCCTTCCCCCCATCCCACCCCCCTTCCCTCTAATAAGAGCTGGCACTATTTTTATATAAAATGCAGGCATGGACCGAGCTGTGATTATTATTAGAAACTGCTTATGGGGAAACAAATGCATGCATCCTTCCCAAACTATTACTCCTTCCGTAACGTGGTTTATTTATTTCTTTGTTTTTAAGTTTGAAAAAAGAAAACAGATTTTTATTTTTTATTTTTTTGAGACGGAAGGGGGGAAAAAAGAGAGTTAAGAATCTTCTGGATCGTTTCTGGATAGAGGGAGCCAGGAAATTTTGGGATAACGGTTTACCATAGAATTGGCTCCATCTCTCCCCAAAGTTTTTGGTTCTAGGTTATTTTCCCCAGAAATATTATCTTTATTTCAGATATTTCAAGGTGGCATTCAGGTGAGGTCAAGCCATGTTCCCGGGCACCCCAAAATCAATGTGGATGTGTGTCGCCCCCCCCCCCAAACTCTTGGCTTTTTTTAGAATCGGTTCGACAAAATTATCCTTGCATTTTGAGAATCAGATCGCTGCTTTGCTGGCATTTGCATGGCTAGCGGTGTGTGACATGCCCCTTGCACTGGTGGGTTGGGGGTTTCATTCTGGGGAGGGGGCTTGCCATGGGTGCACCCCACATTGTCCACATATACACCCCAGAAAGAGTTTCACGGAAGGATGCAAGTCTCCCAGCGTTAGCAGTTGATGTACTCGTTTGTGCCTTAGCAAAATGCAGAATTTTAAATCTTAAATTTGGGGCAAAAGAGTCGTATCCTGTTAAAAAGGCCTGATTGAAAATGCCCGCGTCTCTCTCTCTCCCCCCACCCCCCAAAAATACTCCTCCTCCTTAAATGAGCTTGGATCAAACTACATCATATCTAACCTTAAATGTAAGATTTGGGGTTAAAATGGCTTTGAAAATAGGACTTTTTTTTCAATAAGGCTTCCGTAAAATATATGTATGTATGTATGTATGTATGTATGTATGTATGTATGTATGTATGTATGTATATGTATATCTCCATGTTTGCTATCTGGGTTCTCCTGAGTACAGGCAGTCCTCGATTTACAACCACAATTGGGCCCAAAATTTCTGCTGCTGAGGGAAATGGTCGCTGAGCGAGCTTTGCCCCATTTCACGACCTTTCTTGCCACGGTCGTTAAAGGAATCACTGCAGTTGTGAAGTTAGCAACATGATTGTTTAAGTGAATCCGGCTTCTCCGTTGACTTTTGTCAGAAGGTGGCAAAAGGGAGACATGGCAAGCGTCATAAATACGAGTCAGTTGCCAAGCGTCTGAATTTTGATCATCAGACCCGGGCATGCTGTCATGGCCGTTAAGTGTGAAAAACGGTCACGTTCGGTGCCATTTTAACATCGAAAGGTCACTCAACAAGAGAGTTGTAAGTTGAGGACTGCCTGTCCTTCCAACCCCAAACCATTTCTTCCCATCTTAAACCCCCCACCCCCCACCCCCCAAAATTCAAAAAGGGCCACTCTGCAAAATGGAAAGGGCAGGTTTGACGCCCAAGGCGGGAACTCGTGCGTCAATCAAAAGGCCATTCTGACATCTCTCGTAAATTCATTTTCGTCCGTCCGTCTCCAATCCTGGAAGACCCAGATCATTTCTTAAAAGAGGGGACAAGGTTGTTGTGAGGTGTCCATGTGGGTCTTCCCTCCCTTGGTTGTGTTGGCCAACAAGAACCTCGATTTTGAGTGGGCCACGAAGGCTTCCAGGTTTTGCCCGTCGCCGTTGTGTAAATAAAAATCCATTTTTTCCCCCAAATCCGTTGTGTCCCATCCCCCACCCACCCCCAAACGACAAACCACGGGTCTCTAATAAACACGGCATATATGATTGTAATTATTCCCAAGCTTAATTGCATAACCTTCTGGGCGTCTCCATCCTGCTTGTTAACAAAAGATCTGGATTGTTAAAAAAAAAAGACAAAAACAACTACTGTATTTACGGAATGAACAAACAACTAGCTGAATAAAATCAGGCCTTATTTCAGCAATGGCGTTCTGGCAGAGTTGTCTTTTTGGCGAGTTTGTGTCTCGGGGGGGGGGGGGAGTTAAGAAACGGAGAGCTTGGCTACCGCTTGGATGGGGCATCAACTAGGAAAATTCTATGGCGGAGGAAACAAATGGGAAGTAAATTCCATATTGTAGTGACGTGGGAGGGAGGGGAGGTTTTTGGGACCCGTGAAGCCCATAAAGGGCAATGTATGCTGCCCTCTGGTGGCTAATTTGGGGTATTTCAGCTGTAAAAAAACTGAATGTTGCCCTCTGGTGGGCATGTTTAGCTACTGCAGCGAATAAACAAGTTTATTGGGATATTATTTCTGTTCTCAATATTGTACAACTAGTCAAGGTCATCCGTCTCATGCTATTCCTGATGGCCGGTATGGATACTGCAACCTATAGGAAAGTACAGATAAGGCTTTCTTGGGGAGAAAAGGAAATTTGGGGGTTTAAAAATGCTCTTAATGTCCTTTTCTTGTATTCAGCATCAGCTGGGTGGAGGGTTTTTGCCAATGATTTTCCCAGGAGGGCAGCTCCAGCATCCTGAGAGAGCCTCTCAGTCAGAGGCAGTCTACCTCTGCAAAATGGAGAAACCCAGCTTTTCCCTGCCACCCTTTGGGAAAGAGCCTCCCCTCGAGAGAAAGGAGCAAGCCACCTGCCTCAATGGAGCCTCCCCGTGCAGAGGTAATCTACCTCAGGACAGAGAGCACCTTTGCACGAGACTCCGGTCTCCCTTTTGGGCAGCTCTGCAAAATGGAGAGACACCCCCCCCCCCCAGCCCGGTTTGGGAAGGGGGTCTCCCCTTTGGAGGAGCCTTGAGAGGAACCATCCCTTTGCCACGGTGGAACCTCCAGCTACGGAAGGAACTACCTGCACCCGTGGAGACCCATCCGCATCCTAATGTGTAGCAGTTGCAGAGTTGCAAGGAGGTGAAACCACCTGGAGGAGGAAAACACCTTGTGTGGAAATGGTGCGTATTCAGACACGCAACTTGTGTCCCAAACACCCCCCCCAAAAAACGGGACCATCAGAACAATTTCTACCACAATTTTATTCCGGGAAAAACGGATATACAAAACGGCTCCAGATCGCTTGGCGTTTAATCTTCCTCTTCCTCCTCTTCCTCGTCCTGGTTGATCTGGAAATACCGCAACTCGTAGCTCTCCTTGCTGTTGGCCACCACACGCAGCCAGTCACGCAGATTGTTTTTCTTCAGGTATTTCTTGGTCAGGTACTTGAGATACCTGGGAAGGAAGGAAAAAAGAGAGAGACGGGACATTAAAAAACAGGTGAAAACTCAGGCTAGAAAAAGACAATGGAATTTTCTTTGGAATTCATTTCTTTTAGCTTTTTGTTTATCGCTTGCGTTTAGAGAGCTTTTGGTCATTTCTGAGTTTATTTTCTTTCGAATTTGAGTATTTTTGAATTCTTTCGAATTTCTTTCGAATTTGAGTATTGAGTTTTTTGTCTATTGAGGGATTTGTTCTCCTTTGAATTTATTTTTTAATTACTTTGTTTTCTTTCGAATTTATGTATTTCTTAAGTGTTTTGCTTTCTTTCGAATTTGAGGGATTTGTTCTCTCTTGAATTTATTTCTTAATTAGGTTTTCTTTTCAAATTAATGCATTTCTTTTTAAGCTGTTTTCTTTTCACACCTTAACCACCTTTCCAGCATCCCTGTGGGTCAAGTGATCAAAATTCAGAGGCTTGGCAATCGACTCGTATTTATGACAGACGCAGTGTCCCAGGGTTGCGACCTTCGGACAAGCAAGGGGGGGGAACAGACTCTCTTAACCACCGTGTGGCTAACTTAACAAGTGTGATTCGCTTAATAATGGTGGCAAGGAAAGTCGTTAATGGGGGGGGGGCAAATTCGCCAATTATTGTTAGCTGTGTTGTCCCAAACCCCGAAACTCCACCCAGTTATAAAATGTACACCCAGCTTCATTTATTCGGTCCCCAACACAGAAGGCCCGAGGGGGCCAGACGCCCCCCCCCCCATTGGCAGGAGACCCTGGGGTCAACAGCGGCTCACTTACCTCTTGGAAAACGGGACCTCAGAGGTCACCGTGATTTTACTTTTACTCCTCTCAATTGTCACCGCTCCTCCGCCGAGGTTGCCGGCTTTACCATTGACTTTGATCCGTTCTTGCAAGAATTGTTCCTGGGAAGAAATTCAGAAGATTTTTGGTGTGTGTGTGTGTGTGTGTGTGTGTGTGTGTGTTACCAGACCCAGCCCACCAATTATTTTTTGACATTTTTTCCTCTGGTTTCCCAGAATCTCCAACTAGCGGAATCCTAGCCGGGAATCTGAAATTGGTCGGACCTCAATGAGATCTCTCAACTTGATTAACCCAATACACCACTGGAGTAAACAGTGAGAGGAGCTGAAAACAGTTGCTTTTAAGCACTAACCACACCTCGGCACCTCTCTCTCAATCACTTTTAATTTAACAACCGTTTTGTGTCTGTGCCTTCAAATTATCCCAGGAAGTCCTTGGCTTACAACAGCTCGTTTAGTGACCGTTCGAAGTTACAAAGGCACTGAAAAAAAGTGATTTAAGACTGTTTCACACTTACGACCGTTGCAGCATCCCCATGGTCGGGAGATCAAAATTCAGCCACTTGGCAACTGACTCGTATTTATGACGGTCGCAGAGTCCTGGGGCCACACGATCCCCTTTTGCGGCCTTCTCACCATCAAAACCAATGGGGAAGGCAGATTCATTTAACGACCATGTTACTAGCTTAGCAACTGCAGTGTTTTGCTTAACAACTGTGGCCAGAAAGGTCGTAAAAAGACTCACTTAACAACAACTGTCTGGGTTGGCAACAGAAAATTGGTCGAAAGTTGAAAACTGTCTGAATTCTATTCCCAACTGGGAACCAACGTTTAAATCGTGTCCCAGGGACAAAAGCAGCGTTAATAGCGCTTGTGCGATAAAACGCCACACGCCAGGTGTTCGCGACTTACAAAGTTGGCAGCGTCCATAATTCCATCTTCGACCGGATGGGTACAATCCAAAGTGAACTTCAAAACTTGTTTCTTTTTTTTGCTGCCTTTCGTCGCGAGCTTCTTCTACAGGAGGGGTGGGAGACGACAAGAAATTAAGAGAAAAATGTCTTGATTCAGATGTTGAGGAAGAGTAAAAAGAAGGAATCAAGCTTTCTCTGCCCAGCCTTCAATACCGAGACCCTTCATAGGTAGAGGTGGATTAAATTAACTCATTAAATTACAACAAATATGTTCAAAAATACAGCCAAAGGCTGAGCTTTGCACAGGCTGGTACATTTTTCACCTATTATCAGTATAATTTCTGTTTTAAACCTTCATTCATTGCTCTCCCAGGCAGGGAGTGCACACGTTGCTGTCGTGTGAAATAAAATGTTACAAAAGGAGGAGAGAGTGGGAAGGGACCTTGGAGGTCTTCTAGTCCAACCCCCTGCTCAAGCAGGAAACCCTATAGACCCATGATGGCAAACCTATGGCAAACACACCATTACCAGCTGCTTTTCTGATTTCTGGTGTGCACAGGCGCACTGGCCAGCTGGTCTTCGTGGGCGCTGGAGCACTGTAAAACGGTCTGAAAGTGTCCCCAAACCAGGCTGTTTTTCAGGCCGTTTTTGGCCCCCAAAATAGCCGTAAAATGGCCTGAAAACAGCCAAAAAAACAGGCATGTGCGTGCCGGCCAGCTGGTCTATGGGTTTCCGGTGCTCCGGCACACGCCCGTGCGTTCTGGTTTGGGCACTCAGTGCCAAAAAGGTTTGCCACCACGGCTATAGACCATTTCAGACACGGGACTGCCCAGTCTCTTCTTGGAGAGCCTCCAGGGATGGAGCACCCACAACTTCTGGAGGGAAGCCGTTGCACGGGTGAATTGTTCTAACTGCCAGGACATTTCTCCTGAATTCCAGGTTGGTTCTCCAATTAGATAGATTAGATAGCTATGATAGCTAAATGTTAGCTAGATGAAAGCTGATAGATAGACAGATATAGATGATAGCTAGATGGATGGATGGATGGATATAGATAGATAGATGATAGTTGGATAGATAGATATAGATGATAGATAGCTAAATAGCTAGATATAGATAGAGATGATAGCTGGATAGATAGATATAGATGGATGGATGGATGGAGATAACTAGATGATAGATAGGTAGGTAGGTAGGTAGATAGATAGATAGATATAGATGATAGCTAGATGGATGGATGGATATAGATAGATAGATGATAGCTGGATAGATAGATATAGTTTGATGGATGGATGGAGATAACTAGATAGATAGATAGATAGATAGATGGATGATAGCTGGATAAATAGATATAGTTAGTTTGATGGATGGATGGAGACAGATGGATAAATAGAGGTAGATGATAGAGATAGATAGGTAGGTTGAAGATGATGGATGGAGGGATAGTATTAGATAGACGGGAGGGAGAGATGGATGAATGGATGGATACATTAGATTGACAAATGATAGATGACAGAGATGCACAGATGAAAAGAGGGCGGGTGCATAGATTAGATTGACAGATGATGGATGGAGGGATAGGTAGGATCAGAAAGAGAAAGAAACAGGAAGGAAGGAAGGAAGGAAGGAAGGAAGGAAGGAAGGAAGGAAGGAGGGAGGGAGGGAGGGAGATTCGGGGGGGGTCCCTCCCTTAAAGGGACAGAGAGAGACCGAGCAGCCCAGCTCCGAAGCCCCCCCTTGACCCCCCCATAAGAGAAGCCCCCCCTCCACACACCCACGGAAGAAGCCTCGCCTGGCCGCCTCCCCCCCACGTGCTCAGCAGGCCTCCCCTCCCCCACCTCCGGGGGGGGGCAAAGTGAGATGTGGGCGGGGCCTGAGGAGGGAGGGGGCGCTGAGGCCTCTTCGAGGGGGGGAGGGAGACCCAAAATATCCCCCCCTGCCGAGCTTGATCGGCTCTCCCTCCGGCCCTCCTGCCCCCACGAGGCCTCCCCGGGTATCCCCTGCCTTTCCCCGGCCCATCCCCGCCGCTTTCCCGGCCGGCCCGCTCGGAGACTCACCGCGGGCGCCATGGCGGCAGCGACGACAGGGGGAAAGAAAGGCAGGGAGGCTAGAGCGCATGCGCCGGCCGGGCCCCGCCCACCCTGCTTCCGGCCGGCGCGCTCGCTTCCGGCCAAGGAGGCCCCTCCCACCCAGACGCACGTGCGCCGGGAGGAAGCCGAAGGCGGAGCTCCCGCTTGGACTCTTCGAGCCTGCCGAGCGCCGAGCGCATCGATCGGTCGCGCTTCGGCCTCTAAAGATCAGATCGATTGAGGAAGAGGAGGCGAAGAGCACGCCGGGAGTTGTAGTTTTTTTTATTAGGTTTTTTTTTTAAGTTGCCACCCAGAAAGCTCTTTTAAAAAGTGGAATAAGAGACTCATCTGGGGGTTGCCAGCTGGAAAGGAGGCTTTCTCCTCTCCTGGTTTCCTTCTGCCTTGTTTTTTTCTTTTTTATTGTCTCTTTGGAAGGGTGTGGAAATGTGGTTTCTCTTTCTTGCCAGCTTCCTTATTTTACCACCCCATTAAATGATTCCTATTCCTAACTCCCTGACAGTCAGAACATTTCACCAGTGGAAAGGCTTCCCTCCAGAGGCTGAGGCTGCTCCATCACTGGAGGCTTTCTAAGAAGAGTCTGGGCAGCCAATTGTGCTTGAGCAGGGGGCTGGACTAGATGACCTCTGAGGTGCCTTCCAGCTCTATTTTGATTGATTGACTGATTGATTGATTGAAATGGTAGGGTCTCCTACTTGAACGGGATTGGACTAGAGGACCTCCGAGGTCCCTTCCAATGCTTATTCTCTAATTCTACAATTCCAAAGCTCCCCCCACCCCCCCCCCCCCAATACTGGCAACCACCTGGATTTTTGCAGAGCCTGGGGACTCCTGTTCCCATCACCCACAGCCAGGGGAGCCCTTCGTCCCAGTTGCACAAGCAAGCATGCCTTCGCGGGGAGGGGGCTGATAATGGAGAGGGGAGGGTGGTGGAATTTCATTCTTTGGAAAGCACAAATTTGATGCATTCCACCCCCCTCCAAAAAAAAAAAACCCAGTATCCCAGGGACTGATTGACTGGCTGGGACGCTCTAGCCCTCCTCTCGGTAGCGACTACCGCCGGGGTCGCTCTGCCCCTCTCCGCTCTGTGTCGGACGCTCCGACGCAAGAAGGACCCACGCCGCCTAGAGTGACGTAGCGGCGGAGCTGTTGGGGTCACGTGGCCAGAGGGGGGAAAGGTTTCAGGCCGACCAATGGGGAGGGGGGCGGGCGCGGGGGGCGGGGCTTAGGCGTGGCGAAGCCCCGCCCCGTCCCCTCAACCCGCCCTCCTGTCAGGTCGCCGGCCGGCCGGTCGATCTCGCTCCGGTTGGACTCCCGCCGCCTTCTCCATCCTCCTCCATCCTCCTCCATCCTCATGCAGCCTTCCCGGGCCCCCGAGGCCGGAGAAACCGCCCCTTCGCCCGCCGCCATCCAGATTAGCAGGTACCCGCCTCCCTTTGGGCATCGTTCCCCTAGCCTCTGGGCATGTGCAGAGAGCGCCAGGCATCCCCCGAGCCTGGGCTGAAGGCCCCCTCCCTCCCTCCCTCCCTCCCTGGCAGCTTTGAGGGCCCTGCGAGCATGGGCAGAGAGCTTGGGTTGGGAGAAGGGCGCCTCTGGGCATGGGCAGAGTGCTCTAATAATTAGCTGGCTATTATTAATTCCAGGCTCTGGAGGGCATAAAATGTCTTTTTAGTCTTTTATTTTGGGTTATATGTATGTATGTATGTTATAGATAGATTGACAGTTAGATAGATAAAACATGTTATATATGTATGTATGTTTTATATATATATATATATATATATATATATATATAACACGGTATGTATGTATGTTATATGTATATATATATATAAAACATGATATGTATGTATGTATATATGTGTAATGTATGTATGATGTATGTATGTGTGTATATATTATATCTATTATATCTATATATATAAAACTGTGTCTGTGCATGTGTATATACACACACACACATATAAACTAAAAGGATATCTATTATTTATACTGATTATATATATGCGTGTATGTATGTATATATATATATATATAAAGATTTATTTGGTTATATTTAGTATATATTACTTTGTGTGTTGTACGTATGTGTGTCTGTACTGGATCCATAAATCTGCAAAGCAGGCGGCAGAAAGCAGGCTGAATCGCACCCAGGGCTTGGACCTTTGGCTTGTATTTCATCTCCTTTCATTATTATTTTTTAAACTTTCATTTCGTTTCATCATTTCATTTTACATCACTCCATTTCCTTGTTTTATTATTACATTTTATTATTTCATTTCATTTCATTGTTTTATTCTCTCCCTCCCTCCCTCCCTCCCTCTCTTTATTCTCATTTGCTTTTATAAAACTGGGATTTTATCAGATGAACAGACTTCTCAAACCTTCTCCTGGCCTGCCAAATCCATCCAATAAGGTTTCCTACCTTGGCCAAGGGGCTGGACTAGAAGACCTCTGAGGTCCCATCTAGCCCTACGATTCTGTTTTTCTTTTCAAAAAAATTGATCCTCTGCCCCATTCCTTCCTTCCTTCCTTCGTTCCTTCCTTCCTTCTTTTTCCTTCCTTCCTTCCTTTGTCCTTCCTTTCCATCCCTCCTTCCTTCCTTCCTTTCTTTCTTCCTTCCTTCCTTCTTTCCTTTGTCCTTCCTTTCCTTCCTGTCTTCCTTTCCTCCCTCCCTCCCTCTACCTCTACTACCAATTCTTCTCTTTTTTCCTTCCTTCCTTCCGTCCTTCCTTTTCTTTTCTTTTCTTTTCTTTTCTTTCTTTCCATTTTACGTTTCCTAGGCAACTGGGCAAGGCTGGTTGTTGTTTTTTTTAAACACGTGGCGACATGCAACGATGTCTTCTTTGCGCTCGCTTTTCACCCTGAATCGTGCACTTTGATCCTCGTGGGGCGAGTCCATCAAACGACATTCAATTCCTGCGAAGGGCTTGGCAGGATTCGAACGGGAAATTCAAAGCCTTTTGTGATATTTTACGACACCAGCGGCTGATGAATTGTGTGCCACAAAAAACCCTTACCCTAAAGAGCTTGGCAGCCTTGGCAGTGCCCAACCCTTCGTTCCCAGGCCTCGCCCTTCTCCACTCCCTCCTCCAACAAACGGATGGCTTGTAACCATGATTTAATAACGGTTTAAGGCTGAGCTTCCCGGGCCTGCAAGGTCAACCATGGCGCATGGCTGCAGGGGTTAAAAACCTCCCTCGATGCCCAGTGAGCAGGCGGCACATGAGAATAATTACAGCATCCACCGGCTGGCTTTTTCCCTGCGGGAAATTTAATCGGCTTAAGTTCTCCAGGCTGAGATTGATCCCCAAAGAACCAACTGCTCTTTTATTATTTTTTTTTCCCCCGACAATAATTCTGCTTTTCTTGTGCTGACTCACCTGCTGGCGAGCAGCGCATCAAAAAAACCCTCTGCTTTTTTCAGAATTGCAAGCCTTTTTTTCTTTTTTTTCCCCTTGGGCCGCTTTTGGTCCTCACAAATAGACTGAATCTGTGATTCACGGATGCTCCAGCCCAGAGGAGAAGCCTTTTGTGGGTCACAAAATGCAGGTTGCACAAATGTTTGGCGGTCAAGCTTTTGAAGTTGCAGCTTTGTTGCGTGGTGCGTCTTTGTCTCGTGGCTCTCTTCAGCTGCTGCCCACCAGAAATCGGCAGTGTGAAATGGGTTGTGTGAATGGAGTGTGTTGACCTGTGTACCCAACTTCCTATTCAGATAGATAGATAGATAGATAGATAGATAGATAGATAGATAGATAGATAGATGATAGATGGATGGATGGATGGATGGATGGATGGATGGATGGATAGATAGATGTAGATAGATAGATAGATAGATAGATAGATAGATAGATAGATAGATAGATAGATGGATGGATGGATAGATGGATGGATGGATGGATGGATGGATGGATGGATGGATGGATGGATGGATGGATACATAGACAGACAGGCAGATAAATAGAGTAGGTCATCTAGTCCAACTCCCTTCCCAAGGAGAATGTAAGAATGGGTCTCATTCTCTGCTTAACCAGGTTAATTGAAGCCCCGACAACTATCTCCTTCACACATTCTAAACTGGGGTAGGTTTGAACTCGGTTAGTGTTTGTAGCTGAACTTTCTCGGTCCTCTGTTTTAAAATTATTGTCCTCCTTGTTGTGTCTTTACCTCCCTCGAGAAGCAAAATTAAAAAGTAGATATTTTTTTTTTCCTTTCCCGTTCTGAGAACGGTATATGAAAACCTGCTTGGAAAAGGTTGTATTTTCTCTCCTGGCCAGCAAGCAGTAAAGCTGTTTTAATCCCTAGTTTCCTACCTTCTCTTTTTGTAGATTGACTCTGGGCCACAGATATTAAAATCAGATCAAGCGAAGCTACCCAAGCCGAAAACAACAACTGTGGCTTCTTATTTTGGGAAATATTTTTGGCAAAGCTAAGCACTGTTCCTCAATCCTGGGCAGGGGACGTTGGGTGCACTTCAATTCCCAGAATTCCCCAGGAAGCCAACTATCTCCCCTCCTCCCTCCCTCCCTTCTCTATCCTTCCTTCCTCTTATTCTCCCTCCACCACTCTTCCTCCCTCCCTCCCTCCTCTTTCTCTTTCTCTTTCTCTCACTCTCTCTCTCTTTCTTCCTTTCTCCTTTCCTTCCTTCCTTCCCTCTTTCTTTCCTTCCTTCCTTTTCTTTTTTTTTTCTTCCCTCTTCTTCCCTCCTTCCCTCCTTTCTTTCCCTCCTTCCCTTCTTCCTTTCTTTTTTCTTCCTTTGTTCCTTCTTCCCTCTTTCTTTCTTTCTTTCTTTCTTTCTTTCTTTCTTTCTTTCTTTCTTTCTTTCTTTCTTTGTTTTTTACTCCTTCCTTCCTTCTTTCCCTCCTTCCCTCCCCTCCCTTGCCCTCCCCTTCCCTCTGGATTTTAACAGATTAACAGAGTTATAAATCTTCTATTCCAACTCCTTCAAACCCACCACCCCCACCCCCCAGGCAGGAGACCTTACACCAATTCTGACAGGTGGCAGTCCAGCCTCTTCTTGAAGGCCTTGTAGTGATGAAGCTCCCACCACTTCTGAAGTTGTGCAATTTTGGGAGTCCAAACCATATCCCTCACCTATGGGCCGATGTGTGTCACCGGCTGAGCTGATGCTGGAATAACCCACTTCCTGGTGATTCATAAGCTACCCAGCCGCGTGGGGTGAGCATTTTAGTCTCCCTCCCTTCCTCCCTCCCTCTCTCTGCAGCTTTGTGGGGACCTTCCCTTCCCCACACGCAACCCTGATAGGCTGGCTTGCGAGAGAGGAAGTTGTGAAGGGTGCCAGTTATCTCACAAAGAAAGTGGAAAGGCGAGTTTGGGACGTCTCGCCGGCAGAATCCCCGACGCCCGTTTCTCTTCGTTTCCCAGGATGGCCGTTCGCCTGATCCAGTAGGACCCTCCTCCCAACCCCCACCCCTTCTGTGGATTGGAAAGGTAGTCCTCGACTTATGACTGTGAGGGAGCCTGCCCCTTATGGTCGTAGAGTGGGTCACCCACACGACCGACCTAATTTTATCCACCTGGGTTTTTTTGCGGCAGTCGTTAAGCGACCACCCTGGTTGTTAGAAACAAACACCGTGGTCGTAAAGCGAAACCATTGTCCACCCTGGCCTAATTTATGCCGGAAACTGGAAGAAAATTCTGATTTTTCAACAAACCGTGGGTAAATGTGGGCCAGTTGCCGAGTGCGGGAGGGGATCATAAGAATCCCTGGGAAGGTAGCTTGAAACAGCCACTAAAGCAACCAGTCGTAATTCGAGGACTGTCTATCTGGATTTTCGATAAGGGAAAAAATGGGTTTGGGGGCAACCAGGCTTGTATTTAGCAGTGGGGGCTCCCCAAAAACAGCCTCTGAACACGAAATGAATGAATCATAAAATATTTTTTTGCTTTCAGGATATATGTTGCGGGTTTCAACAAGGAAATCCATCAATCGAAGTAGTTATTGTTGGAATTAATATCCATCTGGGTTCAGTAGTTCCAAGCGGGGAAAAAGACACTGGAAACATGGAAGCTGACTGGAAAGATGGTTTATTGATAACAATAACAGAATTGGAAGGGACCTTGAAGGTCATCTAATCCAACCCCCTGATCATGCAGGGAACCTGTACTAGGGATTCGATCCGCCGAACTGCCAACCTTTCTGATTGACAAGCTCAGCATCTTAGCCACTGAGCCACCTAGTCAGTCTAATGGATAGGACCACATGGGTTTGAGGTCCTGGGCAACTGACCACATGGGTCTGAGAGTGAAGAGTTTTTTAGACCCTCTCTGGGGCTTTGAACTTGAACTTCCTGTTCCTGTGACAAGAGCATGTAGTCTATGGGTTGCTATAGGGATCCTAGCTAGCTTTGTAGGATGTCTGAGTTAAGTTTGATTGAAGCCTGGACTCTGAGATGATATGTAGTGAGGAGGCCTGAATGTCTCCTGAAAGGGTGTTGGGCCATTCCGATTGTGTCTTCATGGCTTTCCTGGTTTGGATCTTGAGTGAGGCCTGATCCTACCGTTCTGCCTTTGTTCAAAAGATCCTGCCTTAAATGGATTACCAAATCTGCCTTCCTAAAAGCTTAGGATCTGCTGGAGTTTCTACCTCCCTTTTAAGATTTGTATCTCTCTTTTAAGGGAAATATACTATTCTGCCTCTTTTAAATATTTCTCAAAGTATTTCATTCTTCTAGGAGAGGGGCAGGTGCTAACTTCCTACAATATTTACCATCCAGAATAAAAGGCAAAGCAGTCTAAATGCAGTCCTGGGGGAACGTTTCGATTTCCAACTTCTTTTTTTCTCGTTTCAAAAACCTTTCAACTTTTAAAACAAAATTCGCTCCATTTGATTTATTCCGTACAAATTTGCAATGGTTGTCGAATGCTCAAACGATCAGCAGGGAACAGGAACTGCCGCGGTTGTAAGTGCGAGGAAGAGACCGGGAAGCCCTTCTTTCCCCAACTTCGCACACGGTCGTAAGCCGAGGACTAATGCTTCTGTTTATTTTTCTCTCTCTCTCTTTCTAGGATTATGCGCCCCGATGATGCGAACATCGCTGGCAATGTGCACGGAGGCACCATATTAAAAATGATCGAAGAGGCCGGAGCCATCATTAGCACTCGACATTGCAACTCACAATCCAGGGTACGTGCTGCTCTCTATTCCCACAACCGCTCTGGGCAACCCCAATGCCACAAGTATCGGGTCTCCAAGGCCACAAGGGGGACCCTCTTTGCCCACGAAGCAGCCGCCAATAAAGCATAAGGTGCTACAGAATGATTTTTGCAAAATTTGGTTACTTCCAGGCGTGGACTACAACTCCCAGAATTCTCCTCGACAGCCTGGCCGTTTGTGGGGTGCTGGGAGTTGTATTTCACACGATCTGGAAACGGCCACCTTCGGAAAGGCAGCTGTAGAGGAATTTAGCCTCGGCAGTGGGGAGGAAGAAGAGGAAGAGAGAGGTCGGTCAGTCCTTGGAAAGCAGACAGGGTGAGAAAAAGCTCAGAAGCATCCTGCTTCTGCTTTTGATATCCTAAAAATTTCAAACTTAACTCCATTTCAATTTTTTTATTTGCCTTTCGATTTCGACTTTAATTTCCGTTTCTGTTTCAATTCAGTTTTATTTCCAGCCAAAAGCTTGGGAATAAATAAAATAAACAATGGCCCAATAGGTGGCGCTGCAGGATAATTGGAAGAGAGAGAAAAAAATATATAGCGGCAGCTGCGTTTCCTTTTAAAACAGCTGGATGACTTACCTACCTGCATTGGTCTGTGGGTTTCGCATTGTTGATGGAATTATTGCATTTCACCCCCGCCCCCCTCCCTCGCAGGAGCCCTGCGTGGCTGCCCTGGCTCGTGTGGAGCGCACGGACTTCCTTTCCCCCATGTGCATCGGCGAAGTGGCCCATGTCAGTGCCGAGATCACTTACACCTCCAAGCATTCCGTGGAAGTCCAGGTACAGGTGGAAGCCGAAAACATCCTCACAGGTAAGCATCCCTGGAGGCTCTTGGGGAACGTGACCAGTTCCGTTGATTCCACGATTTTATTGTATTGTAAATGAGATTATATATGCTGAACAAAACTCCGCATTGGCGACAGGAAAGGCATCCGGCCAGTAAACACTCAGCTCCATTCAGTTACCCTGACTCCACTCCACAAGGGATTATGGGGTCATTAAAAGGAGATGATGAGTGTAGTGTAGTGTAGTTTAGTTTGTTAGTTTTATTTTATTTCATTTTAGTATTGTATTGTATTGTATTGTATATTATTATATTATATTATATTATATTATATTATATTATATTATATTATATTATATTATATTATATTATATTATATTATATTATATTATATTATATATCAGAATATGGAAACCATCAAGCGGGTCGATGCTTGGGGTTCAGGACCTCGGACAGCACCTCAAAATTGGGGGGAGCTGCTTTAGTTAGAAAGGGGATTTGGGTTATATTATAATAATAATATAATATTGTTATATTTTTTTTATTTTTTTTCAACCACAATACACCTCTGCCCGGTTTGCAGTAAATTATTTTATTACGTTTCATTTTCTGTTTGTGAGCTTGTGTGTGTGTGTCTGTGTGTTGTCTCCTGCCAGACTTTAAACCCTCAAATTGACTCGGTTGTTCCTTTTGTGGGATGCACAAGCATCTCCGCCGTGCTTACATCCCGGCTTCCTTCGACCAGCAGTCTGTCTCTTCTCCTCCAGCTGCAACCCCGCCAGATGTGTACACAACCATCCCCTCCGAACGCACAACTTCGCTTCTCTTTTCTTCCCCTTTTAACACCCCAGGCAAACATCTGCTCGCTCTTTTTCTCACGCAGGGATTATTGACTGGCTTGGCCACATGCCAGCTCCCTGCTTGCTTTTTTAAAAAGTAGCATTATTATTATTATTATTCATTAAACATGAAACTCGGTCAACTGAACATTCAAAAATGCTTCACAAATACCATTGACTGGCGCTGATGGTTGATACGGGTTGCTGCCAGCGTCCTAGGGATCAACCAAGGACCTTCTTAAGACGTACGATGTTCCGAGTAGCGCAGTTGTTTGCAGTTCCGCTGGTGTCATTGCAGGAAGCTGCAATTTGTTGACGTATCTTATAAAATTCCTGGACATGGTACCAAGTGCCCTGATGACAATGGGTATCGCTGTGACATGTTTCATCCATAGCCGTGTAGTTTTGATGGCCAGGTCGCAATAGTTTGTAATTTTTTTCCAGTTCTTTTTCTTCGAGTCTGGCATCTCCTGGTACCGTGATATCTATAAAAAAAGATGTGGAGAGTGCAGAGAAGAGTAAGATGATTAGGGGACTGGAGGATAAAACATAGGAAGAACGGTTGCAGGAACTGGGCATGGCTAGTCTGATGAAGAGAAGGACTAGGGGAGACAGGATAGCAGTCTTCCAATATCTCAGGGGCTGCCCCAGACAAGAGGGAGCCAAGCTATTCTCCAAAGCACCTGAAGGCAGGACAAGAAGTAATGGATGGAGACTCATCAAGGAGAGAAGCAACCTGGAACTAAGGAGAAATTTCCTGACAGTTAGAACAATTAACCAGTGGAAGAACTTGCCTGCAGAAGTTGTGGATGTCTCCCTTAGTGACATACATTTTGGGCTCCACGTTGTGGTCGTACGTTGAGGACTGCCTGTGAAACGATCGCTGGCTTGACGATTAAAAAAAACACAACCCCTTGTCAAAATTCAGACATGTACGCCTCTCAGCAATGAATCCCCCCCTCCAGATGTCTGCACCCTCGGGATGATGGGCTGTGTAGTCCTTCCTTTCTCCCTCTTTAATCCCCCCCCTCCCGTAAACGCCTGGCGTTCCACTCTCTGCCAAGAGAAACAAGGCACTGGATTTCGTGTTGCAAAGACAAACAGATTCCGCCCCCCCCCCCAGATGTTTCAAGCAGGAATTTGCAGGATTATTCTGCCTTTGAAGGGGAATCGAACCCAGCGTCTGAGCCCCGTTCTTTTCAAGGGGCTACAGAGGAGCTGGGGCGGGGAGGGAACGTTGGGAAGGGAGGGGAAGGTCAGCTCGACTGTGTCTTTTGCTTTCTTCTTCCGAGCTCACCCTCCCTCTCCTCCCCTGTTCCTTGAGGCTGCTTTGAAAACATGGTCTGTGTTTTGCTAGCTGGAGAAACCTGGTTGCGTCCCTTCCAAATGTCCTCCAGGGGATTAGAACAACACGAATGGAAAATTAACTGCGTAGCTTTGATGTCCAGGAATTCGGTCGAATTTTTTAAAGGAGACCCTTGGGACATCTCAACTCCCCTCTCTTCCTCTCCCCTTCGCTTCCCCTCCCCCCAATCTACAGGCAGTCCTCGACTTAAGACCACAAGTGAGCTCTTTGTTCAGGTTTTGATCCCAAGCGGATGTGACAGCTTGCCAGGGTGTGGGGGGAAGTGGAGTAGGATTTACGGCTGATACCCCTTCACCTGCCGAAGCCCTCTTGGGGAAGAGGTTGCCATAGCAACCGACACAGAGGAGGATCAGGGAGGGAGCAAAAGTTTTGCAGATAAGATTGCCCTGCAAAGCTCAGATATCTCCTTGAAGACCCTTCAGGGTGGGGTGGGTTGTGTGTGTGTGTGACGTATGAGAATCCCAAAAGAGAGGTGTCCTGCTATCACTTAGAAATCGGGTAAGACTGGTGGGAACGTCCAACTTTAGAGATTGCAAGATCTTCACCAAAAAAAGTCTTCCAATATTTAAGGAGCGGCCCCAAAGAGGAGGGGGTCCGTTTATTTTCCAAAACACCAGAAGGCAGGACAGGAAGCAAAGGATGGAGACTCATCCAGGAGAGAAGCAACCTGGAATTAAGGAGAAATTTCCTAACAGTGAAGACAATTAACCAGTGGAACAACTGGCCTCCAGAAATTGTGGGTGCTCCATCACAGGAGGTCTTTAAGAAGAAACTGGACAACCGTTTGTCTCACATGTTTATTGGGTCTCCCACTTGAGCAGGGGTTGGGCAAGAAGACTTCCAAGGTTCCTTACAACTCTGTTATTTTGTATGTTGTATTCCCTGCAGGCTGAGTTGAGTTAAGTTGACACAGTAGCTTGGGTTGGGTTGAGTTGAGTTAACTTAATAGCCAGGGATAGATTGAGTTGGGTTGGTTTGAGTTGAACTGAGTTGATTTGACTTAGCCTTGGTTGTGCTTGGGTTGGGTTGACTTGACTTGACTTGACTTAGTAACTTGGACTGTGATTGGGTTGGGTTAGGTTGTTGAGTTGAGTTGACTTAGTAGCCTGGACTGTGATTGGGTTGGGTTAGGTTGGGTTAGGTTGTTGAGTTGAGTTGAGTTGACTTAGTAGCCTGGACTGTGATTGGGTTGGGTTAGGTTGTTGAGTTGAGTTGACTTAGTAGCCTGGACTGTGATTGGGTTGGGTTGTTGACTTGATTTAGTTGCCTGGGCTGTGATTGGGTTGGGTTCAGTTGGGTTCAGTTGTTGAGTTGAGTTGAGTTGAGTTAAGTTGACTTGACTTGACTTAGTAACCTGGGCTTTGATTGGGTTGGGTTGTTGAGTGGGGTTGACTTAGTAACCTGGGCTGTGATTGGGTTGGGTTGGGTTGTTGAGTTGATGACTTAGTAGCTTGGGTTGGGTTGGGTTGTTGAGTTGAGTGAGGTTGACTTAGTAACCTGGGCTGTGATTGGATTTGGTTGGATTGTTGAGTTGAGTTGACTTGGGCTGTGATTGGGTTGAGTTGAATAAAACTGAAATGAATTGGTGAACCTAGCAGTCCATATTTTGGTGAAATAGAGCCACTCCTTGTCACTGAGGGCACCTGCCAACCACTTTTGAAAAGGACGTGGCCCTGAGAATGATTCGTTGGCTAGTTTGCTTACAATCCCTAATCTGTTGATTAATACAAATTAATATGAATGAATGTATCCGTTTCTTACAATGGAGCCAAAGAACCGAGTCTCACGTGACTGTCCCCTGGCTTAATTTCTCAGCAACTGCTCAATGACAGCCTCTTCCTTTCTCCTTAGGTGCAAAGAGAGTGACCAACAAGGCCACTTTGTGGTATGTTCCTCTTTCTCTCCACAACGTGAACAAGGTTTTGGAAGTGCCTCCAATCCAGGTGAGTCTTGAAGGAAGAAAATATGTGATACTCGTTTGTAGCTGTAAAAAAATTAGTTTCATGGTTTTGTTTAGTTCTTTGGATCCCTGTTGGCCTGTGGGGTTTTTTTAAAAATACAATTTTGGACTATTCATTCATTTCTGATTTGTTGTGTTCCCAGCACAGGGCACAAAATGGAATTTGTTAAAAAATCACAATATGACTTCAGCCATTTCCAAGTACAGGATTACAGGTGGTCCTTGACTTAAGAATCATTCATTTAGTGATCGTTCGAAATGGGGGGGGGAGAGATTTATGGCCATTTTTCACACTTACGACCATTGCAGCATCCCCTTGGTCATGTGATCAAAATTCAGATGCATGGCAACTGGCATGTACTTACGACGGTTGTAATGTCTTGGGGGCACAGGATCCCCTCTTGCAACCTTCTAACAAGCAAAGGCAATGAGGAAGCCAGATTCACTTAACAACCGTATAACTAACAACCGATTCACTTAACAACCACAGCAAAAAAGGTCATACAGTGGGGCAAAATTCGTTTAACTTTCACTTAACTTTCGTGCTAGTTTGCACGGAAGGACCAGGAGGAAGAAGGGAGACAACGTTACGAGGAACAGAAGCTGGCACGTCAGGAGACCAAAGAGAGGAACGGTGATGTCATTGTGCCCGTGATCAATCCAGGTACGAGGAGCACCTGTCTGGCATGGAGAGACCTGCCTGCACATTTATTTATATCTTGCATTTCCAGCATGGGGTCCCATTGTGAAACACATTGGTGAGTTTAGTTGAGTTGACTTAGTAACTTGGGTTGGGTTGGATTGGGTTGAATTGAGTTTAGTTGATTGACTAGCTTGGGCTGTGATTGGGTTGGGCTGGGTTGGGTTGGGTTGATTTATCAGCTTGGGCTGTGATAGAGTTGGGTTGAGTTGAATTGAGTTCAGTTGATTTAGTAGCTTGGGCTATGATTGGGTTGGGTTGGGTTCAGTTGGGTTGGGTTGATTTAGTAGCTTAGACTGCGACTGGGTTGCATTGAGTTCAGTTGGGTTGGGTCGGGTTGATTTAGTAGCTTGGGCTGTGAGTGGGTTGAGTTGGGTTGAGTTGAATAGAATTGAGTTGAGTTGGGTTGAGTTGAGTTGATTTGGTAGCTTGGGCTGTGATTGGGTTGGGTTGGGTTGAGTTCAATTGGGTTGGCTCGGGTTGATTTAGTAGCTTGGGCTGGGGTTGGGTTGGGTTGCATTGGGTTGCATTGCGTTGATTTAGTAGCTTAGGCTGTGGTTGGGTTGCGTTGCGTTGGGTTTGGTTGATTTAGTAGCTTAGGCTGTGGTTGGGTTGGGTTGGCTTCATTTAGTAGCTTAGGTTGTGGTTGGGTTGGATTGGGTTGGGTTGATTTAGTAGCTTAGGCTGTGGTTGGGTTGGGTTGGGTTGGATTGGGTTGATTTAGTAGCTTAGGCTGTGGTTGGGTTGGGTTCGGTCGGGTTGATTTAGTAGCTTGGGCTATGGTCAGGTTGCGTTGGGTTGAGATGAGTTCAGTAGGGTTGGGTTGGATTGGGTTGATTTAGTAGCTTAGACTGTGGTTGGGTTGGGTTGGGTTGGTTTAGTAGCTTGGGTTGTGAGTGGGTTGAGTTGGGTTGAGTTGAGTTGATTTGGTAGCTTGGGCTGTGATTGGGTTGGGTTGGGTTGAGTTCAATTGGGTTGGCTCGGGTTGATTTAGTAGCTTGGGCTGGGGTTGGGTTGGGTTGGATTGGGTTGCATTGCGTTGATTTAGTAGCTTAGGCTGTGGTTGTGTTGCGTTGCGTTGGGTTGGGTTGGGTTGATTTAGTAGCTTAGGCTGTGGTTGGGTTGGCTTCATTTAGTAGCTTAGGCTGTGGTTGGGTTGGATTGGGTTGGGTTGATTTAGTAGCTTAGGCTGTGGTTGGGTTGGGTTGGGTTGCATTGGGTTGATTTAGTAGCTTAGGCTGTGGTTGGGTTGGGTTCGGTCGGGTTGATTTAGTAGCTTGGGCTATGGTCGGGTTGCGTTGGGTTGAGATGAGTTCAGTTGGGTTGGGTTGGATTGGGTTGATTTAGTAGCTTAGACTGTGGTTGGGTTGGGTTGGGTTGGTTTAGTAGCTTGGGTTGTGATTGGGTTGCGTTGGGTTGGGTTGATTTCAGTTGGGATGGGTTGGATTGGGTTGATTTAGTAGCTTAGGCTGTGGTTGGGTTGGGTTGATTTAGTAGGTTAGGCTGTAGTTGGGTTGGGTTGCGTTGGGTTGGGTTGATTTAGTAGGCTGGGGTTGGGTTGGGTTGGGTTGGGTTGAGTTCAGCTGGGTTGGGTTGGGTTGGGTTGGGTTGATTGAGTAGCTTAGGCTGGGGTTGGGTTGGGTTGGGTTGACTTTGGTTGGGGTGGGTTGGGTTGATTTAGTAGCTTAGGCTGTGGTTGGGTTGGGTTGGGTTGGGTTGATTTAGTAGCTTAGGCTGGGGTTGGGTTTGGTTGAGTTGAGTTCAGTTGGGTTGGGTTGGATTGGGTTGATTTAGTAGCTTAGGCTGTGGTTGGGTTGGGTTGGGTTGATTTAGTATCTTAGGCTGTGGTTGGGTTGGGTTGAATTCAGTTGAGTTGGGTTGGAGTGGGTTGATTTAGTAGCTTAGGCTGTGGTGGGTTGGGTTGGGTTGATTTAGTATCTTAGGCTGTGGTTGGCTTGCATTGGATTGGGTTGAATTCAGTTGAGTTGGGTTGGAGTGGGTTGATTTAGTAGCTTGGGCTGTGATTGGGTTGCATTGGGTTGAGATGAGTTCAGTTGGGTTGGGTTGGATTGGGTTGATTTAGTATCTTAGGCTGTGGTTGGGTTGGGTTGATTTAGTAGCTTAGGCTGCGGTTGGGTTGGGTTGATTTAGTAGCTTTGGCTGTGGTTGGGTTGGGTTGGGTTGAGTTGAATAGAATTGAGTTGGGTTGAATTGAGTTGATTTGGTAGCTTGGGCTGTGATTGGGTTGGGTTGGGTTGAGTTCAATTTGGTTGGCTCGGGTTGATTTAGTAGCGGGCTGGGGTTGGGTTGGGTTGGATTGGGTTGCATTGCGTTGATTTAGTAGTTTAGGCTATGGTTGGGTTGGGTTGGCTTGATTTGGTAGCTTAGGCTGTGGTTGGGTTGGATTGGGTTGGGTTGATTTAGTAGCTTAGGCTGTGGTTGGGTTGGGTTGGGTTGGATTGGGTTGATTTAGTAGCTTAGGCTGTGATTGGGTTGGGTTCGGTCGGGTTGATTTAGTAGCTTGGGCTATGGTCGGGTTGCGTTGGGTTGAGATGAGTTCAGTTGGGTTGGGTTGGATTGGGTTGATTTAGTAGCTTAGGCTGTGGTTGGGTTGGGTTGGGTTCGGTCGGGTTGATTTAGTAGCTTGGGCTATGGTCGGGTTGCGTTGGGTTGAGATGAGTTCAGGGGTTGGGTTGGATTGGGTTGGATTGGGTTGAATTAGTAGCTTAGGTTGTGGTTGGGTTGGGTTGATTTAGTAGCTTAGGCTGTGGTTGGGTTGCGTTGCGTTGCGTTGGGTTGGGTTGATTTAGTAGGCTGTGGTTGGGTTGGGTTGGGTTGAGTTCAGCTGGGTTGGGTTGGGTTGGGTTGATTTAGTAGCTTAGGCTGGGGTTGGGTTGGGTTGAGTTCAGTTGGATTGGGTTGGATTGGGTTGATTTAGTAGCTTTGTGGTTGGGTTGGGTTGGGTTGAATTCAGTTGAGTTGGGTTGGAGTGGGTTGATTTAGTAGCTTAGGCTGTGGTGGGTTGGGTTGGGTTGATTTAGTATCTTAGGCTGTGGTTGGTTTGGATTGGGTTGGGTTGAATTCAGTTGAGTTGGGTTGGAGTGGGTTGATTTAGTAGCTTAGGCTGTGGTTGGGTTGGGTTGGGTTGAGTTCAGTTGGGTTGGGTTGGATTGGGTTGATTTAATAGTTTAGGCTGTGGTTGGGTTGGGTTGGGTTTGGTTGATTTAGTAGCTTAGGCTGTGGTTGGGTTGGGTTGGGTTGGGTTGGGTTTACTTTGGTTGGGGTGGGTTGGGTTGATTTAGTAGCTTAGGCTGTGGTTGGGTTGGGTTGATTTAGTAGCTTAGGCTGTGGTTGGGTTGGGTTGGGTTGCGTTGGGTTGGGTTGATTTAGTAGGCTGTGGTTGGGTTGGGTTGGGTTGAGTTCAGCTGGGTTGGGTTGGGTTGGGTTGGGTTGGGTTGATTTAGTAGCTTAGGCTGGGGTTGGGTTGAGTTCAGTTGGGTTGGGTTGGATTGGGTTGATTTAGTAGCTTAGGCTGTGGTTGGGTTGGGTTGGGTTGAGTTCAGTTGGGTTGGGTTGGATTGGGTTGATTTAATAGTTTAGGCTGTGGTTGGGTTGGGTTAGGGTTAGGGTTAGGGTTAGGGTTAGGGTTAGGGTTAGGGTTAGGGTTAGACAAACACAGAAATAAGAATTACAGAGTTGGAAGGGACCTTAGAAGTCTTCTAGTCTGACCCACTGCTCAAGGTAGCTGCTGGAAAACGGGGTTCAAACGGAGCTCCCCTGTCTGCTCTGGATCTCTTCTTGTAACTAATTGTTTCTGCATTAATTATGCTTCGCTTACCTGGCTCTCTCTCTTTCTTTTCACTGCTTTCCAGACAGGCAAAGTAAAGGTAAGGCTGTTCAGCTGAATTAACTGATTTAACCCAAGATCTGTGAATGCTGGCTTGTAAGAGCTCACATTTCTGCCTCTGGCTTAATACCAGGGGAGCCGCCTAATTGGCCTTACACTCTGAAGCATCTTGCTTGCTTTAACGCTTTAAATATCTTAATAACAGAAGTGGATTCCTGTAAATTTTGTCCTTTGAGGAAAATGTCAATATTTATTTATTTATTTATTTATTTATTTATTTATTTATTTATTTATTTATTTATTTATTTATTTATTTATTTTTAATTAGATTTATATGCCGCCCTTCTCCGGAGACTCAGGGCGGCTTGCAATGTGTTAAGCAATAGCCTTCATATTTTTGTATATTTTATACAAAGTCAGCTTATTGCCCCAAAAAACTGGTTCCTCATTTTACCTACCTTAGAAAGGATGAAAGGCTGATTGATCAAGCCGTCCTTGTTAATATTTGAAAAGAATATAAACAACAGGGGAATGGTGATCAATCTTGGTCTGGAGGGCTTTCTTACACTTACTTTACACCTAGTTGTAGTCCTTGATTCCTCCTACACCCCTACCTGTGGATCTGTGCTGCTACAAGCCGGATCCTGGATCCAGTTGGAGAGGCAATCTTTGGTGGGCCTCATGATTGATGTGTCTGAAGCAACTAAACGAGGGAGGCCAGATGCAGAAGTTGACATGGACACCACCTCAATCCTCAATGTCCCCCACCCCATTCCTTCTTCCTCCCTCAATGTCCCTCATTCCTTCTTCCTGAAGAAGGGAGTCAACGGGGGTTGAAAGTAGGTCGAGAGCCACTTTTGATGGACGTTCATCCTTCGATGGAACTGAGCCCAGCCTGGTTCTCTTTCCATTCTTCTACTTCTAGGAACCTCTTGTAGACCTCCACAAAGGGTAGGGTTGGGCCCTTGGCTTCCATCCTCACTTGTCCTTCAACTGCTTGTTTCTCTTTCCAGAGCCCTACACCGTTGGATACAGCCAGTCAAGTCTCATCCACCTGGTGGGACCATCTGACTGCACCATGCATGGATTTGTGCATGGAGGTAAGTCCTAGGAGAACCTCTACTGGGCCACATCGGTGTTCCCCTGGAGTTACCCTCCCCTCCACCCTTACCCAAGGCCCAAATGACTCCTCCTCACCTGGTGGAACACTTCCACAATCAAACCTTCCACATTATGCAGATCATAAACACCCCAGAATTTATAAAAAAATACTATGCCCACCCTCCCTGGCAACGGAGGTAACATCCATCCCCTATAATGGTTTCCTTTCTATTTTTACAAGTGTGCGGAAGTCACAAGATTTGGGATAGAGGTGTAGAAATTTTTTTTTTTAAAAAAAAGCTGCTAGCTCCACCAGGTGAGAATCTTGCTATAAATTCCAACCTGACCTTCACTCCCGAGTGAGGAAAGGCCCAGAAACATGATTCAGACGGGCTCATTTGGGACTTAGAATCATAGGATTGGAAGGGAATTTCGGAGATCCTCTAGTCCAACCCCCTACTCAAGACACGGGACCTGGTCAGACAGTTGTCAACTATCTTTCCTTGAAAATAAAGCAGATTTACTTGGTTCATCAATGAGAGATCACCCATCTAGAATTATAGGCTGGAAGGGACCTCGTAGGTCATCTAATCCGATCCCCTAATCAAGGTTCGGTAAACTGAGGACAAGCCCTTTAATTGGAGAAAGGAAGAAAAAAAAATGGGAAAAAAATTACTTTCCCCGAGACTGGATGAGCTTCAAACGTAGGAGTGGTTGCTATAGGAACTTTTCACGGTCGAGAAAGCTGGGGGAATTGAGACCCCTGTAATTAAAATATTCTTTAGGGAGGTCGCAGTGGAGGTTTTGAAAGGGGGAAGGAGGGAGGGGGCATTTGGAACTTAAGAGCCAGTTGGGGAAGTTAAATAGATGTATTTATTTGTTTTCCTTACCGCAAAGATTGGAGATGGAATTCTTTTTGCCAACCAGGCTGCTGCACCGATTGGTTTGCAAGGCATCGGAGTGGGCGGGAAGTAAGGGGTCCCCCTAACTATTTGGGGGCACCTGGCGTTGAGGATTGTTAGGCCTCCCTCCCGTGTTCGGGAGCCAAGAAGGGTGCCTGGTTGGATGTTTATGTGGAATTCTGTTTTTCAACTCAAATGTTTTTCTTTTTTTTTAAAAAAAAATGTTTATTCAGTATATATAAGCCACCCATCTTGCTGTCGGAGCCAGTTTGGTCTAATGGGGAAGGCACCAGGTTAGAAAGTAGGAGACTGGGAGTTCTAGTCCCGCTTTAGGCACAAAATCCAGTTGGGTGACTTTAGTTGAGTTACCAGGAGACAGTAAGTTCTAGTCTCAGCTTAGGCAAGAAAGCCAGCTGGGTGACTTTGGGCCAATCACCAGGAGACTGGGAGTTCTAGTTCCACCTTAGGTACTAAAGCCAGTTGGGTGACTTTGGGCCAGTCACCAGGAGACGGTGAGTTCTAGCCTTGCCTTAGGCACGAAAGCCAACTGGGTGACTTTAGGCCAATCACCAGGAGACTGGGAGTTCTAGTTCCACTTTAGGTACTAAAGCCAGTTGGGTGACTTTGGGCCAATCACCAGGGGATGGTGAGTTCTAGTCCTGCCTTAGGCACGAAAGCTGGCTAGATGACTTTAGTCAAGTCACCAGGAGACAGTGAGTTCTAGTTTCATCTTAACCAAGAAAGCCAGTGGGGTAAATCTTGGGCCAATCACTCTCCATCTCCCTCCCTCTCTCTTTCTCTCTCTCCCTCCCTCCCTTCCTCCATTAAGGTAATCTTGATATATATCTTCTGGAAGGCCATTCAGCCCAGGGTCCTTCTGAGAATTTGCAAAACAACCGCCTCGCTTAGAAGCCTTTGTCCCTTGCGCACAAGTCTGGATTGACCCCAACTTAACGCTCGCACTGATGGACGGGAAGACCCCTGGTTGAAATCTCTGCTTTGCATGCCTTCTCCCTCCCACCCACCCACCTGACACTTGACCCCCCTACCCTGGCTGTCACTCATAAACGTCACTTAACCCACATGTATCTCTCGGGTCCCTCGGCAACTCGGCTCCCAGCTTCAAAAACCCATGTAAGAAACGCCGTGGGGAGCATCGTCCAAGTGGAATTAATTCTGATTTTTTTTCGCGGCAGGAACAGGGTTGGCAGGACCCGCTGTGGAGCACAGGACCCACAAATGCACGCACACACAAAGACCCCTCTGGGATCCCATTTGTTGTGTTAGGAAGATGTTCAGGGTGGGGGTTCTTTTGTTGTTGTCATAGTTGTTATCCTTGTTGTCGTTCTTTGTTTAGATCCTGCTGCTTTATTAAGACGAGACCCCGGCAACAACAACAAAAGCCTTGCCGGCTGGTTGCAAGTGTGTGTGTGTGTGTGTGTGTGTGTGTGTGTGTGAGCTGTGCTATTTTTAGCCGGCGTTTCGCTTCTTATTAGTAGCCTCGCTCGGAGCTGGGTGGAGGGGATTAGCTCTGCAATTCGTTGCAGGAAGCAACGAGGTTTAATTAATTGTCTTCTGCAGGGCCTCCAGCTCTTCGGCAAGCTTGCAATTTTTCCCCCCCTCTCCGCCTCCCTCAAAGCTCGGGTTGTAGGAACAACACACATACACACACACACACCCAAAGAGGCACGTTGGGGGTATTTTTGCAACCCCGTTTCAGAAAACCAAGCCGGTGTTGACTCCGTTTCCTTGCAGGAAGGCTCTCTCCGTCCTCCGTCTGGACTGACGGGCAGGGAAATGGAAGCGTGAATGCTTGAGGGATCTGCCCCCTCTTGTTTTCCCCACAACAACCCTGTGAGGTGGATTGAGCTGAGAGATGGGGGGTGAGGGGTTGGCCCAAAGTCACCTTGATGGCTTTCATGCCTAAAAGCGGGACTAGAACTCCCAGTCTCCTGGGGACTGGCCCAAAATCACACAGATGGATTCCATACCTCATGTGGGACTAGAACTCGCCATCTCCTGGTTGATTGGCCCAGAGTCACCCAGCTGACTTCCATGCCAAGGCAGGACTAGAACTCCCAGTCTCCTAATAATTAGCAAGAAAGACTGGAAGCGGTTCATAAAAGGGCTGTGAGAATGACCCAAGAACCAGGAAACAAATTCCTGCAAGGAGAGGTGGAAAGGAACAGGGTGGACGTACCTGCCTCTGAAGGACTTCCTTGAGGCCATGTAGAAGATTCCCTGACTACCTCCACTCTCAGACAGCAAAGAGCAAAAGTCCACTCTGCCAATGGTCAGGGAGACATTGAACTCCTGTCAAGCTTTGCCTCTAGAAGTTGTGGGTGCTCCCATCACTGGAGGTCTTCAAGAAGAGACCGGACTGTCACTGCGTTTTTGTATTTACCAGCTGAGCTCTTATTTCTGAACTTTCAGACTTACCGTAGTTTGCCAAGTTCTTATCAGTAATCTACTGCGCATGTCTACATTCTTTTTCTTCTCTAAAAACTTTTCCTTGTTCTCCAGCCAGGGAAGGTCAGGCTGTGGATTCTTTGCCAAAATGTAACTAATTTAGATAGTGAGATGTTTTATTTTCTTTACAATAAATATGAGTTTAATTAGCAGATGTTTTTTTGGTTTATTGATCAAAGTATACAGAAGGAGAATGCTACGATTCCATCTCTAATGGAGGGCCTTTACCCCACGCAAGATAACGGGGCTCATTGCCGCTCTGACACGGACAACCGCTTGTCCTGAATAGAATAGGATCTCCTGCTCGAGGAAGGGGGGTTAGACTAGAAGACCTCCAAGGTCCCTTCCAACTCTGTGACTCTACATTCTACGTTTCCGTACATGGAAGACCACCTCATTCTCCTTCCCAGTTGGAGCCTGCTGACCCAGGGACCTCTTTCACTGGCCGCTGCCTCCATTAAACCCCATCTCTTATCCTGCTTTCCAGGCGTGACCATGAAACTCATGGATGAAGTGGCTGGGATCGTGGCTGCTCGCCACTGCAAGACCAACATCGTCACGGCTTCTGTGGACGCCATCAACTTCCACGAGAAGATCAAAAAAGGTAAGCGGTCGGTAAGACCTTTCCCTTGATTTAGGACAATGTTTCTCAACCTTGGAAGCTTGAAGATGGGTGGACTTCAACTCCAGAATCCCCCAGCCAGCAACGCTTGCGGAGCCCCCCACACACATTGGATTTGGGGGGTTCGGCGCGCGTGCACACATTCGTTCACGCACGCACAAGCTTTGGGCACTTGGTCCGGAAAAGGTTAACCATCATTGGTATAGGTTCTCCTGCTTGTGGAGGGAGTTGCATTAGAAGACCTCCAAGGTCCCTCCCAACTTTGTTACTCTCTTAAATCCCTTCGGATTTTCTCTGCAATCCTATCTATTGCAACAATGGCCAACAGAGAGCTGACCAGGGTGCTGATTCGCTTCGTATCTAACTTCAACCTTTGCTCAACCCCGGAAGACTATTTCGGAAGGTGTGTGCTTCTGTGCGTGTCGCCGTTGTTGTCCCTTGCAACCCAGCCGATATTACGCAAGATACTTGTTGCGACATTTCTTGGAACGCACAGTGGCATTTATGAGAGAGTCTCTGTTCTCCGCGGAGGAACATTTCGTTCCACGTTGCGTGAAGCACAAGACGCCCGTTGAGATGATTCTGATTGTCACACCAACATCTTCTAAAAACCCTCCGGTCTCCAAGCGGACCAAATTAGCATCTTAAGAACTTCCCAAATGAGACCATGTGGGCCATCGCTTGTTATCCGCGAGAGAAACGCCCTCTCCTTGAAGAGAAATATAATTTGATTTTTTGGAAGCCTCTCTTGATTATTTTCTTGAGCAAATGTTGAGTTTATCCTACTCTATTTTGGTTTTTGGTTTTCAAGCTGGCTGTTTTATTTAGCTAAATTTGAGAGCAATCAGACACTAAATGCTCTCGGATGAATTTTATTCCCCTATGGTCTACAGAAAGTCCTCGCTTTACAGCCACGATTGAGCCCAACATTTCCGTTGCTAAATGAGATAGTTAAGTGATTTTTGGGGGGGGGGGCTCATTTTGCGACCTCTCGGACTCTGTTATTCAGTATTCCAAGAACGTAAAACTCAACAGCTTGCTATCTGAACACGTCCCAAATGAGGTTGGCTTGAAGCCATCTGCTCTTCATTAATGACGCTCGGTTGACTTCCTCTCTTGGCTTCAGCGAATTCTCTTCCAGGATCCAGAGATGCCGGGAAGGGCTGACAAAACCCGGAGGGCTGGTGTCGTAGGTTCTTTCCAAGTGCTCCACTTTAGCTCCTGCGCAAGCCCACCAACCAGGCCACCCGGCTTCCAGACGGGTCTTTCCTTGAGGCCTCCCATCTCGGTTAAAAATAGATCCCCCAGGGGTGGGGTTTTAGCCTCTGTCAAAGACCCTCAGTCGGTGGTCAGAAGGAGACAGCATCGGGAGCAACCTTGTCTGGTTGAAGGAAATCTAAGCTGGCATCTCATCAGGCCAGGATGAGGGGAAGGAATGGCTGGCAGACAAAGGTCCGAAGGTCCATGTGCCCAAGGCAGGAGATACAGCCAGAAGGTTGGACAGATAGAAGAAAGGGGGCAGTTTAGCCAGTGGTCGGACTCAAGAGGGAGAACGTCAAGAAGGCCACAGAATGGATGGAGAGGTAGATGGAAAGGTAGATGGAGAGATATGGATGGATGGATGGATGGATGGATGGATGGATGGATGGATGGATGGACGGACAGATTTATGGAGAGATGGAGCAATAGATGGGGAGATAAATTGATAGATGGAGAGATAGATGGGATGGATGGATGGGCAGATAGATGGAGAGATGGAAAAATAGATAGGGAGAGGAATTGATGGATGGAGAGATAGATGGAGATGAATGGATGGAGAGGATGGATGGATGGACAGACAGATAGGTGGAGAGGTGGAGAAACAGATGGGGAGATAAATTGATAGGTGAATAGAGAGATAGATGGAGAGATAAATAGATGGAGGGCTGGGGAGATGGATGGAGAGACAGAGGAAAGATGGATGGAGAGAGAGAGAGGGAAGATGGTGGGATGGATGAAACGGTGGGATAGAGAAGTGAATGGAGACCTAGGGATGGATGAATGGATGATTTTGGGACTTCATCACGGCCGTAAGCCGAGGACCGCCTGTGAACTTGTTCCTGCCTCCGCTGGCGCGTGAGACTCGCTTGGAGGCGGCTGCCTTGGCGGAAGCGTTTCGGGGAGGTTCGAGGCGTTGCGTGCGAACTGCCTCCTGTTGAACATCAGAGTTTTAATTTAGGTTAGATCTCCCCGGGTGGGACTCTCTGACGTCGGACGGGCGAGTCATCCGTCTTCGCGGTTGGATGATTGCGGTGTTTAGGATTTTGCCTTTCTTCCCATCTCAGCTCTTTGTTTGGAGATGCCTTTGTTTGCTTTCTGCGAAGGTCACCGAAGTGGTTTAAAACGAGAGATAATAGCAGGCGTAAATCCCCCGTTTCTCTCCTTAAATTAGGCCTTTGCAATTCCACCCAGGAGGTGTGGGGGAAATCTCCCGATTCTCCTGCCCACTCCTGCTGTCTTCTTCAGCTTCCCAAAAAACCAGTTGTGAATACTAGCTGGATTCCTGGTTCTTCGTCTCCTGCAAAAATCCAGTGGAAGGGAACACAAGGGTCATCTAGTCCACCCCTCTGCAGGATGTAGGAAAGCCGACTTGACCCTCCTACAGAGATGGCTGTCCAGCTTCTTCTTAAAAAATTTCCAGTGATGGAGAGGCCGCTAATTCCCTAGGTTGAGTCTTCCACTCTTGATCATCAAGAATTCCCCATTGGACAAGTCATGTTTTTTGAAGAACATCTCAATGTCCTCTGAGAACAAGTTGAGTTCTTTGAGGAACATCTCAAGTTCATCTGAGGACAATGTATTCCTCAAAAGACATCTTGGGTTCCTTTGAGGACAAATCAAGTTCTTTAAGAAACAACTCAAGATACTTTGGGAACAAATTACATTCCTCGAGAAACATCTCAGATTCCTCTTTGGGACAAACCAAATTCTGTGAGGAACATCCCATGTTCCTCAAGCCCCTTCTCATCTTCCAGCTTCTCTTCAGAACCTTCTCCAACCTCTCCATAATCCTTTTGCAAACGAGATGCTCCTTCCTATCCATATTCTCTCACAAGGTCCAAGTTTTTGACCAGCTGGCTGTAGAAATTTCCAAGAATGGTTTTGCACCTGATCTTGGGTTACTCTTCCAGAAGACCAGATCCTTCACTAAAGTGACTCGGCATCCTCCAAAGAAGGTTATAGTCCTCTTTCGGTGTAGACCCCTTGGAGTTGCCATCTGCTGTCCTCAAACCAATCCCCGCCCCCCGCAAAAACCCAAAACTCAGCTGTCCCTCAGCTGGAAGACCATCCTTGCCTCCAGAAGACCCTCACTCACAAATGTCCTCTCCGTCCCTCAGGGAGTGTGCTCACTATTTCCGGCCGCATGACCTTCACGAGCAACAAGTCCATGGAAATCGAGGTCTTTGTGGATGCCGACCGTTTCGTGGGTGAGCCCCAGGAGCCGTACCGGGCAGTCAGCGCATTCTTCACCTATGTGTCCCTCAGCAAGGAAGGAAGACCCCTCCCCGTCCCGCAGCTGGCGGTAAGTCGGTTTTTGTGGAATGGCTTCAAAGCCAACACAACATCTCTGGGGATGTTGAGTTTCCAGTTCGGTTCCAAGGTCTGGTTACATCAAAACTGGGGAATGGGTTGCAGGACCCCTAAGACAGTTGCTTTCCTTCTGCAAGCGAACCACTGCATTCCAGAAAAATCTGCCAAAATAATTGGGCCGTGAGGCAGATATTTCTCTCTCTGGGCACAATGAGAATATATCTGCAGAACAAAACTCCTCATTGGCAACAGGAAGGGCATCTGGCCATTCAACACTCTGCTAGCTCCATTCGGCTGGTCAGCCCTTTTCCCTTTTAACTGTTTTATTTCAACTATTAATTTAAATCAACTTTTATTCAACTGAATTTATTTAAATTTTTAAAAATTAAAACACAGGCGGTCCTCGCCTTACGACAGTTCATTTAGTGACCGTTCAAAGTTACAATGGCACTGAAAAAAGGGACTTAGGGCCATTTTTCACACTTACAACCGTTGAAGCATCCCCGTGGTCACTTGATCAAAATTCAGATACTCAGCGACTGACTCCTATTTATGACGGTCGCAGTGTCCCAGGGTCAAACGATCCCCTTTGGCGACCATTCTGACCAGCAACGTCAAGGGAGGGGGTAGCCGGATTCAGTTAATGACCGTGTTATTAACTCCACAGCTGCAGTGATTCACTTAAAGAACTGCGACAAGGAAAACTGTAAAATGGGGCAAGGCTCCCTTAAGGAACCGTCTCGCTTAGCAGTAGAAATTTCGTTGTCGCGGTCGTAAGTCGAGGACTCCCTGTACAGACTCCCAAAAACAAAAACAAAAAAAAAATTACAAAAAAAATAAATAAATAAAGAGGGCATTTAAAAAGGTGTGTTAAAAACCCCACAAACACACACACAAAAATTATCCTGCCTAGTGCAATAACTGTTGTGCTCTTTCTTTAAAAAGACCCTGCCCTGTTCCTCAAAATCTTTGGTTTTCTTCCTCCTCCCCCACTCCTCCTCTGCTCCTCAGCTGCTGACCCTCCCACAGTGGAGACATCGGGCTGGAAGGGACCTTGGAGGTCATCTATTCCAACCCCCCAATGGGGGGGAAAAACCCTCCCTTAAAAGGGTCCAGAGACCCCTCTCAAACATCTCTTCCTCTGCCATTTAAGCCTCCCTCCGTCCCAGGACCTTAAAAATTCCCCTCCCCCCCCACCTTCCCAGGTACACCCTAATTTTAGCATCGTACCCCAAAAAATCCAGCAATACAATAAAATTAAAACAAATTCTCCTTCTCCTTAAGGCCGGCTTCCTGGGGAACTTTGAATTTCTTCTTTCATTTTTTTAATTTTATTTTGTATTTTATCGGCCCCCATCTCTCTTCCCGGCCTCCCTCCTCCCCCCCATCTCTTCCTCCTCCCCTTCCCCCCCCCCCCCCCACTACCTGCAATTGTTGGTTTGCCTTCCCATCTATTTTTAGCCATCGCGGCTTGCCAAGATAAAAGAACCCGAGGACGAGGATGCAGGAGGGGCGAAGGGTGCCATTCCTGGATTTATGCATTATGTCTCCTCTCCTCCCCCCACCCCCACCCTGTGTCCCTCCCTCCTTTGCTGCATGGAAGGATGCTGGGATCCGGGGTCGGTGTGTGTGTGTGTGTCTTTGTGTGTTTTAAGCCACTCTTGGTCTGTTTTTTTCCGACAAGCGTCTCTCGCTTTTAAATCCCTCCTTTTTCCCCTCAAATTTTTTCTGTTCTTCCTTGCCTGTTCCGTTTTAAGAGGGAGGGAGGAAGTCCTTGTCTCCTTCCTTCCCTTTCTTTCTTTCTTCCTTCCTTCCTTCCTTCCTTTCTCCCTTTCACCCTCTTTCCCTTCCTTCCTCTCCTCCTTCCCTTCCCTCCCTCCCCTCTCTCCTTTCCCTTCCTCCTTCCTTCTTTCTTTCCCACTTTCTTTCTTTCTCTGCGTCCCTCTTTTTTCTTTCTTTTTTCTTCCCTCTTCCTTCCTTCCTCTCTTCCTTCTCTCCCCTCCCTCCTTCCACTCCCTCCTTCTTTCCTTGCTCCTTCCCTCTCTCCTTTCCCTTCCTTCTTCCTCCTTTCCTTCCCTTTTTCTTTCCCTTCTTCCCTCTTTCTTTTCTTCCCACTTCCTTCCTTCCTTCCCTCCCTCCCATTCATCCATCCAGGCATCCATTCTCTCCATTTATTCCCCACTCCCCCCTCCTTCCCCCCCCCCCCCCCACAAAGAAGCTGCCCTCCTGCCAAGCAGACAGACCTCTCTCTCCTGGGAGGGAGGGGGGCGGCGCCAAGGCGCCCCTCAGTCCCATCTGGCAGCCACCCACTTCCCAGCTTCCCCACTGGCCTTTCCAAGAGCCGCAGAGGGGGGCCTCTCCCAACGCAGCTCCCCCCCCTCTCTTACCATGGGGCTTCCTCCAGCCTCCCTGCTGGAGATCATGGGGGCTCTGTGCTGTCAGGCTTCCCCCCCACTCCTGACCTTCAACTCGGCTCCCCACCCCGTTAATGAGACTCCTAACCGCTTATCAGCAGCCGGTGGTGCCCACACGCAGCTGGCAAACTCCTCGGGGTGCCAAACGCCAGGAGGGGAGGGGGAAAAAGAAACCCCAAAGATTTGTAGATCTTGAGGGTGCCAACCCCCAACCCTTCCCAGAGGTCACCTGATCCTGGGCTGGAAAGAGGGGGGGGAGGGAAAAAGAGCGAGGGGGGGATTTGAATTAAGTTGTGGGGTTGTGCAGCCCGATTCACCCGGATCGATGGAAAATCCCGGGATTTGGGTGGCATCGAAACGGAAGAAATTCTCTGGGCAAAAAGAGTCCAGCTGAAGCATGATTTTTTTTTGCTGGTCGGAGGAGGACCCTGGAGGTCATCTAGCCCAACCCCCCTCGCCTGATGCAGGAAGCCAAACTGAAATATAGAAGACTAGAAGGGAAAGATTGGAGGGGACCACCGAGGTCATCTAGCTCAGCCCCCTATCAGATGCAGGCATCCAGTTTAAAGAGTCATAGAACAGCGCCAACTCTGGACCCAGCCCTGTTTCAACCCCCTCCCCTCCTCCCCCCCTTTCTCCTTCTTTTCGTTCTTCCCTTCCTTCCTCTCCCTCTTTCCCTTCCTCCCTCCATTCATCCATCCATCCATCCATCCTTTGACTCTGCCTGCCTGCCTCTGTCTCTCTGGTTAACTTGCGTAGTGGATGGTGGGAACGTAGCTACTATAATATATCTTGATTTCAGAAAAGCCTTTGACCAAAGTCCCCCAGGACATCCTGAGGTGGCCGAGGGCAAAGGAAGCCCATCCAGCGGCCAGACCTGCTGCTGTGTGGGGACATGGACTACTCACCCACAATCCCCCCCCCCCTTTGTTTCTCGCCCTCCTTTCTCTCCCCCCGCAGTTGGAAACCGAGGACGAACGGCGACGTTTCGAAGAAGGGAAAAGTCGCTACTTGCAGACGAAAGCCAAGCGCCAAGCACAGTTGCAGCCCCTCACCCAACAGTGACATTCGGGCCAAAGATTTCCCCAATCCCCAGACCCCGATGGAAAGGGGAGGGCTGTGACAACACCCCGGGGGACCCCCGCCCTCTCCTTTCCAGCCAAGATTCATTCCATTGTCTCTGCCACCTTCGTAGCTAGCCGGGTGGGCGTTTCAGACAGGGTAGGGCGGCCCGATGAGGAGGGGGCACATATCAACACAGATGGGCCAGCCGATTCAGCCAGATGGGTTGCTTTTATTAACAACCTTAAGATAGACATCTCCAGCTTGGGGAAGGTCCATCTTCACCATCCAAAGAATGACACACATACACACACACACACACACACGCTTCGGTTTCACAGCCCCGTGAACGGCAGCCCCTCCCTCCCCACTCAGGCTTTGCTCAAAAGCCCCCTCCTCTGCCCCTCCTCCTCCCCGTCTTCGGTGTATGTGTCGTGCAGATGTATATGTTTGCCTAATTTATTCAGTGACGGTCACAAATAAAGGTTTGGTGCCTTTAAACGTGTGGGGTCGGAGACCGTTTTCTGCCTCTCGGGGGTCCCTCTCAGGCCCACCACCCCAGAACACCCAGTCGAAGGAAGGAGCTTCATGGAAAGCTGACCTAGAATTTGTCCCAAACGGTCGTTATTAAAAGGCATCGCAGATTCGTCGAAAAGAAACCCAGCTCACCCTTATTTTTATTTTGGGGGGGTAACTTTGGTAATAGAAGGGGGGAATGTAGCTATCGTAATATAACTTGATTTCAGGACAAGTCCTCCAGGATCAGGGGGGCTGCTGGGGGTTCGCAGGGGTTTGGGAGACCACCTAGCTAAAATTCTGTGCACCCAAATCCCACTCCTGTTGCAGGAATGGGGTCTAAAGAAGAGAAGGACCGGGGGGAGGGGGGCATGAGGGGCATGCTAGCATCTTCCAATATTTACATAAAAGAAGGGTGTGTGTGGAATCAGCCTATTCTCCAGGATAAAAAGCAATGGATGGAAACTAATCCAGGAGAGAAGCAACCTGGAATTAAGGACAGCGAGAATAATTAACCAGCGGAACAGCTTGCCACTGGAAGTTGTGGGTGCCTCCAATTCTGGAAGTTTTCAAGAAGAGACTGGGCAGCCATTTGTGTGGAACAGAACAGGATCTCCCGCTTGAGTTGGGGGTTGGACTAGAAGACCTCTAAGGTCCCTTCCGGCTCTATTCAGATCGATCGATCTATCATAACGAATCTACAACTAAGGTGAAAGCCACTCACACAGAGATGGGCTGTCAAGGAAGTTCAAATGAATCTCAAAAGCATCTTGACGGGGGACGACAGCTCCTCACCCCACCCCCCAAAACGGTCACAAGTCAAGGACTGCACCCAGTCTCATAAAGAGACCCTTCCGATAACTTCTCATCAGGCTTCCCCGGGTTTGAAGACCAGCATTCCGGGGTGAAATTCTGCTTGCCCCGTGCCAAGAGCTTTAAACAAGGAGGGGGTCCCAGCCCACCAATGCATATAATCTGGCCCCTTCAGGCAAGATTTATCTTTGTAGAAAGATGGAAGGTGACAATTTACACAAATGCCTCCTGTGTATATTTGCTGAGCTCACAAGAGCCTGTGTTTTAAGCCCAGATGAAATCTCGCCCCCTCCCTGAAAGGTCGAGATGCACCCAACTTTTACAAGCTTTCTCCACTTTGCACCAGAATAGAATCCCATGGCTGGAAGGGACCTCAGAGGTCCTCTATTCCAACCCCCTGCTTGAGCTGGAGACCTCATCCTATCCCAGATAAACACTTTATTGCTGGGAATTAAGATATCCCTCCAGCTCTGGATCTATCCAAAAAAAAACATCTGGGAGCATGTCGCCCCACATCAGCCCATCTGTAAAATAGTCCTCAACTTAAAACGGTCCATTTAGTGACCACAGTTATGGCGGCCCTGAAAAAAGGGACTTAGGACCACTTTTTCCACACAACAGTTGCAACATCCCTCCAGGTCACATGATTGATCAGAATTCGGGCACTTTGGCACTTGGTTCATACTTACCATGAGGGCAGCCAGGCAGGGAGGGGAGGGAAGGAAAGGAGGAAGGGGAAAGGGAAGGGAAGAAGGAAAAGAGAAGGAGGAAGAGGAAAGGGAAGGAAAGAAGGAAGAGGGTAGGGAAGGAAAGGAAAGGAAGAGGGAAGGAAAGGAGGATGGCAGAAGGGAAGGAAGGAATGCAAATCAGGAGGGAGGAAAGAAGAGAACGGAAGGGAGGGAAGGAAGGAAACAAGAAAGGAGAAGAAGGAAGCCCCATCCAACTTCTCAGCCCTCCCTTGGAAGGATTCGGTTGCAGACCTCCAACAGCCCCCTCCTCTCTCTCTCTCCCCCTCCCATCCCCAAGAATCCCTTAGAGAACGGTTCTTCCCAACCCTCCGCCCTTGCTCCATCCCTCCCCCCCCCCGCCCTCCAAACCAGCCCGGCTGCGGACGATGGAAGCCGCAGTCCTTCCAGCTGGGCAAAGCCGGCCCTCCTCCCGACTCCCCCTACCCCGCCTTCCTCAAGTGGGGAGGGGCCAGCAGTGCCCTCCCCTCCCCTCCCCTCCCCCAGCCCCGGGAGGAGAGGGCTGGGCTGGGCAAGGCGCCTGCTTGAAGCGGGGAGGGGGGCATAGCTGAGCCCCCCCTCCCCTTCCTCTGCAAGACGCGCAGCGGGCGGAGGGTCTCCAATCCTGCGGGAGGGGCCGGGCTCTGGAGGGGGAGGGGAGCCGAGCCGCAAGCATGCGCTGGCCCGCCCCGGACCCGCCCAACCCCGGCCAGGCGACCGAGAGCGCAGGCAGCGGCGCTGGAGCCGGCGGGGCGCAGGGACCGGAGCGCACCTTCGCCCAGGTGAGTCCCCATCACTGGAGCCGGGGCGCCCGCGGGCGCCACCGCCCAGCTCTTTCTCCCCTCCCCCCCCCCGCAGGGCGGCAACAACTCGCCCCTCCCAACTCGCCCTCCCCATCGGGGATCCCCCCACGTCATCTCCCAACCGGGCGCCCCCCCCCTCCTGCAGCTGAGGGGTGGGGGGGGCGCCAACCGCGCTCCGCCCCAGAAGGTTGCAAATGACAGCGCTGCCCTCTCGGCTCTTTTATATGCAGCCTCTCTCTCTCTAAGTTTGCCTTCTTGGGAGGGGGGCTCGGCCCCCTCCCCCAAATGCACTTAGTGCCCCCCCTTCTCCTCCCCAGGACTGCCATGATTTAATGATTGCCAAAAAAAAATGAAAAATAAATAAGGAGTTGGGGGGACTCAAATCCCATTCTAAAATTCCGCTGCAGATTTCTCTTACATAAAGGTTTGGGTCGGGGGTTGGGTGGAAGGGGGGGGCGCTTCTGCTCCGCAGAGGGGGTGTGGACAAGGCGAAGCCCCCCCCCGCTCCCTTACAGAACGCCCCCTTTTCCATCCCTCTCCCCTCCCCTCTTCCCCCCCACCCCCCTCCTATGCATCTCTGCGGGGAGCGCTTTGGGAGTGTCTAATCGTCACTTTTTCAAGGGGAGCTTCCTGCATTTTGGGGAGGGTGGGGGGCTCACGGGGGAAGGGTTGGGAGAGGGATGCTGGGTTGCGGACGTGGCGCATGGGATCCGGAGTAGAGGCTTTGCAACAGCTGGTGGTGGAATCGAGGGAGAGGGGTGTCATTTAGCATTGGAGTTTAATCTGATTGTCTGAATGCAGAACTGTGAGGTTTGGGGGGAGCCCCTAGGAGTCCCCGAAATCTTTTCGGGGATCCCCCCTCCATGTCAAACCAACCGGCTTTTTAACATTTCTCTCTTTTAATGTCCAATGGCTCAATATGGATAGAGAGAGACACCCCCCCTTCTCTCCGTCCAGTCCCATCAATCAAAGCTGGATTACTTTGGAGATTCGGAGACCCCAATATTTTGAGCAATTCCTGGGGCTCTCCCCCCCACCCCCACCCCCATCCCTGTTTGATGGATGGATGGATGGATGGATGGATGGATGGATGGATGGATACATCGGTGGCTGGGCAGCCTTCAGAGAACCTGTGGATAGGCAGATAGACTGCTCCTGCTTGGGGAGGATTCTCCAGAGACCTGTTAGCAGAAGGTGGGAGTGAAAACTTCCCCTTTGCTTTCGGAGGGAAAAATAGGCTTTGGGGATGAGCAGAGCAAAGGTTTAAGGGGAGGGGGCTGGAATTCAGTCCCCCCCACCCTTCCCTGTGTGGCTTAAACCTAGTCCAAATTTGCTGCTGTGGAATATTTTTTTTATTTTTTTTTATTTTTTTTTAGAAGCACTTTGTGCATGTTTTTCTTGAAGGTAGGCCTCGACTTACGATCCCGTTTGAGGCCAACAATTTTCTGTCGCTAAGCGAGACGGGTTGAGTGAGTTCAGCCTCATTTTACGACTTTTCTTGCTTCCGTTGCTAAGTGAATCGCCGCAGCTATTAAGTGGGTAACACGGTTGTTAAATGAATCTGCCTTTGCTCGTTGGAAGGTCGCAAAAAAGGGGATCACATGACCCCCAGGACACTGTGACCGTCATAAATACGATTCAGCTGCCGAGTGTCTGAATTTTTGATCTCCTGATCGTGGGGGAGGCTGCAATGGTCATAAGAGTGAAAAACGATCCTAAGTCGGGTTTTTTTTGGTGTTGTTGTAACTTTGAATGGTCACTAAATGAATCAATGTAAGTTGAGGTCTTTCTCTATTGATTTTTGGTGAAGCAGGTAGTTGGTATCCACGGATGAATCTCAGTCAGTCCTCAACTGAGCCCAAAATTCCTGTTGTTAAGCAAGCCAGTTGTTAATTGAGTTTCATGGCCATTTTTGTAAGCGATTTACGCCCGTCGTTAAGCAAATCTGCCTTCCCTGTTGACTTTGCTTGCCAGGAGGTTGCGTGAGCTGGGGACACTGTGACCGTCATAAATCTGAGCCAGTAGACGAGCGTCTGAATGTTGATCTTGTGACCCTGGGCAATGGTTGTAAGTGCGAGGACTGTTCTAAGTTGCTTTTTTCAGTGTCATCGTAACTTCGAAGCAGTCGCTGAACGAACTGTTGTAACTACTATCTGAAATGATGCATTTTGATAGGCAATTATAACCATCCTAGGGCATTCCCACATTTCAATATTAAATTATTCCTTTATTTCATTTTACTTATACAGGTATGTCCTTGATTTACAACCATTCGTTTAGCGACCGTTCAAAGTTACGACTGCACTGGGAAAAAAAGTAACTCAGGACCGTTTTTCGCACTTACGACCGTTGCAGTATCCCCATGGTGACGCTTGGCACCTGACTCGCATTTATGACGGTTGCAGCGTCCCTGGGATCACACAATCCCCTTTTGCGACTGTCGGATAAGCAAACGCAATCTGGGGAAGCCAGATTCACTAAATGACTCTGGGGTTAACTTAACAAGGGCAGTGATTCACTTAACAACTGTGCCAAGAAGGGTCGTAAGACGCGGCGAAACTCACTTTACAATTTGGGGCTCCGTTGCAGTCGTAAGTCGAGGACTTTCTGTACACTTCCTCCTTCTTCACCGTCCATCACCCCCAGAGTTTTGGGGGGGCTCAATCCAGTCGTCTCCTGGGTTGTTTGAACCCCGAAATTCCCAGCCAGACCAGAGGAGGCTGGCCTAGATAGGCGAAATGGTGCACAAATTAAAAATGGCTTTATTCACGCTTATTTATTTATTTATTTATTTATTTATTTTGCTGTCCTCTTTCCGTCACAAAAATTCCCAAGCCTGAAATTACAATCAAGGTGTGAATCCCACGCAGTTGTGTTGTGTTTTCAGGGTTACAACCGTGGGCTAAAACGAGTCCTTTCGTGACTCAGCCTGGGTTGCAGTTGGGTGAAAATGATGTCACAGCAGGATTGATTCTGGATTTAACGCCGAATGCAGGAATTCGACGTGTGTTCCCAGAGGTCATCCAGTCTGACCCCCCTGGCTGTGAGCTTGTCGGTGCGTGAGGTTTAAACTGGGCTTAGAGGCGAGTGCGTTGTGCAGAAGCCCCTTGGCAAGCAGAGAGGGAGCACAATTTTGCAGCGCTTTTGTGCGACAAACCGAAGCAGTCTGGAATGTTTCTTTCGTTAAAAAGGAGAGTAGTCCTCAAGCATTCCTTTTTTAAACTAACAGGAAGTCCTCGACTTACAAACATTCCTTTAGCGACCATTCTTATGATTTTCTACCATGCTTTTAAAAACGTTCCTTTGCAATGCCTCTGAGCGTAGGCAACCACTCGACATGCAGCCACTCGTTTAGCGGCCGTTCGAACGTATGACGGCTCAGATAAAAATGACTTTAAAAAGAGAAAAGTCATCAAATCAGGCACGACTCTCTGAGCTTGCGGAAATCTGCCCTCGATTGTCTATAGTGTCTTATCTATAGTGTTGTCCTTAAAGCAAACAACACAGTCCTTTTTTTAAAAAAAAAAAAAGTTATTTATTTTCCCAGTTGGAGCACGGCTCTTCCTCTTGCTTAATCCACCCGCATCTGAGCAATTTTATTCCTGCTGTTTTTAACCAACTGGGCTAATAAACCATGAAGAAGATCTTCACCCGTGGCTTAAAATGGCTGTGCGGACCGAAAAAACAGAGCTGGCTTAGTTGTCGTTCCCAATTAAATCTTAAACCGATTTCCGTTGTATTTTTTTGGCACTTTCCTCCCAACGCTGGGGCAGCTGCCGGCTTTTTACACGGATGCTCTGCGAGGCTGCCATCAGAGAGAGAGAGAGAGAGAGAGAGAGAGAGAGAGAGAGAGAGAGAGAGAGAAGATAGATAGATAGATAGATAGATAGATAGATAGATAGATAGATAGATAGATAGATAGATAGATAATGGATAGATAGATGAGAGAGAAATAATTGAGATAGAGAGATATATATGAGAGAGAGATGGAATGAGAGAGATGATGGATAGAGAGAGGTAGGTAGGTAGGCAGAGACAGACAGAGACAGATGATAGAGATAATAGATGGGGATAGAGATATATGAGAGAGAGATGGTGATAGAGATGGAAAGAAAGAAATATAGATGATTGAGAAATAGATAGACACAGAAAGAAAGACAGACAGGCAATAGGGATAGACTTGATAAAAATGATATGTGAGAGAGAAAAGAGAGGGAGAAAAAGAGAGAAAGATAATAGTGTTAGATAGAATTGACAAAGACGATGGCTGGATAATGGATGGATGGATGGACTGATAGAGACAGAGAGATAGAGAGATTTTAGGGGGAGGATTTGAATTGGGGGCCGGCTGCCTTCTCACAGGCTATTATTCCTAAACCAGAGATTACATTCTGGCACAGACCCCAAATCAGTAAATGCAGCACAGTGCGTAACGCTATTAATTACATGGAACGCAAATTAAAATTTAATCCAAATGGAAGTTAAACCTACTGCTGCTTTTATCTGTTTGGAAATAAATCCTCCAGAAAGGTTGCACAGCTTTTCATTTATTGTGGTTTGTGGCAGGTCAGCCTGAACAAAGGCATTCTGGCTTGTTCGGGAAACTGGGATGAAAACCAACCCACAGGATGTGCTAATATTCAGACGCTCAGCCACTGACTCGTATTTATGACGGTCGCCGTATCCCGGGGTCATGTAATCCCCTTTGGCAACCTTCTGATGAGCCAAGTCCAGGTTTGCTAAACAACTACATGATTTGCTTAATGTCCCTGTGGTTCACATTACAACCACCGCAGAAAAGTGTGGCCTGTTGGCCGCTGACCCCTCCAGCGGCAGAGGAGGAGAAGGAGGAGGAGGAGGAGGGGTGTGAGTCAGGGTCAGCATCAAAGCAACCTGAGAGCTCCGAGGGGGAAGAGGAAATGGAGCTGTCAGAGAGAGAGAGAGACAGAGAGAGAGAGAGAGAGAGAGAGAGAGAGAGAGAGAGAGAGAGAGAGAGAGAGAGGTGGAGCCTGGACCGTCCGTCAGCCCTCAGATGGACAGTCAACAGCCCCCAGGTCTGGAGGTGGTGGATGAGAAGGAGGAACAGCTGGGTCCAGTGCCTGACGCGCGGACGCACAGAAGGCAGAGGAGAGGAGAGCAGTGGAAATCTATAGGCTGGTCCATGGGATGGAAGAGCCACTCCTGCTAGCGAAGCCCCACCTTAGCTCTGGAGATAAAAGGCAGTGGGCGGAGATGAATAGATGTGGCAGATAACTATTCATCTTCTGGCCGGACGGACTTGTTAGCCTGCGGTGAGAGAGAAAGTTTTTGCCGGGACTGCCGGCGCTCCTAATAAAGGAATATTTTGAGTTTATGTCAGAGGGTTTGTCATGTTTAGGGAGCTGGCTCAGAACAAAAAGTTTGCAAACTTGGTGGTGAATCATTTAACGACTGCATTGCTTACTTCTAGTTCCCATTGTGGTCATAAATTAAGGACTATCTGCATGCAAATTTTTTGGGGGCAGAGGGGGAATGATTTTTTAAAAACTGAGATGGTTTTCCTCGCCCAAGCGAAGAGAATAAACATGGTATCTGAGGAAGAGAGCAGCTTCTATTTCTGGCCATTTCTGTCTGCAAATTCCTTGGAGAATTCGCTTTGTTGTTTTGGCTGGAGCTTCAGCCAATCAAGGAATAGTCCTCAGGCTGTGGCTTTTTCTCCCCCCCCCCCCCATTTTTGGGAAATGCACCATTTTTATTTTTTTTTAAGAAAAAAGAATAACGACATTTTTAGTTCGCCTCAGTTTACAGCTGCCGGAAACGTGGCAGATTAAACATGAAATCCGAGACGGCAAGAAATATTTCTTCAGAGGTTGGAAGACATTCCTTTTTCCCCCCGGGTTGAGTGGGAAGGCAAGGCGAAAATGCAGAAATGATGAGAAATGTTATTCAATGAATCAGAATTTAATATATAATTTTTTTCATATTGTATTTTACTATATTATTAGATGTGTGTGTGTGTGTGTGTGTGTGTGTGTGTGTGTGTGTGTGTATATATATATATATATATAAAATATAGTATAGTATAGTAATGTATTGTATTGCATTATGCTACACTATACTAAATTACACTGTGTTTCCCCGAAAATAAGACCCTGTCTTAGATTTTTTTGAACCCTGAAATAAGGCGCTTGGCCTTATTGCCATGCACTCTAAAGCCCAATTGGGCTTATTATTAGGGGATGTCTTATTTTGGGGGACACAGGTTACTATATTATTCTATTCTATTCTGTTCTATTCTATTCTATTGCATTATACCACTATACTATACTATACTATACTATACTATACTATACTATACTATACTATACTATACTATACTATACTATACTATACTATACTATACTATACTATACTATACTATACTATACTATACAGAAAATAAGCCCTAGCATGATTTTTTTAGGATTTATTATTATTATTTTTTTATTAATAATATTTATATGCCGCCTTTGTCCCGAAGGACTCGGGGCGGCTCACAGCAATAAAACAAAACAATAAATAATGCTAAAAATCCAATTAAAATCCCCAGATTAAAACTATAGCTCCCAAACAGATCAGAAGATTTGCTGAAAAAGCCATGTCTTCAGGTCACTGCGGAAAGAGCGGAGGTCAGGGGCCGTCGGGAGCCCAGTGGGTAACTCGTTCCAGAGGGTCGGTGCGGCCACAGAGGACACCCTCATCCTGGGCGCCACCAGCCAACATTGTCTGGCTGATGGCACCCGGAGGAGGGCAGTCCTATGTGAGCGCACTGGGCAGTGGTCCTCCAAATACCCCGGGCCCATGCCATGAAGGACTTTATAGATAAGTACCAGCACCTTGAAGCGGATCCGAAGGGCCACTGGCAACCAGTGCAGCTCGCACAGGAGTGGTGTAACATGGGAGTAGCGGGAAGCTCCCGTAACAACCCGCGTGGCCGCATTCTGGACCAGTTGGAGCCTCCGGGTTCACCCCAAGGGCAGCCCCATGTAGATGCTCGTAATATAAACCCTACCCCCAAAATAAGCAACAGTTAAAGATCATCAACCAGACGGAGGCGTTTGGTACTGTATTTTCCCCAAAATAAGACCTAACTGGAAAATGAATCCTAATGTGTCTTTTGGAGCAAAAATTAATATAAGACAGAGTCTTATTTTGGGGGAAACACAGTATATGTAATTTATACCCTGTTTCCCCCAAAATAGGACATTCCCCTGATAATAAGCCCAATCGGGCTTTTGAACGCATGGCCATAAGGCCAAGTGCTTATTTCAGAGTTCACAAAAATTTAAGACAGGGTCTTATTTTCGGGGAAACACGGTATGTAAATATATAAAAAATTATGTTTGGAGAGGGGGAGCAGAAAGATGGATTTGCATCTAGAAGGTTGCAGCACACAAGGAAGAAGCCACGTTGAGGGAAGAGGAAAGCTGCAGCTTCTTGGATTGTCCGCATTTTTAATAAATTTAATAATAAATAAATCATACATTTATTTATTATTAAATTTATTATAAATTGTATACATAATTTTTTCCCCCAGCTGAGAAGGCCAGGCAGAAATGCAGAAACCAGGAGAACGTTAATTTCATCAGTAAGAATTCAATACATAAAATAAATAAACTGACATGGGTTTTTTGGAAGGGGTGAGTGAAAAGATGGATTTGCAGCTTGAAGGCAGCAACCTGCAAGGAGGAAGACAAGAGAGAAGGGACCAGGAAAACTCAGAGCTTCTTGGATGGTCCGTGTTTTTAAGAAATAAATTTAAAAAAGAAAAGAAGAAAACTTAACAAGTTAAATTAAATTAAATTAAAGTAATTAAAATCAAATAAAATAATAAAATAAAATTACAATAAAATAAAATTATTAAAATAAAATAATAAAAATAAAACAAAATACAATTAAATTTAAATTAAATAAATTAAATAAATTAAATAAATTAAATTAATTAAATTAAATTAAATTAATTAAATTAAATAATTAAATTAAATTAAATTAAATTAAATTAAATTAAATTAAATTAAACGGTTCTTCCCTTCCAGAAACATGGGCCACCACACGATGTCCATCAAACCCGGCTTGTCGTTGCGCAGGTGGGGGGCGCCCCCTCCTCTGACCCACCCCTGATGGCACTGCCTCTCCGGTAGGATGCCTCCCCTGCCCATCTTCTTCCTGGTTCGCCATCCTCACCTGGCCTCCCCGGCTGGCAACCACCCCGCCCTCCATCATGAACCACGAACGGAGCCTCCACAACAACGCGGTGGCCTGGCTGGTGTGCTCGGGCTTGGCGGTGCTGGCCAACGCTTGGGGCATTCTGAGTGTCAGCGCCAAGCAGAAGAAATGGAAGCCGCTGGAGTTCCTCATCTGCACCCTGGCGGGGACCCACATCCTGAACATCGCCGTCCCCATCACCATGTACTCGGTCATCCAGCTGCGTCAGCAGCACTCGGACTACGAGTGGAATGAGGGTCTCTGCAAAGTCTTTGTCTCCACCTTCTACACTTTGACGTTGGCCACCTGTTTCTCTGTCACCTCGCTGTCCTACCACCGGATGTGGATGGTCCGTTGGCCAGTTAACTACAGGTGGGACCTTGGGATGGGAGGCGGGGTGGTTGTGAGGGGAAAGAGGAGAAATGCTGAGGAGGCCACCTTCAGCTCCTAAATAAAATGGCGGGATGTGGATCGAAAGGAATTAGGTAGATGAAATTTTCTGAGATAGATCTATCTGTCCTTCAATCTTCTAGCCCAGGGGTCAGCAACCTGCAGCTCAGGAGCCGAATGTGGCTCTTTCACACTTCTGCTGTGGCTCCTTGTCACTCAAAATATGCGTCACCACCGCCAATGTGCGATACCCGCCGGCCCACGATTTATTGAGCTTTTCAACTCCGGGTAGGCCAACCATGGATAAATCCAAGAAAAGAAAAGTTTCAGAAGAAAACAGAAGGTTTAATTCAACGACATCTGCTAGTTTTGTGGCCGCTCAAGAAATAGTCAGACACGGGATGAGTTTTTGTGGCTCCCGGTGTTTTCTTTTCTGTGGGAAAAGGGTCCAAATGGCTCTTTGTGTGTTTAAGGTTGCAGACCCCAGTTCTAGCCATTCATTGATCCATGATCTGTGCACTCATCTCCCCATCCATCTGTCCATTCATCCATCCATCTATCCATCCATCTGCCTATCCATCTGTTCATTTATCTGCCTATCCCTCTCTCCATCCAACTCTTCAACCTTCATTTGTCCATCCGTCCATCCATTAATCTTTCCATCTATCCATTCACTCATTCATCTATATATCTGTCTATCCATCTGTTCCTCCATCCTTTCATCTATTTGACCCATCATCTATCCATTCGTCCATCCATATATCCATCCATCCATTTCTCCATCCTTCTTTCCATTTGTCTATCCATCCATCTATCCATTCATTCATCTATTCATCCATCAGACTCCCTGAATTCCTTAGCTACCCATGCGAGTTTTATTTTTTTCTCCCACTGGCTAGAGAGGAGCGATCGCAGAGGAAGGGACCCCAAGAGAGTAAGCAGGCATACAATGGGGATGCACATCAAAAGACGTATGTTATCATCAAGCAATTCTAGGAATTGAAGTCCACAAAAGTGGGCAAGCTTGAAGACCCCTGACCTAACAGATAGGGAATCCTGCCCAATCTTGGTGCCTTTTCCCCTCCTGCAGATTAAGCAATACCAAGAAGCAAGCAGTTCACACAGTAATGGGCATCTGGATGGTCTCCTTCATCCTCTCCACGCTGCCTGCCGTGGGCTGGCACGACACCACTGAGAGGTTCTACGCCAGCGACTGCCGTTTCATTGTCACGGAAATCGGCCTCGGCTTCGGGGTCTGTTTCCTGCTCCTCATCAGCGGCAGCATGGCCATGGGGGTAGTCTGCGTGGCCATTGCCCTCTTCCAGACCTTCTCCATCCAAACGGGCAACAACCTGGACAAGAACAAGTTCAACGTGCCCACCATCGTGGTGGAGGACGCCCAGGGCAAACGCCGTTCCTCCATCGATGGATCCGAACCCATCAAGACATCTCTCCAGATCACCTACCTGATCACCGGCATCGTTTTCCTCTACGATTTCCTGATGGGATTTCCTGTCTTGGTAAAATTGGTGGCAGAAGTAGAATGGCTGCTGTTGCTGACAACGTGGGGTGGGGTAGTTTGGACAAAGGTATTGGTGTCCCAAGCAGAGAAAAATCTGGTGTCTCCTGCCAAAGAGACAGATAGATGATGATAGATAGATAGATAGATAGATAGATAGATAGATAGATAGATAGATAGATAGATAGATAGATAGATGATAGGTAGGTAGGTAGGTAGGTAGGTAGGCAGGCAGGCAGGCAGGCAGAAGAGAGATGATAGATATTGTAGATAGCAGAGAAAGAGATTAGAGATATTGTACGTAGACAAGATGGGTAAGTAGCTGGGTAGATAGACAGATAGATATTGTAAATAGAAGAGAGGGGTGATAGATATTGTACGTAGACGGATGGATGGGTGGATGGATAGATAGATAGATAGATAGATAGATAGATAGATAGATAGACAGACAGACAGACAGACAGACAGACAGACAGACAGATATTGTAGATAGAAGAGAAAGAGATGATAATATTGTACATGGATGGATAGATAGATAGATAGATAGATGATAGATAGATAGATAGATAGTAGATAGAAGAGAGATAGATGATATTGTAGATAGGAGAGAAAGAGATGATAATATTGTACATGGATGGATGGATAGATAGATAGATAGATAGATGATAGATAGATAGATAGATAGATAGATAGATAGATAGATAGATAGATAGATATTGTAAATAGGAAAGAGACAGATGATAGATATTGTATATAAAAGGATGGATGGATGGATGGATGGACGGACGGACAGACAGACAGATATAGACAGATATAGGCTGACAGATAGGAGGGATAAGAGAGAAAGGTAGTTAGATAAATGGATGTGGGTGGAAGGATGGAAAGGGAGAGACAAGAGAGAGAGAGAATGAATTTATAGCTTCCCTTATTGCTTAGATTGATTCAATTTCAGCTGATGGGGGATAAAATCCAGCTGGGTCATCTTGGGCCAGTTACTCTCTCAGCCCAGCCTACCTGGCAGGGTTGTCGTTGTGTGTAAAAGAGGAGGAGGAAAGAGTACTAGGTATATTTACCACCTTGAAGTGTCTATAAAAAATAAGAAAGGGAGGGGAGGGAGGGAGGGAGGAATTAAGAGAATAAGGGGGAAAAGCGGGAAGGAAGGAAATGGTGGGGGGAGAGAAAGGAAACTAGAAGTGATAATTGATGCATAATTTCAGCCTGCTTTATTGATTAGAATGGATTAGGAGTTTTCATCTGTCCTCTTTCAGGTGGTGAGTTTTGCCAGCCTGAAGTCGGACGTGGCCTACGACTGGATGGTCCTGTGTATTGTCTGGTGCTCTGTGGTCCAGTCTCTTCTCCTGCCCTTGTTCCTTTGGGCCTGCGACCGCTACCGGGCCAATGTCCGCTCGGTCTGGGAGAAGTGTGTGGCTATCATGTCCAACGATGATGGCGGGGAAGGTGAGCGTGCGGTTCCCAGCGGCAGTGCACCTCCAGTACAGGTGGTATGCCTCGGCGACACCTCAGTACAGGTGCTCCCGGCTTCCGTTCCTGTCTTGGTTGCACGAAAGTCATGCGAGATAGATAAGGCATGGATGGCGTCAGCTTTACCAGGTAGATCAAACAGAAAATACGACCATGCTGTCACGGAAACAGATAAGAGTCAGCTAAGCCCTCGGCTGCATAACTGGTGGAGAAAGAGGCTCAGAAGAGACTCCCCCTAGTTTCTCAGTCTGTAAAGGAGATGGAGGGGGCGGGGAGATTTGTTCTTTTAGACTTGCAAGGTTCTTGTAGTCAGAAGTGAGATGGAGCAGAGAGACACAGTGAAGAGAAGGGTCAGATAAGAGTCAGCTGATCCCACAGCTGCACAACGGACAGGGCAAGAAGGGACCCTCCCTAGTTTCTCAGGCTGTAAAGGAGAGGAGGTGGGGAAGATTGTATTTTCAAGCTTTCAAAGTTCTTATAGTGCTACGTTGAAAGGACCTTTGTAGACAGGGAAAAGAGACACAGCCAATGGAACAGTCCAGATAAGAGACCACAAAGCCCTCAGCATTACAACAGATTGATAAACAGCTTCAGAAGGAACCCTCCCTAGTTTCTCCAGCTGTAATGGTGATGGCAGAAGAATTGTACTTTCAGACTTGCAAACGTTCTTGTGGTGGGAACTGGGAAGATGTGACTTTTGCGATTTATTTCCTGTCCTCTCTTGTCTACCCGGGACCAAAGAGACTAGCTTGGACCGGCCAATTCCTACAGATGCGATGTACTCGCAACCTTATCCTGACAGCCTCTCCAGTGACGTTCTCACTGTGGACCAGATCGCCAGCTATGACCTGTCAGCACTGGAGAGGGGGATCCCTCAGGTCTATGCCACAAAGCCTGTCCCGGAGGACAAAATGCAGTATCTCCAGGTGAGCAGGTTGCCCTTGGGAACGATAGGGAGATGCCACTAAGGTTTGATCTTTCTCATTTCTGTCGTGTGCTAAAAGGATATATCCCATTCCCACGAGATCGGATCCAAATTCCCAGCAGGCAGACTCCAGGCCAACAGCCCTCACCCCGTTATTGATCCCCGGTGTATTTTATTTAAGGTATTCTCCCTCTGACTGAGGGAGTTCGACTCTTAAGTAACCTTCTCACCTTCTGTCAGCAGAGTGCATTTGCCATGTGCTAATTAATCTGAAGGGACGCGGTGGCTTAGTGGCTAAGATGCTGAGCTTGTCGATCGAAAGGTCGGCAGTTCAGCGGTTCAAATCCCGAGTGCCACATAACGGGGTGAGCTCCCGTTCCTTGTCCCAGCTTCTGCCAACCTAGTAGTTTGAAAGCACGTAAAAAATTCAGGTAGAAAAATAGAGAAAGTAACAGCGTTCTGGGCGCCTTTGGCATTGAGTCATGCCGGCCACATGACCACAGAGACATCTTCGGACAGCGCTGTCTCTTTGGCTTTGAAACGGAGATGAGCACTGCCCCCTAGAGTCAGGAACGACTAACACACATGTGCCAGGGGAACCTTTACCTTTAATTAGTCTTCGCTGTTGTCCGTGATGTGTTCTGATCTAGGCTCCCTTTAAAAGCAGGAACCAAAGTCTTGGTCCAGGCAAAACCTCTTTTATTTACATGCCTGTGAATTCCTTTCATTCACAGTCAGCAAGGCCTGTCCAAACAGTTTTTCAAAGGAATATTTATCAACACAGACCTTATCTCACTTGACAAGCTGCCACATAACTTGTTTCCAAACACAATATAAGGCAAAACTTGGCACAGAGTCTCTCAGAGTCACTGAATGAATTGTTTCCTGCAAAAGCCCCCTCCCCGTTCACTCCTCTTTTGTTTCCTATGGGAGGGGCCAATGATCTCCAAGGTGTGGCTTTACTCCCAAGTTGACCCTGCTCTCCCAAGTAGGAGACCCTATATCATTTCAGACAAATGGATGTCCAATCTCTTCTTGAAAACCTCCAGAGATGGAAAACCCACAACTTCTGGAGGAAAGCCATTCATTGTTCTCACTGTCAGGATAGACAAGGTAGAATATTTAAATTTTAAAAAATAAATTAATTAAATGACGGTCTTTCTTGCTCTGCTCTCCTGCAGGTCCCTCCGACCCGGCGTTTCTCGCACGACGAAACTGAGATTTGGACCACCAGCCAGATTTCAGCCTACTTTCAGCACTGGATGGCAGGAGAGGACATCACCGCTGAACTGGCAAGCCTGCTTCTCCCTCAGCCTCGATACGACCGGCGGAGGACCAGTGCCCTCTCCTACCAGGAGGATCGGCGTCTGCACCGAAAGCGCAGGAAGTCCGCCGAGAGTCCATTATCTCTCAAGCCCTTCTCGTGCGAAGACATCCACCGGCAGGGAGGCTACAAGTGCTTTAGCAAAGAGGATGTAATGGATTTCACGGATGACGCCAGTCCCCGTCCTACCCTGAGGAGACCGCCGGTGCGCTCGGCCTCCGTCTCTCTCCTCCCAGATGCCTTTCCGCACCGTTCAACCGCTGTGGTTCTCCGTGACTTCCCTTTGACCACTTTCGAACGAGAGCCACAAGTTTTGCGAAGCATCTCAGTCCAGGGACGAGGGACTTCTCTGATGGTACCAGACCCTCTCCCGGCCAAGGAGGACACTCGGATCCTCTTCCCCAAAGGGAGCTTGGACATGTCTTGCCACGAACAGATTCACGTAGAACTCTGCGAGAGTCCCGGGACGGAGGATTGTCCAATGATCAGGAGTTGCTCCAAGACAGAATGTTTCCGGACAGGTCTGAGTCCTTCCTGGAGAGGCCAAGACGATCTTCAGAAAAATGGAAGCAAAGGGAGCACGAGCAGTTTCTTGAGCTCACCTTCAGCCTCCTCTGGATACGTCACATTCCACTCGGATTCGATTAGCTCGGCCTCATAGACACCGGAGTAGCCGGAATCGCTTTGTACGCGTATCTTCCAGAAGATCTAGGTAGGACAACCCGTCACGGCCAACTCGTTGTGGGACAACTCAGGACAATTCAACCCTGCATTAATCATTCTGCTCGGTTACTTTATGATCGGTGGCCATGTTTTTGTCAAAATTTTTGTAACTCTCGTATTTCTCCAATGACTTCCTTTTGTTATTATGGGCCACGGTTCTGTCGAAAATTAACTTTTGTACCTGTTGAATTGTCCCACGATGAGTTGGCTGTGGTGAGTCATTCCGTTTGGCTTCCAGATTTGTTTCTCGCTTGCCGGGATTTCCTTCTGGTTGCGGTCTGGATTTGGTAACAGGAACTGGACAAAGCACCAAAGAACCTTCATTTTTGTCTCTCGTCCTGGTTGTCCAAAGCAGGAGAGGGACGTTAAGCAGGATGCTTCGGAGAGCAACCTTGTAAGAAAAGCACTTCGAATCCAGACGGGTCATATCTCAGCTCGGGGCAAGAGAGGGTATGTTCTCCTCTCTTCCTTTTCTACCGCAAGAACCCACACAGCTCGTCCAAAATTGACGGACTTTTTTGGTTTGGTTCGTTTTTCTAATCATCTCACGTCTTCTCCAAGAACTTTTCTACGTAGATGTTAAATGTGCATGTCTTTGGGCATCCTTTTCTCTTGGAGCATGGCCGTGGGAGGAAGCTGTTGCCAAAAAGAGCCAAATATCCCTTTACTAAAACTTGGGCAGGACATGCGCTCCAGCTTTCTCCATCCTTGTTCTACATTCCAAGAGACCCTCCGGTCAAGCCTTGAGGTGGTGGGTGAGACCTGCATGTGGCCCGTTATTCCAAAATAGTGTCATGTTCATGGGGCCCATTATTCCAGCATAGTGTTGAATGCACGTGGTCTGTTATTCCAGAATAGTATCACATGTATGTGGTCTGTTATTCCGGAATAATATCCCATGGATGTAGTCCCCTATTCTGAAATAGTCTCATGTGCCTGTGATCCATTATTCTGGAATAGTGTTGTATTCATGTGGTCTGTTATTCTGGAATAATGTTGCATGCATGTGGTCCGTTATTCCAGAATAGTGTCACATGCATGTGATCTGTTATTCCAGAATAGCGTCAACGTTGGGACTGAGACAAACTCCAGTTGTTTGCAAAAAAATAAAAAATTGTGGGTTTCTCTCAGGAGCAAAATGTAAGTCCGATCCAGAAAAAAAATCCCTTTGGCTTCGTTCCCCAGCTCCCTGAGCAAGAAAACTCACCACCTTACCTCCTGTTCAGTGCCAAAGCCTCACCCCACATCCTGAACAGAACCACAGCCCCATAGCCTCCCAAGGGCGATTTACAGGATGCAGAAATGGGGCGAGGAGGAGGAAGGTTGCACTAAAAATGGCAGCTTTCCTTTTGCAGTATCCCACTCGAGCAATACAAGAAACGGTGCAATCCCTCCAGGAGGGGTTGCCCTGACCCGCAAAATATAGGGTTGCTGCCCTATATAATGGGGGGGGGGGAAATGCATGGATCCAGCTTCGAGGGAAACTTTCTAGGGCTGATCAGTTACCTTACTGTATACCAGGGGACACAAAATTTATTTTTTCTCTTGCATTGTGACAAGCCGCCCTGCCCCTTTCTTCTCAAGGGTTCCCACGTTGGAGCATGCAGGAAACCCCACCCTCTCCCCCCACCAGATGTTTAACATCTGGTCAGTTCAGCGCACGCCAAGGGAATGGATTTTTCTGCCCTAATCCAGGGAGCTATTTGCATGTTCTTTGAATGAAAATAAAACGGGGATGGGGAGAAAACTAGCGCCTGGAGAGAAAGGGAGAGTAGAGAGCAACGGTTGCTAACATTATACGAGATCTTCGCCTTTTCATTTCATTTTGTATGCTGTCCTGAATTAAGGAGGCTACCTGCCCCCAAACGTCCAGTTTTGGTCCGAAGATAAATTGTCCTAAGGATTGAAAGTTACCCCTCTTTCTTCCTCTCTCTATGGTTGGGGGGAGGGCATAAAGCAATTCACAATAAGCAATTCATAACAAGTGCCCTCATCTTCTGTTCAGGGATAGTTTGCTATTTTGGACAAGAACTCTTCCGCGCCATCCAATTTTTAAAAATTTGTGTTGAGGTTATGGTGGCCTTGGGAAGATACCCCCTGCCCCCCCCCAAAAAAAGCCAATTTACACATTGTAAAACCAAAATAATTTTTATTTTTGGGTTCCCGGGCTCAAGACACCCCAAAAGCAAGCTGAATTTTCTGATGGGATTCTATGAAGCGATCACCAAACTGTAGATAGCGGGAATTTACAAAAAAAAAAAGTCTAAATGAAGGCAATAAGAATTTTTTTTTTCTACTACAAAAACACATTTTATCTAAAGTGAGTATCGTGTCTGTGCCAAATCTAGACAAATTGTGCCATTTCTACTGTTCTGGACTTTTTTTTTTTTTTTAAAAAATCACATTTTCCCCCCGGCATATAACCTGGTCACCTTTTGCTCTGCTTAAAGTCCAAAGCCTTGAATTATGACCAATGCAAAAATTGGTGTCTTCCTTTCCTCTCTCTAAAAGCAAAAAAAGGCAGAACAAGGCTAGATTTAAAAACCAAATTTAATTCTGTTTCCGTAGCTTGGAATGGCATCTAAACTTATGTGGGTTTGTCTATCAACCCGTAATTCTCAATTTTGCAAGTTTCAGATGGGTGGACTTCAACTCCAAGAATTCCTCGGCCAGCGATACTCGTTTTCTTTTTCACCCGCTCCCTTCCAGAGCGGAGAAATTGCAGTGGAAGGGATTATAAGAGACTAATGGCTGGCTGGGGAATTCTGGAAGTTGAGGTCCACTCTTGTTCTGCAGCCATCAAGTTTAGAGGCCTCCTTCTGGAAAAAAAACCCCAAATATTCATGATGAGAAAACAACCACTAGTGTCTTTATCCTGGGAGACTGCCACTAAATATGGAAGCTCAATTTCCTCAATTCTATTGTTGTAAAACTGTTCACGTCTCCAAGCAGGAAGCGAGCTGTGTAATATCTATGCAGAATATAATCAGGCACAGTGTATCAAAAGTTTTACCAAAAAACCCAGGAAGCCGACCGGTTTACTTAAGCCCAGATGGAGTTGCCACTTTTAGCCAGGATTCTTTGGACAAGCCATTGTTATAAGCCCACCTCCCATCATGATCAAATCCGCCAGATGGGAAGAAACATCCTCAAAACCCATCTTGTGAGTGAAAGAGAAAAGAACAGCTTGATCGTTCATTTATCTTTTGAGAAACTAGACAAGTTTCTAGTCCTCATGAGAGGATGAGGGTGGCCTAATTTGCACAATAACCCACTATGAAAAGGTCCCCACCCAACACAAGAACATACCAGGAACGATGGTATGAGAACAGGTGGGGGAGAAAACGGGTGAATTTTGAAAAATTAATTTTGAAAAACTTTCATGGCAGCTCCCCACCCCGCTGATGGCTTCCATACCTGCCGTCTCAAATCTCCCCTCCCTACAAAAAAAAAAAAAAAAAAAAAGCAAAACAATAAAGAATATCGTGCCTTTTTAAAAGGGTTTTAAAAAATTAACCATGCTGGCCGTTTTGGGATTCCCAGAGGTCATCCAACCAGCCAGAGGTTTTGGACTTCTTTTACACAGAAGGAGGGGGGGATATTGGGGAGGGGGGGACTGTTGAATCCTTTGTGGTACTGTACCTTTTTATCTCTTTCTGGGGTCCTAAGGCAATACTTATTTATTTTATTTTATTTTTTCCAGTCTTAAGAAATGGGGTTTGTGGCATTTCCAGATTTTTGGAAGCATTTTAATTCGTTCCGCGACTTCCAACTTTTAGGGCGATACTTTGTACCCCCGTTTTCTCCTCTCTGGTATCTAAGTGGGTGTTTGCTCCGTCTTCGATATAACCCCGCTCCTCCCTAAGCAGTTTTTCTGGGGGTGCAGTATATGTATATATATATATATATTTCTAGAACACGTCCTAGCGGACTTCGATCTTCAACCGGAACAAGTTTTCTTCACGGCAGTTTTTTGTTCCCAAACTCTTTGTAGCCTGCTCTCTTTCTCTCTTTTTTAAGTTTTTGGACCTCTTGAGGATTTCTTCCTGTAAAAAGTTGAATTAAAAATTAAAAAGAACAGTCGTCTCGTCGGTCATTCATTTTCTTCCTGAGGGTCGGGGTACATTTAATTCAAATTTTTTTGTGGAGAGCAGGGTTTCTTAACCTTGGCGACTTTTAAGATTGGTCAACTTCAACTCAGCAGACTAAAAGCATTGTGATTAACTCCAGCTGTTTGCAATTACTGTAAGTTCGAATCTCACCAGGCTCAAGGTTGACTCAGCCTTCCATCCTTTCTAAGGTAGGTAAATTGAGGACCCAGTTTGTGGGGGCAATAAGCTGACTTTGTATAAATATACAAAAGTATGAAGGCTATTGCTTAACGCATTGTAAGCCCCCCTGAGTCTCCGGAGAAGGACGGCATATAAATCAAATTTTTAAAAAAAACAAAAATAAAAACTCCCATCATTCCCTGGTGATAACGCATGCCTTTTTATGGCTGTCCCCTATTGTATGCCTGCTTACTCTCTTTTAATCCCTTCCTCTGCAATCTCTCTACTCTAAGGAGTGGGAGAAAAAAAAATAATATGCATGCCTGGCTGGGGAGTTGGAGTCCACACATCTTAAAGGTGTCAAGGTTGAAAGACACTGATCTAAATGTTGACTCTGTCACCTTGAATATGTGAAAAAGGCAAGTAATTAGCGAGGGAACCATCTAATAATTTGTGGGATCATAGTGCCATCTATTGGTCACAGCAATGCAGAGTTCCAACATGAGGCTGGTCTGCATTTGAGCACCCCCATCGCCAATCTATATTAAAAAAACACCTAGTCTCGTTTAGTGACTGTTCAGAGTTACAACGGCACTAAAGAAAAGTGACTTAGGACTAATTTTCTCACTTATGACCGTTGCAGAAAATTGCAGAGACCAATTTTCTCACTTATGACTTACGACCCTGCGCTCACGTGATCAAAATTCAAACCCTTGGTCAGTGATTTATGACGGTTGCAGTGTCCCAAGGTCATGTGATCCCTTTTTACGACCTGACAAGGAGAGTCCCATTCACTTAACAACCGCATGACTAACTTAACAACTGCAGTGATCCGCTGAACAATGGTGGCAAGAAAAGGTCGTAAAATGAGGCAAAACTCACTTAAGAACTGTCTTGCTTAGCCACAGGAATTTTGGACTCCGTTGTAAATCAAGGAGTACCTGCATTGTATTAATAAAAAAGTCCCTAACCAGGTATTACAAAGAGTATATCAGCAGTCCTAAGGCCAACTGAACCAATATTAGGATTTTAAACAATTTTCAGACTTCATGCAAGCCTTTGGATCCTAAAGGACCAGGATTGGCTTCAGGCCAGACCCCAAGATGCCAACTCAGGTTTAAACTAACCATCTTTGGCATGTCGCACCAACTAACCAGGTTCATGTGTCCTGAAAACCTGGAAATGGATTTTTGGGTCCTGGGAGTTGATGAATGTGGAAGGGAAGACAAAGGGGTGCACATGGGACCCGGGGTGCAAATGTCCCCTGCAAGAATGGCCAGGGGGCATCCACCCAGGCCCGAGCTGTTGCAGATTTGCCCAGAAGGACACACGTTGGTGCAAACCCTGCTTACCGGCACGTAAATGGGCACAGGTGTGTGCAATCCGGTTGTGCTTCCTACCAGGGTCTCCACAGCTGGAAGCTCTGCTGAACAGCTTCCTGGTTGGCACCGGCCTCCTAGCAAGGGATCATGGGCGCCTCTGCTCCTCCGAGCTGAAGCAGAAGGCCCAGGATCCATCTGAAGGCCATCCAGCGGAGCCTCGGTGCTCAGAAGTGGTCAGTCGCTATCCGTGGTGCTGAAAAGACTCCCAACACCAAATTTTTCCCCCTCCCCCTTGCCTGGCTGAGGTTGCTTACCGCTTTTTAGTGTCATAGAAAGAAAATGTAAGACCTTTGCATCAAATTGGGGGGAGGGATCCCGTCTTGGGAGGGGAGGGAGAAATGGAATTTGGGATCTTTTATTTCACCGTGGGGCACTTAAATACAATGGACGGGACCGCATTGCTGGACCGGAGGCTGCTACAGTGCTGGGTCCCTGCTCTAGACTGGGGTTGGTCTAGATGACCTCTGAGGCCCCCCTGATCAATTTCTCTCTCTTAATGATTCCAGGCCGGCAGTGGCTCCTGCAGCTCCTCAGGCAAGGGGAACTGCAAGCAGGTGAGGGGGTCCCACTCCCACCACTGGGGAGGGGGTCTGAATAGGGAGCATCAGACACTGGGGAGGGTACCCCATTAAGGACCCCATCCTCTAAATGCCAGTAGTGATAGTGCAGCCAGTCTCCAGACCGCCTAACATCGCACAACCCTCCAAACTTGCAGGAAAGCACCTCCAGATTGCAAAAGGACTCCAACTCCCATGTGCTCCCTGCGTAGCCCCATGGGACTCAAAAGCGCTACAAGGGGCTCGGAAAGTGACTCAGAAATAGCCCTTGGCCTGCTCTATACTTTTCGTATCTCTATATTTTTTCTTTATCTCTACCTTCCGGCTCTCCAGGAAAAGCTTGGATGATTGAAAGAAGCCCCGCGGACAGCTCTACACTTTTCATATCTCTACGGTTTTGCGATCGCCCCCCTACGGAGGAGTCTCGCGAGGCTTGCGGACGGACGGGCCGGGCACGCCCTGCTCGCGCGGCAAGTCTCGCGAGAGCGGGGCGGGGCGGGGCGGGGCGGGGTGGGCCTCGGGCCGTCCGCCATGGCTGGCGAGCAGCGGAGGGCGGGCTGGCTCCGCGGGGCCGAGGCGCGCACCAGCCTGGCTGCCTTCTTGCTGGGCGGCTCCGTGGTGGCCGCCGTGCCGCTCCTGCTCCGGGCTGGCTTCCAAGGCCGAGCCGCGCTGGCCCTGCACGTCGCCGGCGCCAACGCGACGCTCCTATTGGCCTGGGGCCGAGCGCCGGGCGGGATGTACCAGGTGAGGGGCGGGGCTCCGCGAGGCCACGCCCCCTGGTCCTCGGAGGGGCGGGGCTTAAGAGCATCTTTTTCTCTGCTCTTCCTGCCTGAATGGATTCTTTGCTTGGAATTGGAGGGAGGCTAATTGGGAAGGGCTCCTGAGCATGTACAGAGTGTTCTTTTGACTCCAGGCTTCGCAACCCTGGTGAGGGGGTCAGAACTTAAATTGGGGGGGGGGCTTAATTTTGACTTAGATAAAACTCCCAGGGGTTGGACTAGAAGACCTCGGTGGTCCCTTTCAAATATTCCAGTTTAGGATTCTGCTTGTTAAAAGGGATTCCTGCACTGGGGGATGGTGGGGTTGGGCTAGATGACCTCACAGAGCCGTTCTAGATTCTCTTTCGTCTTTTGGGGGATTCCTGCAGAGGGGGGTTGGGCTAGATTACTTCTGTGGTCCCTTCTAAATATGACCGTTTTTCACACTTAACAACACGTTGCAGTGTCCCTGTGGTCACGTGATCAGACGCTTGGCAAATGCCTCGTATTTATGACGGCTGCAGTTGTCCCTGGGGTCACGTGATCCCTCTTTTTTATAACGATTGCAATATTCATTTAAGTGTGGCCAAAAAGTTCATAAAAGTCCTTAACAACGGTGCCACTTTGCAATAGAAATGTTCAGTTCAAAGGCGATCATAAGTCAAGGACTGCCTGTACACGTCGTAAGTCGAGGACTGTACAACTTGGCTAGACCAAAGAAGCTGAATCGTCAAATTTGAGGCATATAGTGTTGACTTAAGGCAGCCCGCTTGCCCCAATCCCTCCCACCAGCTGCCCCAAGTAACTCTACCGGTGCCATAGCAACCTGCCTTCCCCCAGCTCACCATCCTTGTCTGCCTCTTTCTTGCAGATAGCAATCCGGGCCTGTTTCTTGGGCTTCGCATTCGGATGCGGCCTGCTGCTCAGCTTCAGACAGTCTTCCTGGAAACATTTTGGCTGGTAAGAATAACCATTTTGGGGGACTAACTGACTTCACGGGTCACTTCCAAACATTCCTATCAAAAATTTTCTGCTCTTTTTATGGGGGTGGGGATGGGGGCAAGGATACCTGCACTGGGCAGGAGATTTGACTAGATGGTCTCGAGAGATCCCTTTCAAATGTGCCAGTCTAGGATTCTCCACTGTTTTGGGGATTCCTGTACTGGCCAGGGGGGATGTTGGACTAAATGAGTTCACAGGTCCCTTCCCAATGTTTCAGTCTAGGATTCCTGCCTTCGGCATGGAGCTGGATTAGAAGATCTCCAAGGTCCCTAGGATTCTATAGTCTCTTAAGATCCCTTTCTCTTTGAAACATTCAAACCAAGGATTGTAAATCGAGGACTATCTATAAGGGAAAAAAATTACATTTGTGTTTATCTGTTACTGCAAACTGGTTTTATAAGCACAAGGAAACTTGAACCAAGGGGGTGTTTTAACATCCAAATAACATCCAAATAACAAAATGATTATTATGATTATCACCCAGGCTGTGTGGTTGGATAAGAGAAACATCGTTTCATAAACCGACACTAAACAAAACTGCTATTTATTAAATTTGCAAACAAATTTAATAAATAAACAAATAAATAACTCACAAGATACTCAAACGAGATTTTAATAAAGGCTGGTTGATGCTTTGCTGATCCTTAATGTTGACAATACAGGAAAACCTGGCTGGATTCTTTTGGGGGGTGGGGGAACGACTTTCTTGAAGTTAAAACAGATTTATTTTCTCAATTGTGCATGACTTCCTTTGTCTCTCTCTTTGCAGGTACATGTGTTCGTTGTCTCTGTTCCATTATTCAGAATATTTGGTCACGGCAGTCAACAACCCCCGTAGCCTGTCTCTGGATTCCTTTCTGCTCAACCACAGTTTCGAATATAACATGGCCGCTCTTTCCTCGTGGATCGAGTTCACTGTGGAAAAATTCATTTTCCCAGGTGAATTCTTGGATTTATCATGATAGATAGATAGATTGATTAGACAGACAGACAAGGTAGGTAGGTAGGTAGATGATAGAGAGAGAGAGAGAGAGAGAGATGGACAGACACAGTTATGGTAGGTAGGCAGATGGTAGAAAGGCAGACGGACGATGGATGGATGGACGGACGGACGGACAGACAGACACAGACAGATAGATAGATAACAGACACGGATGGATGATTGATAGAGACAGACAGACAGATGTAGGTAGGTAGACAAACAGATAGATATATGATGGATGGATGATAGATAAATAGAGACAGACAGACAGATGGTAGGTAGATAGACAGACAGACAGACAGATAGGATAGACAGATGACAGATGATAAATAGAGAGAGAGAGATACACACACCAATAAAACACTTTCCCTTTGTTTTCCAAATCTGCAAAGTCCCTTCTCTACCGAGGCCCATTTTTTGAAACACCCATCTCTGTTTTACAGAAATGAAGCAGGTGGCTTGGCTCAGCTCCGCCGGGCTGCTGATGGTCGTGTTGGGCGACTTCTTACGCAAAGCGGCCATGCTGACCGCCGGCTCAAATTTCAACCACATCGTTCAGAACGAGAAAGCGGAATCGCACCGGCTGGTGACGCGGGGCGTGTACGGCTGGTGTCGGCACCCTTCGTATGTCGGGTGGTTTTCCTGGAGCATCGGAACTCAGGTAGGGTCAGTTCGCCAAAGAAAAAATGGGGATTCATTTAACAAATCAATCGCAGGGGTCCTTGACCTAACAACTGTTCGTTTACTGACAGTCCGAAGTTACAACGATGTCAGGGTTCTGACGGATGCCCTAATTAAATCATGAATCTCGATTCAAGCCTCAAAAGAAATCCAGTTATTTATTAGGAGCTTCATGTCGGCACATTCCCAAGTGAAGCCATCTCTGACCCTACGTAATTTACGCTCCAATTATGACCCAGTTTCCTCCCTACCCCCAGGATTGTCAGCAATCACATTAACTAACGGAGCAATTTCTGTAGAGGTCACTCCTCTCGGCTGCTGTAGGTAACCCTGGGATACAGCCTTGAGAGAGATAAGCATGGGATGTGCATCCGTTTTTGGCTGCTGTGTTATTTCGCCGGTTTCCCATCCCCCCTGGCCTATGGCAACTCGAGAGCAGGCCAGGGATGCTTTGTGAGTTGACAGACGACATTGAAAAAAAGTGACTTACAGCCAATTTTCACACTTAACAACCATTGCCTCTGTTCCATTATTCAGAATATGACCAAATGAACTAATTGTCTCCTGCAAACTCCCCTCCCCTTCGTGACTCTTTTATTCCCTCTGGGAGGGGCCATTCCCCCTCCCCCTGTGGCTTTACTCCTGAGTTGCCCCTTGTTCCTTGGCTGTTACCCTCTGGCAGCTCTGCGCATGCGCGCATCGGGAACAGTCTCCAGCTGCTGTTCTGCCCCACTGATGTCCGACTCCGAAGGCAGCTGACAACTGTCAGACGGCCCTGGCTCCCTCTCTGCCTCTGATGCAGAGCCCTCGTCCGAGCCTTCCCCAGACTCCAGGACTGGCCCATGTTCCTCCCCAACCTCCTCACTGTCCGAATCTGCTGCCAGATCCGCTGGCGAGCCACAATACTCGAGGATGCCAATCCAGAAGAGAATCTCCCCAAAAATCCTTTTTTTCTCCTCATTTTTCTCACTCCCAGGTACTTCTCTGCAACCCCATCTGCCTGATCGGCTACACTCTGGTTTCCTGGCGTTTTTTCCGCGACCGGGTGGAAGAGGAAGAACGGGCCCTGATCCACTTTTTCGGAGAAGAATATTTAGCCTATAAGAAGAAGGTGCCCTCCGGACTCCCCTTTATCCACGGCTTCAAAATCGAACTTTGAGACACGAGACATCCCTTCACTTAACGCTGGCATGGGGGGGACGGGGGGGCTACGTCCCTCTGAGCACGTGCAGAGTGCTCAAAAAAGTCTAGAGCAAGGGTCTCCAACCTTAGCAACTTTAAGCCTTGTGGACTTCAACTCCCAGAATTCCTCAGCCATCCATGCCTGTTTCTTTTCTTCCACTGTCTAGAGCGGAGAGATTGCAGAGAAAGGGAGTGGAGAGAGCAAAGCTGACTGAGGAATTCTGGGAGTTGAAGTCCACAAAGTCTTAAAAGTTGCCAAGGTTGGAGACCCCTACTTTAGAGGTTCCTTTAAAATATATATACTTTTGTTGGAGGATGCCTAGAGTTCTCTGACTGAGCCATAAGTCTAATTTTTTCTTTTTCTTTTTTTAAAAAAGAGAAAATTTGCTGTTTGTCGTTTATGTCTCGCCCCGAGTTTGAATCCCAGCCTGGATCAAAAGATTACTGAGAAAAAAATTCACACAGATTATATTTCCACCCCACCCACCCCAAAAATCATGAAAATCTTAATCTTTTCCCCTTTGCTCTTCTTACGGCCGCTTAACGCTGTTTGAAGCCTGATCTTAAAATCTTTTGTAAAAAAATATAAATTAATTTTTATATAAGTTGTGAAATTCGCACCCAGCCGTTTGAAGCCTGATCTTAAAACCTTTTCGGGAAAATTATTAATTTTATAAGTTATAAAATTCGCATCCAGCTGACTTGCAGCATAAAATCTCTTTTTTTTTTTTCCCTTTCCCTCTAACTGCCTGCAATAATTTTGGTCTCCCACCCCAAAAAAAGAATTCTTTTGGGAGGGGAAGGAAGTTTTTTTTTTTTCTTCAACACTTATGCAAAACTTGGATGGCAAATCTGACATGTGTCGATTTCTACACTTGTTTCCTTCCTTGTTTTTTTAAAAATTATTTTTTCATTATTTTGGCTTTTTTTCCTCTCTCGGCAGAGGTTTTCAACATTCCTTGCTGTTCCTGGAACCTCCATTTCTCTTTTTTCCGTTTTAATTTCATTAACTTGTTCATTTCAACATTTCATTTCCGTAAAAGGCCGCGGCGAAATTGTTTTCTAACTTTGCACAGACACAGCTTGGTAAAAACCGAACGAATCATCCTTTTCTTCCTCAAACTTTTCCTATGGCGCGGTTCTGTTCCAGTTACAAACCAAAGATAAATTTATTAACTTTTTTTTTTTTTTTTGGTTATTCTGTTCGCAGCGGTTATAATCCGGAGAGGAATGGCGGTGGGGGCTTTAAAAGCTAGCAAAATTATCGCTTGAGTAGATTTTAGCACAGTCCGTTGCAATAGAGTTTTTAATAGACACCCACCGTCTGTCTTACTTAATGACGCCCGGGATATGTTTGAAACGAAGGGGGGGGGGGGCTCCTGTGGAGGGTGAAACTCTTTTTTTGTGATGGGGAAACTTGCAGAAGGAAGCAATTTTAAGGTGTTTTTCTTTTTACTAATTCTAATATTAGCTTTTTGCTTTTTCACTTTCCTTTCTTGTTTGATTTTTTTTTTTCCAGTCGGGTTGCAAGGATAACAAAAGCGAAAGAAATTAAAATATATATATTTTAGTATATATATATGTCTTGCAAGTGGAAAATGCCGGATGGGAATTAGAAAGCTCTCTTAACGAAGGAGGTCAGGTCAGCCTTGCCTTGGGACATCTTAATACCATAATCCAAAAACGCTAATTTAATTTTAGCAGCAGAACCAAGAAGTCAGGCAGATGGGGAGACGTTTTAAAACCGGATCCTCCCTGCCGCGTCTCCACCGGCTGTAGATTTTCTAAATTGCAAAAACGCTGTCCTGAAATCTTAAAATTGCAAATTGTGCAGCAAGGCCAGGAAAAAATTCACCAGCACCCCCCAAAATGCGTTGCAGCACCCATAATGATTGGCAAACTATTGATACTAGAAAATAGAGAACTTCTATTAAATCATTTAATTTTTAATGCCTGCGCTTGGGCGAGGGTCGGCAAAGCAGCTAAAAAAGGAGAGGCACCGTTGTGTAAAATTTGGGGTTCAAAGGGCCCCCGCGCGACTCTTTGATGCACGTTCCATCCACCACGCAAAATAAAATGCGCGCAATTTAGACATAAAGCCTCCAGCATTGACGGAATATGCACGGATAGGTAGATAAATAGATCAATATTTTTTTGTCCATTCCCAAAAGGAAAATTTTGCACCCTCAACGCAAAAGACGCTGTGTCTCCAGGTCTCCTTCCTTGCTTAGACTCGCTGGGGGTCCGGTGGGCTCGGAGAGGGTCTCGGCCCTCATTTTCGACTTGTTTTTGAAGCCCTCGGTGCTTTTCGGCTGCGGGTCCGTGGCGGCCGGGCCGAGAATCTTCACTTCTGATTTAGGTGCCCACTCTTTGCCGCTGCTACCGAGATTTTTCCGCAGAAAGGAAGAAAAAAAAAAGGAGGAAAGAATCAAGCCACATATAGGTAGTCCTTGACTTACAACCATTTGTTTAGTGACTGAAATTCAGGCGCTCAGGCAACTGACTCGTATTTATGACGGTCGCAGTGTCCCCCGGGTCACGGTATCCCCCCTTTTGGCGACTTTCTGATCAGCAAAGTCAAGGTGCGAAGCCTGATTCGCTTAACAGCCATGTTGCTAAGTGAAAGACTGCAGCGACTCTCTTAGCAACGGCGGCAAATTGGGGCCAAACTCACTCAATCACTGTCGCTTAGCCATGGAAGTTTCGGACTCAATGGTGGTCGTAAATCGAGGACTACCTGTGTGTTTCAAATAAAGCATGGACAAGATTCATGGATTCCCTCGGATCGATCGATTACCTGGGCGGAGCCTCGGTTGGGAGGGGTCCGTCTTCGTAGATTTTGAGCAGGCTCTCCGGCTGATCCGTTTTCTCTTTCCACTCCTGGAACCTGCAAAACGGAAGGGGGGGGTCCAAGTGAATCCCAGGGGAGCTTCCCACCGGGCCGGAAAAGACCCCCAAGAACACACAAAGACCACCAGACTTGGTTGCCCACGGAATGAGTGGGTGAGATGGGTGCCACAACTGATGCGGGGGGGGGGCATTCGCAGTGGGGGCTCTGATCCTTGAATTAATGGAAAATGAAGAGGGGCGAGGGGGAAGAATGAAAGTAAGAGGAAAGAGAAAAAGAAAAAGACAAAATGAGAAAGAAAAAAGAAGGGATGGATGGATGTAGGCATGCAGGAGGGAGAAAAGGGAAGGGAAGGAGAGAAGGAAGGAAGGAAAGGGAAAGGATGGAAGAAGGAAGGGAAAGGAGTGAGGAAGTATAGGAAGGGAGAGAAGGAAGGAGGGAAGAAGGAAAGGAGAAAAGGACGGAAGGAAAGGAGACAAATGAAAAAATGAAAGGACGGAAGGAGAGAAGGAAGGGGGAAATGAGAGAGAAGGAAGCAGAAAGGAGGGGTGGAGTCAGGGCAGACCACCAGCCATGGCCCAGGAGCTGAGTTTATTGATTAATTGATCAATAAATTGATCGATGGAGGGGGGGGTGTCTCCTCACTTGGGCTCCAGCCTCTGCTTGACCCTGGCGATGGAGCGGACGTAGGGGGCAATCTGCTTGGTGATGGCCGTCAGGTAATTGTTCTCCTGTCTCAGCTGCAGCAGGTCATGGAGCTGGGCTGGATGAGAGAAGCCGAGTTTCCTTCCTGAAAATCCACCCGTCCTTCCTCCCCCCCCACCAAACTCTGCACGTGCTCAGAGGAACCTCTGTCCAAGAGGAAGGGGCCCTCTGTCCTTCCCCAGGAGGTCCAGACAGAGACCCTCACCTTCGTAAATCTCCTGCTCGTTGGCCATCCTCTGGTAGGTTTCCTCCCAGGTCTACGACGAGAAGAGGAAGAGAGCAAGAGGAGGGAGAGAATTCAGCCAGTGCGGCGAGTTTGAGAGTTGTCACAAAGGGAATTAAAAGAGACGGGACGGAGTACCTCTTCAAACTCGGTCCGTCTCATTTCCACCGATGAGAATTCGGACGCAATTTGGACGTCCATCTGGAGGGATTTCTGCAGGATTTCGCCCATGTTCTCCGTCTTGATCAGGGAGTGATGCTTGGTGAGGTCGCGGTGAAGTTCCTGCACTTGGTCTTTTAAGCTCTGAATCTCGGTCTGTAGCGCCTGTCGAGGGACACGGCGTGAGGAAGGGGCGGGAAAGCCAACCCGGTAAAATTAGCTGGATTTTAATAATTTATTTTAATTTAAAACTCCCCAAGTTCAGTGCTCCATCGCTGGAGGATTTCAAGGCAAGCCATTTGTGTGGGATCGTATAAAATCTGTCTTTTAAGCAGCGGGTTGGACTAGATGACCTCTGAGGTCCCTTCCAGCCCTACAATTGTATCTTCTAAACTCTCAAGTCAGTTCTTGCTGGGAAGAACATTTCAAAGGTCAAATTTAACTAAAAGGCAGCCCCCCCCCCCCCAAACTCCACAAGAGGCCTCTCTTTGGGGTGTCGCTATACATAGCATCGTACGTATGAAACGTTATCCGGATATATTACAGGCAGTCCTCGACTTACGACCAACAATTTCCACAGCTGAGCAAGCCGGTTGCTAAGTGAGTCAAGCCCAATCCTACAACCTTTATTTTATTTTATTTTATTGCCACCGTTGTATAGCAAATCACTCAAGTTGTTAAGTGAATCCCGTGGTCGTTAATCGAATCTGCTTCCTGCATTGTCTTCACTCATCTGTGAAGGCCATAAATGGGCGCTCACGTCACACACACACACACCTCCAGGATGCTGCGACCATCCTAAATACATGTCAATTGCCAAACACTTGAAATTTGGATCAGGTCATCATGGGGGTGCAACCGTCATAAGTGCGAGGACTGGCTCCAAGTCATTTTTCAGCGCTGTGGTAACTTCGCTAAACGGCCATAAATTGAGGACTACTTCCATACTTTTCTTCACTTTTTGTACAGGCAGTCCTTGATTTAACAACTGTAATCGATCCTCATATGCCACGGTTGATTGTTAAGTTATCGTGACTGTTTTTACAACCTTTCTTGCGGCGGTCATTAAGCGAAGGAGGTGAACACCCATCAAATGGAAGTGGGGTTTCCCCAGGCCCGCCATCCTTACCCGATACATGTTCTCGTAGTCCCGGCAGTGGTTGGTAAACGGAGTCTCTCTCCCTTCGGCTAGGAGGACTTTGGTGCTGATGTATCGATGCATCGTGGCCTTCCTTACCGGCGATCCAGGCAGGGGCATTTTTTCATGGGACGATGAACAGCCGGCCACTAAGAGGGTCTTGGATCCGGGACCCCCAGACATCCTAGAAGCCAGGAAAAACGGAGTTTATTAGCCCTTTCTTGGAAAAATCAGGAAGCACGTGGAAAGCCATGGCTCTGGGACATTGCAACCGTCCTAAGTCCATGCCAGTTGCCGAGCCTCTGAATTTTGATCCCGTGATGCCGCTACGGTTGTAAGTGTGAAAAACGGCTCTTAAGTGACTTTTTTCAGTGCCCTTGTAAACTTTGAGTGGTCACTATTAAGTCGAGGACTGCCTGTATTATGGTCGGTTGCAGAATCAGAGACTTCAGATCGGATTTAGGAGGGTTTTTTTCCACCTCTTGAGTCCTTCCCAAGTACCTGGGACAGGTAGACAGCTGGGGAATTCTGGGAATTGAAGTCCAGCCATCGTTAAAGAAATCCTGGATGATCCCAACTCCACTGACTAAGTCCTCCAAGCAAAAGAGATGATTGGAGAGAGCGGCTACCCAAGACTTCCTAGTGGGGGGTGGAGTAGACCCTCCCCCCTACAACTTGAGTGGCTGCCACTGCTGGCCAGTCCCGACTTCAGCCGGCTGCCTAGCTAGCCAATGAGGAGGAAGCTGAGACGATGCAGTCCTAGGTCCAGCTGTTGCAATGGGCTAAGACTAAGTGACCTCTAGGTTCCCCACTGAACAAGAGACGTACATGTTGCTGTTGCTCAGGCCGGGTCCGATGGCTCCTGTGGGGCCCACCACTGACCGGCGCGGGGACAAGGGCAGCAGGGGCTCCAGGCAGTGGGCAAACTCAGCCCGGTATTCGCTGTTGATCTGGAAGGAAGGAAAAGGGAGGAAGGAGAGAGGAAGGGAGGAAGGAGGAAGGAAGGAAGGAAAAGAAGGAGAGAGGAGGAAAGGAAGGAAGGAAAAGGGAGGGAGGAGAGAGGAAGGGAGGGAGGAGGAAGGAAGGAAGGAAGGAAGGAAGGAAGGAAGGAAGGAAGGAAGGAAGGAAGGAAGGAAGGAAAAGGGAGGAAGGAGAGAGGAAGGAAAGAAGGAAGGAAAAGGGAGGGAGGAAGAAAGGGGGGAGGAGAGGAAGGAAAAGAGGGAGGGAGGAGAGGAAGGGAGGGAAGAAGGAAGGAATGGAAAGGAGGGAGGGAGGGAGGAGAGGGGAAGGAATGAAAAGGGAGGGAGGAAGGAGGGAAGGAAGGAAAAGGAGGAAGGAGAGAGAAAGGAAGGAAGGAAAAGGGAGGACGGAGAGAGGAAGGAAGGAAAAGAGGGAGGGAGGAGAGAGGAAGGGAGGGAGGAAGAGGGAGGAAGGAGGGAAGGAAGGAAGGAAAAGGAAGGAAGGAAGGAAAATGGAGGGAGGGACGGCCAGAATTTTGCTCAGACAGGCCTGTTAGCTTACCTCCTCTGTCAATAAACCAGTTATCAGGGTTTATTTGCAGTATCCAGGTTTATCTCACCTTGCTGGTTTGGGAGGGCCTCAGCCGATGGGGCTGTTTGACAATTCTCTGCAGGCGTTCCATGAGTTGCTGGAATCAAAAGCAGCCACTCAGCCACAAAGGAGCCCAAACCTTCAAGGGCTTCTCAGCGAGAAATTTGTTGAGTGAGTTTGGGCCCCCCCACCCCCTCTTTTACGCCCTTTTTCTGGCCACCGTTGCTGGGTGAAATCACTGCCGTTGTTGAGCGAGTCGCAGGGTTGTTAACTGAATCCGGAAGTTCGACTTACGTAGCCCAAATCCAGGAATTCGGCTTTGTTGGCCGAGCTGAGAAACGCAGAACAGGTTACCAGGTGCACCTAAAGTCAGAAAACAGGGGCCGTTTTGCACCCCCCAAAAAAGAGGAAATTAAAGGGGTTCCAAAAGGGGAAGACGCAAGGGGGGCTTCCTTGGGGGGGAGGGGAAATTGGTCTACCCTTACCTGGAGGGTTGGCAACAGAGAGGCCAGATGAGCCAGCTGTTCCTTAAAAGCTTTCTCCTTTTCTTCGTACTGGCTAGAAATAATTATATATATTTTAAAAAGCCATTTTCAGGCTGTTTTTCTCTCCAAAAGAGAGACCTCTGCAGCAGAGAGGGAGCAGAAGAGAAGCAGGGAAAGGTAGAATGGGAAGGGACACCGGGAGGTCATCCAGTCCAGCCCCTAACCCCAACTCCCTGGTCCTCACAGTTACAACGGTCGCAGCAAACCCATGTGTTTGAGAATCGTTGCAGCAGTGCTGAAAAAAAGAGACTTAACGACCAGTCGCAATAAAGGGGGACCCACGTGACCCCGGGGGAGGGGGCACTGCGACCATCGTAAGTATGAGTCCGTTGCCGAGCGTTTCGATCACGTAACCGCAAGGACGCCGCAACATGCTGCTGCCACGTCGAACAATCACTAAGCAGACGGTCGTAAATCGGGGACTACCTCCGTAGAGGTCGCTGTCCAGTTCTCCCTGGATGCAAACCTTTACCTCTGCACAGCTTTTAGGAGGGTCTTCTTCCTTTCGGCCAGTTTCTCCTAGGAGAAGGAAACGGAAACGAGGAATTGGGCAGGACTCGCAGCCCTGCAGTGTTGGCCACCGGTGGGCCCATCTCACCTGCATGCTGCTGAAGAGGGCGTTGATGGCCGACGACTCCTCGTCTGCGCTGTTCCGGACCTCCTCAATCATGGCCTTGAGCAGGACGATGGCCTCGCGGGTGGACGTCTGTAGCTCCTTCACCGCCTGCCGCACAACGGACACGCGTGGGACACGGCTGCCTTCAAGAGCTCGCTGCTCTTGAAGTACCTTCCCTGGATCTTTACGGGGAGCCAGGCTTTGGCAGCCATAGTTGGCTGCCTCTCGAACCCAAGCCCTCTGGGGCTTGGCGCTTGGAGCTGGCCCTTCAGAGCGGGCCAGAGTGAAGTTTGCAAAAAGGGCCCTGTTTTTGGAAAGTTTTTCTCGTAAGGGAGGTAAGCCCTGGCGATCACAGAGCGGGAGAGATGGAAAGAAGGAAGGAAGAAAAAGAAAGAAAAGAAAGGAAGGAAGGAAAAGAAAGAAAAGGAAAGGAAGAAAAGAAAAGGAAGGAAAGGAAGCAAGGGTGAGGAAGGGAAGGAAGGGAGGGAGGGAAGAAGAAAAAGGAACAAGAGTGGGAGAGAGAAAAGTATGATTGGAAAAGGAAGGAAGGGGGAGGGTGGAAAGAAAGGAAGAAAAGAAAAAAATGAAGGAAGGAAGCAAGAGAGGAAAAGTGAGAGAAGAAGGAAAAGGAAGGAAGGAAGGCGAAGGGAAGGAAATAAGGAAGGAAGAAAAGAGGGAGAAGGAGGTGGAGCGAAGGAAAGGCATTAAGGAAAGAGGGAGGGAGGAAAGAAGGAAGGACAGAGACATCCAACCGCTTTTCCACGCGTGGTCCCAGTGTGGGCTAATCCCCATTGTGCCACATCCTTCCCTCACTAGCCAGAGGCCGGACTAGATGCTCTCCAAAGTCACCTCTAACCTCCGGCTCTAAAACTTCAGAAAAAGAGGCATTTTCAGCCCCAGAGATATTTCTCAAATCCTTCCCACTTACCATCACAGCCTGATCCAGTTTCTCACAACCCCTCATGTAGGCCGTCTCAATATCAATGCAATGAGCTCGGCTCTCCCTGGAGGAAAGGAATTATGTGCTTTTTAGGTTTTTTTTGGGTGGGCAGCATGCTGCTCTTCTCTTTAAAAAAATCTCTTTTATCAAGTGTCGGGAGGTTCCCCTGGCTAACTCTATACACCATCAGGCTTACAACTAAAATACAAATTCAATTAAGGTCGTAAGTCAAGGACTTCCTGTATATGTTTCTAAATCTAAATGATGCAAAATGATGGGGGTTTTTTTTTTCCTACTGGGAGACCTTAAATTAAATTAAATTCAAATTCAAAGCCCTTCAAATACCTTTGACGGAGGTTGATTCTGAAAAATTGCAAACTTACACAGGCATATCTCGGAAGCAGTTAATGCAAAGCATGGATTTTTTCTCCGTGGAGAACATGATGTACAATTCCTCGTGGAGGGCTGGGAAAGAGAGAAAACACAACAGCAGGATTTAAAATTCTGGGTTGTAGCCACCCCAAACAATCTGTACTGTAAAATTGGAGCCTCGGAAAAGAAGAAGAACCAAGCGTCAAATGAATTTTTGTTTTGGCTGCAAATTCAAGGGAGAATTCAGATTCCATTTGCAGATCGTAGATGGAGGGTGTGGGAAGCAAAATATGAAAAAAAAATGAACAAAAATAAGAATGAATTATAAGTTATAACAAGTCCTGCCTTGGACAAGGGGTTGGACTTCTAGCCCTATTTATCTATGATTCTCATTTTATGATTCTATGATTCCTCAATTCTGTGATTATGTTTTTATGATTCTATAACTCTATAATTCTGTAATTCCATGATTGAAATTCTATGATTCTACTATTCTGATTCTACAATTCTATGAGTCTGGTTCTATCATTCTTACGATTTTATGAGTCTGCGATTTTACATTCTATGATTCTACAATTCTATGAATCTGATTCTATGATTCTACAATTCTATGATTCTGGTTCTATCATGATTTTATGATTCTGGTTCTATCATTCTTATGATTTCATGATTCTATGATTCTATTCTGATTCTATGATTCTATGATTCTGGTTCTATCATTCTTATGATTCTATTATTCTATTCTATTATTCTGATTCTATGATTCAACAATTCTATGATTCTGGTTCTGTAATTCTTATGATTTTATGATTCTGGTTCTATCATTCTTATGATTTTATGATTCTGTGATTCTGTTCTGATTCTATGATTCTACAATTCTATGATTCTGATTCTGTAATTCTTATGATTTTACGATTCTAAGATTTTACAGTTCTATGATTCGGAGCCTGTGAATCTACAATTTTACGATTCCATGATTCTACGATTTTAGAATTCTGATTCTATGATTGTGTGACTCTACAATTCTAGGATTCCGATTCAATGATTCTACAGTTCTGCGATTTTATAACTCTTGGTTCTTTTCTGCTGTATTTTTACTGCAAAGAAGTGGGGCTTGGCTGGTTTGGGGGCGAGGGTGAAGAACGTAGCCTCTGAGTACGTACGGCATTTCTTATGGACTTCCTTCGCCCGTTTGCTCAGCGAGACGATCTCGTGGCGGGAGAACATCCTGGCCTTGTGGGTCTCTTCGCGGCACTTGGCGCAAAGCGGCTGGCTACACGTGTTGCAGAAATACATAGCATCCAACTCCTTTGGAAACAGCAATGGGAGGGGATGATGGGTGTTGGAAGAGAGGAGGAGGAGGAGGAGAGACAGGTGTGGTCAGAGAAGGAGGCTCTTAGAAGTAATTAGATCAATCATTGCTAAGATAGAGTGCTCTGGCACAGGGGTGCTCTATTGCTGCGTCTCTCAAGCTTAGCAATTTGAAAATGGGTGGACTTCAATCCCCTAGCCTGCATTCCTAAAGGGTTGGCCTAGATGACCCTCAGGGGCCCCTCATTACCCGCCATTCTACGATCCTGTAAGCCTGGTGGATGAAACCCTTCATCCCTGCAAATGCTTCTGGATGGGACTTGGCCAACCTGGTCGAAGGCCGGATCGCATCTCGTCTTACCTGTTTCGTGCTTTGCAGGTCACAATTCGCACACAGAACGCCTTCTTCGTAGTCTCCAGAGCTGTCCACCAGGAATTTGAGCAACTGGTCTTCAGGTGGGAGCCCGTTCCCCTTCACGATGGACTGGTAGCTGCAAGGAACGTTTGCAGTTGTCCACTTATTGGAGCTCTCTAATATATTGAGTTTTGAGAAACACTCCCTATCTCCCTCCACAGAAACCATGAGGGCTAGAAACCTAGCTTTGCCAAATGTAAAAGGCAGGGTGCTAGAGCGGGAAGGGACCCTGGAGGTCATCTACCCCAACCCTACTGCCCAGAAAGGCGGTCACAAAGCCAGGGAGGCTGTCCTTACCCGCACAGGGGACACGCCAGGCGGCTGTCAGTGGCTCGTCCCCGCAGGCAGCTGGCGCAGAAGTTGTGGTAACAGTCCAGGAGGCAGGGGTGCTGGTACTGTTCGTGGCACAGGAAGCACACCAGTGGGTGGCAGTTGGCATTGTCGAGTTCACACAGGTTCTCCAAGGGAGTGAAGATCCCACCCGACATCTGGAGGCCGGGAGAAAAACACCAGAGGAGCTGAATTGCTTTTTCTGTCTAGCCGCGGAGACCTGTGTCACCCTGAAATCTGCAGATTTATTTTATATATTTTTTATTTTATTATTTTATTTTATTTTATCTTATTTTATTTATTTTATTTCTGATTCATTACACAGTCATTACATTCATTACACCAGCGCTGATGGTGGATATGGGTTGCTGCCAGCATCCTAGGTATTATGATGATGATGATGATGTCAACTGGATGTTCAGACTTTTATCATTTCTAGTTTAGTTTACTTTAGCTTATAATTTAGTTTGTATCATAGTTTAATTGAGTTTATATTACAGTCTAGTTTATAGCTTAGTTTGTATTTATATTTTATTTTATCGATGTCCCGTATTTCCAACAGTGAACTGGGCGTTTCGTTCCAAACCCATCACCGCTTCAGGAAAATCTGTGTTGCAAAGCAACCGAACTGTGTAGATCAATAAGGGGAATTAACAAATCAAACATCATCTGCCTGATTTTTGGGAGCATCCGTGGGAACGTCCAGGAACCTGCCCGGTGTGTCTCTGAACCGAGTAGAAAAAAACTGTTCCAGAACAGCAACTCACGCAGAGAGGCGACAGGCAGTCTCCTGGGCTGAGAAATTTCTGGGACTCACAAAATTTTTCTGTTGTTTCGTTTGTGTCTTTTGTGATGAAGCACAGCTGTAAACTTGGCCTGTACGAGCTAAGGATTATCTCTGCATTTCGGCATCTCCCGCACAAACATAACCCCGGTTTATTTATAGCTTGTTGCAAAGGAGAGGAGTATTTATGGATTGTTTTTGTCTGTGAGCACCGGGTTATTCTTATTTGTCCTGGTGGCTATCAGGGAACTTCCATCCCTCTCTAAAAGGGGCTTAGTTTGTTGCCTCTCTCTTTCTCCTCATGGAAGATAAGGGGATTGGGAACACAAAACTCTTTCTGAATAAAATATTCAGATAGATATTTCAAGAGTTTCCCCCGTAAAATCTTCAGAATGAAAGTTTGCTCACTTCCATAGCGGCCTCTGCTGGCAGAATTCAGGAAGGGAAGGAGGAAGGGAGCAAAGAAGGAAGGAAGGAAGGAAGGAGAAAGGGAAGAAAGAAGAAGAGAAGGGGAGGGAGAGAGCAAAAAGGAAAGAGGGAGAGATGGAAGAAAGGAGAGGGAGGGAGGAAAAAAGGAAAAAGGAGAAATGGCAAAAAATGGCAAAGGGAGGGAGGAGAGAGGATGGAAGGAAGAGAAGGAGGAAGAGAGGGAGGAAAGAGGATAGAAGGAAGAGAAGGGGAAAGGAAGAAAAGAAGGAAGGAAGAACGCTCTTATATTTGCATTTTTCACTTTGCAAAAACTAACCGAAGATTTCCAAATCTTTTCCCCCTCCCTGGCCACACAGACCCCCTCAATTTCTCTGGGAATCATTTCTGGCACCAGCCCAACACCTTGGCTGCCTGGAGTTATTTATAAAAACAGCAATGAAGGCAGGATAAAAATACCCTCCTCTCATCTCAACCCAACTCCCACCGAGCCGTGCAGAGCGAAAAGCCCGAAGTCGTCTCTGCATCAGGAAAAATGTCAAAACCCCTTACTTTTAATTTTGGCTTCCGCCTCTTTTCCCGTGGATCCTTGCCTCCTTTTTCACCCTTCGATCCAGGAGATTTTTTTCCCCCACTTCTGTTCAAAAGCCCAGCTCTGAAACGACAAATCAACGTCTCTTCAAGGGTTATTATAGCGTTTTCTTTAAAAAAAATAATAAATACATTCTACTGGCTAAATCCTGGAGGGCCAAAGAGAATTTCCCCCCTGCAGGAAGAGACCCTTCCTGAATTTAAAAATTAAAAACTAGGCTGAGTTGAGAAAGAGTCTTGCAGAGGGACGAGAGGCAGCCTCCGACATGGACTGAGGAGGGGTTCCTGAGCCGTGTTCGGATCTCGTTCCCTGCTGTCACAGAAGTGTTTTTAAGGAAAGCCAAGCCCCCCACCCCCCCGGCCACCCCGGTCAAGGACCATCCAAGGTCAGACCATGCAATGTTTGATCTCTGGAAAGGCATCCAATTCCTTTTTGGTCTGAGAAGCCCTGCAGATGAGGAAGCTCTGAGCTTTGGAGTGCGTAAGGCCACCCGATTCCTCATTCGGCTTGGAGAAGATGGAGAGGACTCCCCAGAGGTCATCTAGACCAACCCCAAAGTGGTCTTTCCTTTGAAGTTTAAGAGCCAAGATTTTTGCCCTATGTGTGTCTGTCTGTTATGTCTCCTGTCTGTCTTTCCAATTTTTCTCTCCCCCTCTCTCTCTCTCTTTCTATCTCTATCTATCTATCTATCTATCTATCTATCTATCTATCTATCTAATCTCTATTTAATATCTAATTTCTGCCATCTATATCTATCTATCTATCCATCCATCTTTCTATCTATATTCTTCTGTGTATTATCATTTATCTATCCTTCTGTATCATCTGTATCTTCTGTCTATATCATATCTATCTAAATCTATCATTTATTTATTTATTTATCATTGATTTATTTATTTGAGAAGAAAGTGAGGCTCACTCAAGGGCCATCCGTGGCCTTGATTGGAACCCAGGAGTTGCTGAACCCCCAAGTGAACCAACTTTATCTCAGCTGAGATTTCCTCTTAGCTTGATGGGGGCTTTTCAGCTGCTTCTGTTTTTCTTCTTTATTCCCTCCAGTGAGTTTGAGGATTTCTTTGGGATTTCTCTCGGCTGAGACTTTTCCCCGTTGAAGGATGAGCGTCAATGAACTTCTGTCAGCTGGGGGGTGGGGGTGGGGGGAGGAAGGAATGAGAGAGCAGTGCTTTCCACCCTGCACCCCAATTGTTTGCAAAAGGACACCCCACGGAAATTTCCACGGGAAGGCCAAGCTGGCGAAAGGGACATTTTCTTTCACCCTTCTTTCTTTAGTTCCTTTTTTCCTTTTTGGGTGGGTCCTTTTGTAATTCTCTCACTAACGTCTTGTCTCCTTCTTCTCATGACCTTTGATTTTGTTTCTTCTTTCTATTCTGTTTTCCTCTATAATATTATCGCGAATCCTCTAATATATGCTTTAGCTGGATCCCATCCATTTTGTAATGATGTGTGTCTTCTTTTGTTCTGTTCTCTTTAAAGAAAAAAATCTAGTTCCCTTTCCATGAATTGAATACATTCCTTTTCTTTTAATATTTCTTGGTTCAAGGTCCATCTCAATGTTCCTTTTTTTTTTTTTGCCCCTTCCGTATAACTTTTCTTGGATTATGCATCTGCCCAGTTACTTATGTTGTGCAAGGATGCAGGGCTTCCTCCCGAGAGAAACCAGGGGTGACTTTCCCAAAGGGTAAGCTGGCTCTCCTCCTCCTGCCCCCGGGCACTTTCCTCTATTCTCTACCCCCACCCAGGCAAGGCCGCAGCCGTGAGCCTAGCCTCTCCGTTGCCAATTCCCACGCCTCGCATCTTTGGCAAACAAGAGCAGTGGGGATTGCCACACTCCCCCGAGACGGGTGGAGAAGCCGGAGGAAGCCCGGGTGATTCATGGCACCTGCTGGGCTGCAGCCAGATCGAAACTGGGAGCCGGCCCTTGCCCTCGGGGCTGAGAAGACATTCTCGGGCTGCAGGGCGCATACCTCTTCCCGCCTCCGGTGGGAAGCAGCTGGCACCCAGGGCAGCCACCGGGTGGGGTGGGGAGCCCTGCATCCGGCTTTGGAAGGGCAGTGGCTCTCGGGGTGGGGGCAGGGGAGAAGGAAGTTTCTCCCCCCCCCCATCCTGTGTTGGAGCAAAAATCCCTGTTTATTTTTCTTGCTTTGTAAGTGATCGCAAATCTCTGCATTTCAGTTTCTCGTTTCAGTTCTCTCCTTTCGTCTCACCCGCTTCGTTCCGTTCTTTTTTACATTCCTTCATTCTGTAATCCCTCCCTTCTTCTATCCCTCTTTTCCTTTCTTATTTCATTTCTTTCTCTCTCTCTCCCTTCCTTCTTCTGTCCCTCTTTTTCCTCCTTCCTTCTTTCCTTTCTTCCTTCTTTCTTCCTTTTTTCTCTTTCTTCCTTTCTTCGTTCCTCTCATCCTTTCTTTTTTTTCAAGTCTTTCTTCCTTCCTTCCTCTCTCCCATCTATCATTTCCCTCCATCCTTCCTATCCTCCCTTCTTTCATTTTTTCTTCCTTCTCTCCTTCCTTCTTTCCTTTTCCTTTCCTTTCTCCCTTCCTCCCTCACTCCTCCTTCCTTTATTCCTCCCTCCTCCCTTCTATTCTCCCTCCCTTCATTTTCTCTTTTTTTTCTTTCCATCCTTCCTTTCTCCCTCCCTCCCTCCCCTTTTTTTCCTTCCATCTAGCCTTCCTTCCTCTTCTCAGATTTAAACTCCATAGCTTTTTATTCCACCTTCATGCCAAAACCCACAAGAGATTCTTTCGGTGTTTCTTCCCCCACATCCGATCCATCCTTCCGTTTGTAATTTCTCCATCTTTCTTTTTCCTGATACCACCAGCCCTGTGTGCTTCCCTTAACAAACTGACTGTGTTTTGTGCACCCTTTGGCCCAACACACTTCTAAGAATCGGCGAAAAGCCCTTCAAACCAGCCTGAAAATTTTTCATTCTGGAGTCTCCGGCTGGAAAAATCAGAATTGGAAAATCCCCAAAGGAGCCAAACCAAGCTATTTCCAGCTGGGAATTTATTTATTTATTTTTATTTTTATTATTTTTTGCTAATTTCAGAGAGCGAATTAAGAGAAGGACCAAAATGCAGGCGGGTGCAAGTGCCAACCTTCCCCTTGTTAAATTCTCATTTGCAACTCACTCCCCCCACCCCAGGGACTTGCAAAATAACAACAACAAAAAAAAAAAAATAACAAAACCACCCAGAGAAACTCTGCAAACAATTCCTTGCACCCCTTTCTGAGCTGTCGGTAAATCCCTTTTCCAAGCGGGATGCCTGAGGCCTTGGATCGGAGCCCCATAACTCTCTCCCAGGAACGCCGAGCACATTGTTTGCCTGGGGCCACCCCAGAGAGGCCACCGCCCAGCCCCACGGAGGGCAAAAAGGGCTGTTTTTCCCACGCTTTTCAGGCAGGAGCACACGGCTGCCGGGTGCCAGGTTCCCCAGGACTCGGGGGGCCTCGCCCGGTCTCTGTAACCACTCAGCGAAACTGCTTATTCACCCCGCCGCGAGCCATGTGGGTGGCTGAGCTGAGCAAAGGATTTGCGTGGAACAAGTCCGGGCGGCTGGCTTGGCTTGCGTGTTGCGGCTCGGGCACGTGACTCGGTTTCCCCAAGGTCAGGGAAAAAAGGAAAACCACAAGGAGATGCTACCACCTTGGCTTGATTGATGTAGAAACACATAGAAGCGTCGAAGGGACCTCGGAGGTTTTCTAGCCCAACCCCCTTTGCTCAAAGTTGCGGGTTCGACTAGATGACCTCTAGGACTCCACTCTAGATATCCTGCCTTCTACCTTGGGCAAAGCTAAGTTTCTAGCCCTCGTGGTTTCCAAAGAGATACGGAGTTTCTCAAAAGCCAGTATTAGACAGCTATGATTAAACCACCATTAAGCCACGTCTTGCTTCTTGGGGTAACATGCCCCTCTGCAAAGCCACCAAGGTTTGTGCCTCCGTTCATCAGCTCTGCAAAGTACAGGTAATTCTCAATTTACAACTGTTTGTTTAGTGGCCATTCGAAATTACACCACCACAAAAAAGTGACTTGGGATCGTTTTTCGCACTTATGACCGGCGTTGCAGCATCCCTACAGTCACGAGACCAACATTCAAACCCTTTGCAATTGATTCATATTTACGACGGTTGTGTTGTCCTGGAGTCAAGTGATCCCCTTTTTCAACTTTCTGACAAGCAAACTTTTTTTTAAAAAAAGGTCAAAACTTTTTAAAAAAATATTGAACCTTTTCTAAAAACTTGAAAACTTAAAAAAAACCTTTTGAAAGCTTTAAAACTACTTTAAAGCTGTAACTTTAAAACGCTTTCTTTAAAACATTAAAAAATACTTTTTAAAAACTTTTTCAAAACTTTTGAAACTTTAAAACTTTTTAAAAACTAACTTCAAAATGCTTTCTTTAAAACTTAAGAGAAACTAATAACTTTTAAAAAACTTTTTAAAAACTTTTTAAAAACTTTTTAAAAACTTTTTAAAAACTTTTAAAAAACTTTTAAAAAACTTTTAAAAAACTTTTAAAAAACTTTTAAAAAACTTTTTAAAAACTTTTTAAAAACTTTTTAAAAACTTTTTAAAAACTTCTTAAAAACTTAAACACTTTTAAATTTTACAGGATGGTTCCCTGGGAAGGTTCATGAAAATGCCAGCCTTTAAAAAAAAAATCTCACAGGTTTTTTTTTTTTCTTTGCTGAAAGGAGAAACTGGCCGCAGCCTGACAAAAAGGCTCAGGAATTTTCCTGGAGCTCCAGTGAAGAAAGAGGAGGCGTCAACGGGAGGCCAACCGAGATTCTTCTCCCTGCCCTGAGGGGGTATCTAAGGCACCTTCCCCTTGGCAGGCGGGCAGGTTCTCAGCAGCTGAAGAGAAACTCCTCCTTGTCTGCCTTGCCAGGTAGAGCAGGTAAGGGGCATCAGCCAGGAGTGGAAACCAGGTTTTGATTGGAAGGTTACATGGACAGAAAGCCTCAAAGTGCCTCTTTCCCTCCCCCCCCCCTCACCTTCACAGCCCAAGAAACTAGGGAGGGTCCCTTCTGAGACCCTCTGGATTTTTCTTTCTTTCTTTCTTTCTTTCTTTCTATCTATCTATCTATCTATCTATCTATCTATCTATCTATCTATCATCTAATCTATCATGTCTATCTATCTATCTTTGTATCTGGTCTTTTTATGTATATTGAGAGCATATGTACCAAAGACAAATTCCTTGTGTGTCCAATCACACTTGGCCAATAAAGAATTCTATTCTATTCTATTCTATTCTATTCTATTCTATTCTATTCTATTCTATTCTATTCTATTCTATTCTATTCTATTCTATTCTATTCCAATTCTATTTTATCCTCTATCCATCCATCCATTCTCTCTCCCTCTCTTTCTCCATCTATCTATTCTATCTGTTGGTCTGTCTGTCTCATCTGTCCATCCATCCATCATCTGTCTGCCTGCCTGCCTGCCTGCCTATCTATCTATCTATCCATCTATCCATCTATCATCTATTTATCCATTCATCCATTCATCCATCCATTCTCTCTCTTCCTCTCTTTCTCTATCCATCTATCTATTCTGTCTGTCTGTCTGTCTTTCTGTCTCTCATCTATTTATCCATTCATCCACCCATTCTCTCTCTTTCTCTCTTTCTCTATCTGTCTATCCTATCCATCCATCTGTCTGTCTGTATCATCTATCTATCTATCTGTCTGTCTGTCTGTCTGTCTTCATCATTATCTATTTATCTGTCATCATCTATTCATTCATCCATTCTCTCTTTCTCTCTTTCTCTATCCATCTATCCTATCCATTCATCTGTCTGTCTGTATCTTCTATCTATCTATCTATCTGTCTATCTATCTATCTATCTATCTATCTATCTATCTATCTATCTAATCATCTTTCTATCTTTCTATCTATATCATTATGTCTTTCTGTCATATCTATCATCTATCTAGCCATCCATCCATTATCCATCTGTCTGTCTGTCTATCTTTATCCATCCACCTACCTATCTGCCTGCCTCTCATTCTCTCTCTCTCTCTAAGGATCCTGATCGACAACCTCAAAGTCTCCTCTCACCTCCAAACCCAGACGTGGCAAATTCCCCCAAATCAAAAATTGCTGCAACCTAAAGGGCAATTGCCGAGTATCGCTGCTAAAGCCCGGGCCCTTCAGGGGATGACGAGAGCTTCTTTTTAACTTTTAATTTTCTAATCCTTTTCAACAGGTTCGGCTCCTTCCCTGCTGCCTTTCTGGATTTGGGAAATCTGTTTGCGTCAGCCCAGCATTTCCAGCCAGTAATTAAACAATTGTTGACTCTCTTCCCTGGCGACAAATTTACATGAGGGGGGAAAAGAAATATTTGCCGGGTGTTTTAATCTCACCTGTCATTTGGCTGCAGTCCTCCCTTGGTGTCCCAATTAAGAGGAACCAGATTTGCAGCTCCTAATTGGACGTTTGAAACCTCCTCTGGCTCTGGGTTCACCAGGTTTTCTAAAAGGCCTTTAAAATGAGCTGGGTCAGCCCCCAAAATTCACCCGTGAAACTTTTGCAGGCTGTGAGGCTGTTGAGATGATGGAAAAATCCCTCCCCCGCCCCCCCAAAAAAAATTCAGATTTGAGCCTTAGATGCCAAAGGTTTGAACGGAATCTCAGAGTGGAAATGATGCTCCAATTTGTTTTATGTGTATTTAATACACATAATACACATTTATGTGGATTTAATATCAAGGTAGTCCTTGATTTACGACCACAGTTTTAATCACGTGACCACGGGGATGCAGCAACCGTTGTGAGTGTGAAAAGTGGTCCTAAGTCTCTTGTTTCAGAGCCATTGTCATTTCGGTCACTGTGAGCTGCTGTAAGTTGAGGACTGTATCTCCTTAAGAACTTCTCAGAGCAGCCCAGGTGTGCTGTTCAACACACAGAGAGAGGGGGAAAGACAGAAAAAGAGAGGCAGCAAAAGAGAGAGACAGAAGGAAAAAGAGAAAGAAAAAGAAAGATAAAAGAGAAAGAGAGAGATGGAAAGAGAAAAAGAAAAAGAGAGGAAGAAACAGAAGTAGAGAAAGACAGAGGTAGAAAGATAAAGAGAGAGAGAGAGAAAGAGAAAGACAGAAAGAAAGAGAAACACAAAAAGGCAGAGAAAGAGAGACAGGAGAAAGGGAAAGGGAAAGAGAGAAAGAGAGACAGAAAGAGAAAAACAGAAAGAGCGAGAAGAAGAAAGAAGCAGAGAGAGAAACAGAAAGAAAAGAGAGAGGCAGAAAGAGAAAAAGAGAAAAACAGACAGAAAGAAAAAGGGAGAGGCAGAAAAAGAGATGGAAAGAGAAAAAGAGAAGGACAGAGAAAGAGAAAGATGAAAAGTCAGAGAAAGAGACAGAAGGAGAAAGGGAAATATAAAAAAGAGAGAAAGAGTTGGAAAGAGAAAAAGACAAAGAGAAAAAGAAAGCGAGAAAAAGAAAGATAAAGAGACAAAAAAAGCAGAAAAAGAGAAAGGAAGAAAAAGAAAGACAGAATGAGAGAAGCATAAAGAGAAAGAAAGAGGGAGACAGAAAACAGAGAAATGGAATGGGTGAAAGAGAGAGAGAGAGAGAGAAAGAGAGGGGGTGCGGTTCTTCACCTGAGGCAATTAATTACCTGTCTGCTTTTGAAACCTCCCAAGTGAGCCATCAAAAAGCAATTACAGGCTGTTTCTAGAAAGAGGTGACGGCACACGGTATGCACAAGGAAGGCGGTGTCCGAAAATCCACAGAGCGCCTGCGGAACTACCCGACACATGCTTGATAAATGGCTGACAGAAGTCCTGATGGCGGTTTTTTTACCTAAACGAATGGCTGTGTTTTTTCAAACTTTCTTTTTTCCTATCTCTGTCTATCTCTGTCTCTCTTTCTCTTTTTATCCATCTTTTTCTGTCTTTCTCTTTTTCTCATTCTCTCCCTCCTCTCTCTCTCCTTGTCTTCCTCTTTCTCTTTTTCCCTCTTTTCGCTTCTACTTCCCCTCCTTTTAAAAAATGTATGTATCAAATTTATCTGTGCCTTAAATTTTCAATGAACATTTTCTTAAATCTCTCTAACCGCCACCCCCACCCCCCCTTCCAGTGAGAAATCTCTAGACTAATTCGATTCAAACCTGATTTAGTGGCTTAAAGAAAACAAAGCAGAAATCCAACACAGAGCAAAATTCCTTATGCCTTTCATTTATCCTGAACACTTTCCCTACCCCCCACCCAAAAAACCCCTCTCTATGAAATCTGGCTAAATTCCAGCTGATTTCTCTCTTCTTCTCAACTTTTCAAAGTGGTTTTTTTTTTTTTTTTTTTTTGCTAAAGAATAATTGTGGGTGGATCATCAAAGCTTTTTGTGCAACGGGAATAAATGAAAACACGCTCAGAAGTTTTTTAAAAAACCCATTCAAAACTCATTTTTAGATATCCAAAAAAACAAACCAATATTTTTAAGCATAATGTTCTCAGCAACACCTCCGTCTTCCCGCTGGCTGAAAAATCAGATTTTAAAGCAGTAAACAATTGACACGGGTTTTAAAATCAATTCAGACATTTTTATTGGGTATCAAAAATGTACTTATATATATATATATATATATATATTTACAGAATTAAAGTGCTGTTCAGTCTTTTTGGCACGCGCATGTGCCAATTGTTGTGCAAGTTACAAACCAGGGAGAACAAGACAAGGCAATCCTCGAATTATGACCACAGCTGGTGATCAGTATTTCAATTACTGAGCAAGGCTGCCGTTAAAGGAGTCCCACATGACTTTATGGCCTTTTTGCCACAGTTCTTAAGCGGATCACTGCAGTTGTTAAAGGAACCACATGGTCGCTAAGCAAATCAGGCTTTGCTTGTTGTAAGCCGTTTCGGAAGATTGCTGGTTGACCAGGGCCTGTGATTTGATCACATACATGACTGTGGGGATGTGGCAATGGTCATATATGTGAGGACTGGTTGTAAGTCAAGGACTTCCTGTAATACAGCACCCAGGAGTGTTTACTGGCCTGTAGCCCTCTTGTGTAATAACCACAAAGAAGGTTTTGAGGTTGCGGTTAGAGAGAGAGACAGACAGACAGACAGAAAGAGAGGAAGAGAGAGGCAAAGAAAGAGACAGAGAGAGAAAGAAAAGGAAAGATAAAAAGAGAAAGAGATAGAAAAAAGAGATAGAAAGAAAAAAGTGAGAGAAAGAGGAATAAGAAAGAATGACAGAGAAAGAGGGACAAAGAGAAAGAGAAAATGAGTCAGAAAGAGAGACAGAGAGAAAGAAAAAGAAAGCTAAAGGGACAGAAAAAAGAGAGATGGAAAGAAAAAAAGAACGGGAGAGAAAGAAAAAGAGAAAGAAAGAAAAAAGTGATAGAAAGGAATAGGACAGAAAGAATGACAGAGAAAGTGAGACAAAGAGAAAGAGAGAGAGAGAAAAAAAAACAGAGAGAAAGAGAGGGAGAGAGAGAGAGAGATTTCTGGCCCCAGGTAGGGAAGGTCAAAAGTGCCTGGATGTAAAATCACTTTTTCTCAAATTCCAATCTCCAAGTCTAAATGAAACAAAATACCAGATTTCCACGCGGAATTTAGTTAACCGCAAGAACTGACCCACAAGTTTTTGGTTTTTTAAAAAAAAGAGGAAAAAAATTGAGCGCAGTTAAACGTGTCAAAAATATAGAGGCGTCTTAAGGCCAAACGGAACGGGCACTTCTGCAGAGACGCACCAAACCTTCTTCCACACTCCTGGCACGTACAGTTTTTTCCCCCAGGGGTTGGGGGGCAGAGAGGGGATTATAAATAAGTCCCAAACTGGGCAGGATGAAGATTTCCCCCCTTTACCAGGGTCTCCACAGGGGGGAAGGCTGTGTGGGCGGGGAGCACCCCCAAAAGTCTTCCTGGTCCCGTCGGGCAGCAGGACACAGGGGTGTCTCCGCTTGTTGCGTTGCGACCAAATCCTTTGTCGTGTGTGTGCAGTTGTGATGCCAAGCACAATCCTTGAATGTCTGCTGTAGCTGGGCCAACAGCTGGTTGCAAGCTTCCGGGCTCAGCAGGTTGTACTTTGGAATCAACGTCGCAAAGTGGGACAGGCAGGTGTGGTACCCTTCGCAGTAGCTATCCACCGATCCTGCGGGAAGCAAAAAATTCAAATTATTCCCCGGTAAAATAGTTCTCAATTTACAGTAATTCATTTAGTGACTGTTGGAAGTCACAACGGCACCGATAAGAGGGACCTAGGGCCGTTATTAAGTGAATCACCGCAGTTGTTAAATTAGTCACGGGGTTGTTAAGCGAATCCCCACAGATTTTGCTTGTCGGAAGGTTGGAAAAGGTGATCCCGGGACACTGCAACTGTCATAAATCCATGCCAGTTGCCAAGCCTCTAAATTTTGATCACGGGTGCCACAACGGTCATAAGTGTGAAAAATGGCCCTAAGTCACTTTCTTCAGGGCCGTTGTAACTTCAAACGGTCACTAAACGAATGTAAGTCAAGGACGGCCTGCACACCATCCGAGGTTTAGGGATCGCCCTGCCAAAGTGTCAATTTTCAAACATTTGCTCTGTCAACACAAGGACACACAATTGTGCAACCCTTGTCACACTCACCGGGAAGCGTGCCGCAAGACGTCGGCAGGTCCTTGAGGAACTGGACGGTCATCTCCAAAATATCGGCTTTCTCCAGTTTCGAATAGCAGGAATTCTGGAGTGGAACAGTGAAAATAAATTTTGTTGAGACGCGAAAAAAGATGCACGCCACAAATATGTTGCCAAGATGCCCCCTGCAGGGGACGGAAGGGTCAGGGGCTCGGCAGGAGAGGAGCATCCAAGCTCGCACTGCAGGTAGTCCTCAGCTTACGACCACAATTGAGCCCAATATTTCTGTCACTGAGCGAGACAGTTAAGTCAATTTTGCTCCATTTTAAGACCTCTTGCCACAGCTGTTCAGTGAATCCCTGCAGAGGGGTCCTTACTGGTCTCTGAGCTTGGGGGCTTTCTTGCAAACGTTTTGTGACCCAACAAGGAAACAACATCAGTGCTAGAAGGGCTTTGCTCTTGGTTGACATACTGCTCCTTCTAGCACTGATAATGTTCCCGAGTTGGGTCACGAAACATCTGAGAGAAAACAACCAAGCTCAGAGAGCACCAAGGACCTCACAATTCTCCTCCTCCTCCACTCTGCAACCCTCCTTCCCTTCTTGCACTGATGATGTTCCCTAGTTGGGTCATGAAACGTCTGTGAGAACCCACCCATCCCCAAGCCCTCCCCCATTTCAACCCTGAGGTGCAAATATTCTCCTCTATTGTTCATCTTAGTAATGTCAAGCGCTCTGCCCCTCCCGGATCCGGGGGGGGGGGAGAAGGGGCCCCACAATCTTTTTTCGCCTGCCATGGGGTCTTGGAGGGTCTGGCGTGGGGAGGGGGCGTCGCCACTCACGTCTTTGCCCACCAGGGGAAGGATGAGCGTCTTAAGCTGGCCAAGGCTGCAGTTGATGCGCGCTCGGCGGCGTTTCTCCATCAGGGGCTTCAGGCTCTGTAGGAAATGGTGGGGGAGAGAGGAGAGGAAGGGTCAGTCCGACAGCTGGACCCCGGGCCCGGTCAGGGGAAGGGGCAAAGGACGCGGCCGGGCCTCCCCCGCTCAGGCTCACCTTCCGCAGCTCCGAAGCTTCCCCGGTTTTCCTTCCCGGACTCATCCCGCCTGTAAACGCGCAACAACCCGACGGCGCGGCGGCACAAGCGACTACTGGCCCGGCCCCGCCCGACGGGGGCCTTTTATACCCTCCTGGCCCCGCCCACTTGGAATGCCGCCCTCCCCCCCGCCCCTTAAGGTCCAGCGCCTCCAGGCCCGCGGAACTCGCCACCACTTTGCTAAGCCGGGCTTGGCTGGCTGGCGCTGGGTGGCCCCGGAGCGGGCCGGTTATTGGCTGCCCGCTGAGTGCCCGGCCAGATCGGTTGGCCAGGTTGGGGGATGTCCACAGGGAGGGTGGACTTTCCCCTTACAGCGGAGGGCGGGGCGAGGAAATGGAAGAGAAATCTGAAATAATATCGGGGAAGAAGGAAGGGAAAACATGGGAAGAAAGATATGGAAAGAGAGGCACATAGAAGGGGGAGGAGGAGAGAAACAAAGAAGAAAAGGGGGAGGGGATGGATGGATGGAAGGTAGGGAAGAAAGGAAACGCAATTTGGAAAGGAAAGGAAAGGAAAGGGGGGAAAGATATATATATAAAGAAGTAACTCTGATCTTCTCTACAGCAGTTAAAGGTTCCCCTCGTACATCTGTCGTTCCCGACTCTAGGGGGCGGTGCTCATCTCCGTTTCAAAGCCGAAGAGCCAGCGCTGTCCGAAGACGTCTCCGTGGTCATATGGCCGGCATGACTCAACGCCAAAGGCGCACGGAACGCTGTTCTCTTCCCACCAAAGGGGGTCCCTATTTTTCTACTTGCATTTTTTTTTACGTGCTTTCGAACTGCTAGGTTGGCAGAAGCTGGGACAAGTCACGGGAGCTCACCCCGTTACGCGGCATTCGGGATTCGAACCCCTGAACTGCCAACCTTTCCATCGACAAGCTCAGCGTCTTAGCCACTGAGCCACCGCGTCCCTTCCCTATAACAGTTACAAATAAAACCAAAATCTCCTGATAAACAGACAGACAAACAGACAGAACCCCCAACCCGAAACTGGCATATCGGCAAAGTGAAACCCTCCCTCCGGCCCCCAACATTTTAGCTTGAGAAGCTGCTTTGGGTCTCGGAGGGGCCATTAATATACCCCCCCATTTCAAGCAGGCTTCACCCCAGCGGCTTAGGGGCGGAGGTCCAGCTGTCTCAGCCGCGCGTCTTCAGCACCCTGGAGAGCGGCCGGAAAAGGCGCCAGGCGGCGGGGCGGACGCCCCCAATCTCCTCTTTTCTCCCACCCACCCCCAAATAAATCCGTTGTGTATGTTGTTGACAAGTTGCGGCGGATGCCACAACGGCCCACCCAGCTGCCACGAAACAAGCTGGACAAAAACAAAAAAAATAATTTCCCAAAAGCAGACTCCCTTTGGGTACCTTTAATCAACACAAGAATTACTGCATAAATATATACAGTAAGCAAATGAATAAAAAATTCAGAAGAATCGGCCTGGGATGGGAGACCACAGGGAAAGCCCAGGAAAAAAAAAACTAGATGAGGCGGAGGAAGGCTGATAATCAGCTGCACATTTGGTCTGCTGACTTTGGGTTCAAATACAGGTGTTGAAGAGCACAACAGCAAGCTGGGCTCAAGGTCTTCCCTGCCCCCACTCCCACAATTGAGCTGTCAGTGTGGTCTGGGGGCTGAGATCATTGAGGAAGGGTCTTTTGTGCTATAGAGACCCTTCGCTTTGCCTCAGTCTGTGGCACGTGCTACAGCCAACCTTCTGTTGCCCCAACGGCCTTTTTCACAACTGGTAGTGGGCACGAGTGGGCGCAGCTGCCCCAGAAAAAAGGGGGGGGGCGTGTCTAAAAGACAGTGCAATGACTGCTGGCCTCTATCAACAAAGATGGGTCTGGGGTCTGGAGGCTAAACCATGCGAAGAAGAGTTGCAGGACCTGGGGTTTGTGTAGTCTAACAAAGAGAAGGACTAGCGGTGATATGATGGCAGTCTTCCGATATTTGAGGGGCTGCCCCAAAGAAGAGGGGGGGGTCCCCTTGTTCTCCAAAGCCCCTGAAGGCAGGACAAGAAGCAACGGATGGAAACTAACCAAGGACAGAAGCAACCTGGAACTAAGGAAGAATTTTCTGACAGTAAGAAAAATAAATCAGAAGTTGTGGGTGCTCCATCACGGATGGTTTTCAAGAACACTGGACAGTCATTTGTCCGAAATGGTCTAGGGTCTCCTGCTTAAGCAGGGGGTTGGACTAGAAGACCTCTAAGGTCCCTTCCAGCCTTGTGATTCTATAAATTGTGGCTGGAACTGTCTCGGTACAGATGACTGAAGCCACTAACTTGGGTGTTCTTAAGAGGCTGGGCATACATATTGAACTGTTCTTTGGGTTTATTTTCTAGGCTCTATCTGATTTTTGCAAACCCCCTCCCCTACTTCTTAACAGTGACCACCCACCCAATTTGAGAGGGGGGGGGCGTGTCTCTTAAAAACTTTGCAAAATAAATGAAGGAACAGAAAACTTCAAATGAGCGAGGTGGCTTTTAATGGGCGGTCTTTAGCGCCACCGTGTGGTCCAAACCAGGTATTGAAGCTTCCCTAACAGATTCCCTTACTGGATCTGCAGATCAGAAAAATATTCCTTTCCTTCCTTCAGCCAAGAGAGAAAGGAGGGGACCTTTCATTCTGGATCTTTTTTGAGGGAGACCTCGCTCCAATGGCGCGTTTCTCGAACTTTGAGAAGGGTGGACTTCAACTCCCAAAATTCCCCGGATATCACTAGTCACTAGTTTTAAGCCCAAGTCTGTATTATAATTAGATAAAATTAATAAATGAATAATAAGATAAAATAAAAGAACAATGTAAAACGAAATGAAATAAAGTATAATATAAATATAATATAAATAAAACTAAAATTAGTTAAATTAAATAATTACATCAAGTTAAATTAAATTAAGTTTCACTTCATGGCCAATTTTGCAAATTGGGTTTTACGTTTCTTTTAACTAAGCCAGGATTAAACCATTTTGCCTTATTATTCTCGCAACGGTCTGCTGAGTTTTTTTCTTGATTGTGTGCTCTTATGTCTTCCTCCTCTTTACTGCCATGAGGATTCTGGGAGTTGAAGTCCATGCATGCTGGCTGGTTGGAGAATTCTGGGACTTGTAGTCCTTACATGTTGGCTGGGGAATTCTGGGAGTTGAAGTCCACCCATTTTAAAGCAAACCAGCTTGGTGAGAGGGGGGGGGGGCGCTGCCCAAAGGCACAACTATTTGCCACGTTTCCGCTCGGAGTCCCTTTCCACCTCCCGCTTCAATCCTGCCCTGCATCTCCGCTTGGTCCCCTTTCCCTCCCTCCTCTCCTCCTCCCCCGCCAAAGTAGTTCCACCCCCTCCTGAGACCCCAGGACCACTTGCAAGGAAGGTGGGTACCCCCTGCCAAAGAGGGGGAGCCTTGGAACCAGCCTTTTTCGATCCAGCTGCTCCCGAAGGGGTGCAACTCTGTGCATGCTCAGACGCCGGGGCACCGAGGTGCTGAAGGACAGCTCCCGGAGGTTGCGCTAGTAGTTGGAGCAGGCATACAGGAGGAGGGAGGGGCCGGGTGGGTGGGTGGGTGGGAGAGGAGGGGCGTGGCCTCCCCCTAGTGGGCGGGGCCAGATCCCCTCCCCCCTCCCCCCCCCTTCCCTCCGGCCGAAGCTCCCGCAGAGCCGGCCGGGCGCCAGGCGAGCGCTATGGCCGGGGAGCGCGCACTGCTAGCGGCTCGCCAGGGCGATCTGGAGGCGCTGAAGGCGCTGCTGCCTCCGCCGGCCGAGCGGGGGGGTCCCACTGCTGCCCCCCGCCGCCCTCCGGGACCCCCCTGGGCGCCTCGCCCGTCCACCACGCCGCCCGCGCCGGGAAACTGCGCTGCTTGCGCTACCTGGTGGAGGATGCCGCGCTGGGCGCGCAGGGGCGGGCGCGCAACGGGGCCACCCCGGCCCACGACGCCGCCGCCACCGGCCACCTGGCCTGCCTGCAGTGGCTGCTCGGGCCCGGCGGCTGCCGCGTCCAGGTGAGCCTCTGAGCATGGGCAGAGGGCGGGCAGGGAGGGAGGCAAGCTCGCTGGAGAGGGGATCGCGGCGTGGGCGCTTCAGGCTATTGGGGACCCCAAGAATCGAAACGGGGGGGTGTCTCTTTTTCTTTCCCCGCCTCTGTCCACCTGGCTTGCACGGGGTGGCTGCCGGGTCCGAGTCCAGGTTAGCCTCTGAGCACGTACAGAGCGAAGCCAAGAGGGGGGGATCCCCCTATGGGGGGGATCGCCGCGCTGGAGCTTCAGACTGACGGGGACCCCCAAGAGGGGAAGTGGGGGGTCTCTTTCTCCACTTTTGGGGCCTGCGGTGGCTGTTCGGCTTCGGTCCAGGTGAGCCTCTGAGGTCGTGCAGAGGGCAGGGAACGAGACGGAGGGCCAGGATCGCGGCGCGGGCGCTTGAGACAGTTGGGGATGAGTGGGGGATCTTTCCCTCGTTTGCCCTTCTGTCCAGCCGGGCTGCCTGCAGTGGCTGCCCCACCCGGCTCCAGGTGAGCCTCTGAGCACGTGCAGAGGGCAGCCAGGGAGGCGGGGCAAGAGAGGGGTCGCGTCTGCTTCAGCCCCCATAGCGGAACACTTGGGCCCTCTACCCGGACAGGCCGGGAAAGGGGGATTCTCCCTCCCGCTGGGCTTGCACGAATGTTGGCCAGAAAAGACCCGTGTTGGATTCACATAATCTCTCAACCCCGACTCTGATCGCAAGCCGCGCGGCTGAGGTCCCGTTGGGACGTTTGCCTGGGGAAGGAACCGGATCGCCCTGTTCCCAAGACAAGAGGAGACCCCTGCCCAGATTCTCACAACACTTTGACCCGCATTGTGGCTTAACTAGCGTGTGAGATCAGTTCAATCTTTGGGCACCGGAGTGGAAAGAATGAAGAAGCGAATATCCCCCCCCCCCCAAAATGTAGTCTATTATAGAAGGTAAGGGGACCTTAGAGGTCATCCGCTGGGCCATTTGTAGCCCAGCTTACTGTGAAATCCAGCCATGGCTTCCGCGTGGTGCCAGCGTGGTGCCAGCCTAACCTTTTAACCTGTGTGTTCCTAGAACACTATCTCTGAGCCATGTGCAGAGTGGGAGTTGCCAGAGCTAAGCCAGCAAAACTGATATTTTAAAGATTTTTTTTTAATTGGAGTGTTTTTTATCCCGGGTCATTCATTGCTTGTCAGAAACCGGACAAAAAGGGTGAAATTGGTGAAATGAATTGGATTTTCCCAATTCTTCAGCAAACCATCTGTAAGTCAGATCATGGTTTAATGCAGTGTCCAAAATCCAGTTATCCCTTCAGGTTTTCCAACATATTTTTGTTTGCTTTTCCTGTCTTTTATTTTATTATTAATTTGTTTCTTTTTATTTTATTTTACTTTATTTTTTAACAAAAAATAACAGAAGAGTTGGAAGGAAGGTCTTAAAGTCCAACCCTCTGCTCAGTTTTATTTTAAAAATTAGGTTTAGTTTAGTTTAGTTTAGTTTAGTTTTTAGTTTAGTTTAGTTGCTTCCTCTAACTTCCCCGAATCTTTGCCTTCCAAATTTCAGAAAACAACAACAAAGAATGAATTAGCTAAAACTCCCTTGCAAGTCATTCCCTACATCCAACAAGCTTGTTTTGACGGCTTCCGTTCACACAACCCTTTAATACTAAATTAAAGTGAGGTTGGGTAGTTGGTGTGTAAATTGGTGGAGGCAACCCAGCCAATCTCACTTCGTAGGACCTGTAAAAGTGTGTAAAGCTGCTTGCTTGTGAACACGGGACTCGTTTCTTGTTAACCTGGGTTTAGCACGTTGTGTGAATGCGACCTTCTAACGGATAGAGCAGCAATCATACAAAATAGGAACGGCCCCTTGTAAATAGCACCAAAGGATAAACATTTAAGTGGTCCCCGACTTATGACCTCAATAGTTCTGTTGCTAAGTGAGTTCGGCCCCATTTTGCGACCGTTCATTCTAGCCATTGACTTTGCTGGTTGGAAGTTTGCAAAAGGGGATGGGATACCGCAACAGTCATAAATACGAGTCCATTGCCGAGCGCCCGAATTTGGACCACTTGACCACTGCGACAGTCGTAAGTGAGAAAAATGGTCCTGAATTCCCCCCCCCCTTTTTTGCAGCAGTGCTGTAACTTTGAATGGACACTAAACAAATGGTTGTAAGTCAAGGAATGCCCGTAGAGGCCAAAATGTCTTTCGCTATTCCGTGGCTGTTTTGGGTGTCAAGCATGCCCCAAGTTTTGCTAAACCTCTCTGCCTTCCTTCTTTCCTCCCTCCTTCTCCTTCCTTCCTTCCTTCCCTGCATTCCTTTCTTCCTTTAATCTCCATCCCGCCTTCCCCCTCCTTTCTTCCTTTCCTTTTCTCATTCATCCCTCTGTCCTGTCCTCTCTCCTTCCTTTCCTTTCTTCTTTCCTTCCTTCCTTCCCTCCCTTCCTCCTCTTTCACATTCATCCCTTTCTTTCTTTCCTCCCCTTTTTGCATCCATCCCTCTCCTTTCCTCTCTCCTTCCTTTCCTTCCTTCCTTCTTTCCTTCCTTCCCTCCCTTGCTCCTCTTTCACATTCATCCCTCTTTCCTCCTTTCCTGTCTCTTCCTTTCCTTCCTTCCTTCCCTTTTCTCATTCATCCCTCTTTCCTTCTTTCTTAGTTCTCTTTTTCCTTTCCTTTCCTTTCCTTTCCTTTCCTTTCCTTTCCTTTCCTTTCCTTTCCTTTCCTTTCCTTTCCTTTCCGTGCGTGGCCCACGTTTTGCTAAATCGCCTTGGAGTTATGACGGTCTTGCCATGTCCGTTCTTGCAGGATGCGGATCATTCGGGCGCCACCGTCCTGCACCTGGCAGCCCGCTTCGGCCACCACGACGTCATCGACTGGCTTTTGCGCTTCGGGAACGGTGACCCACTTGTGCCCACCGAGACGGGCGCGCTGCCGGTCCATTACGCTGCCACCAAAGGAGATTTTCCTTCCCTGCAACTGATCCTCGGACACTGTCCCAGGTAAGGGACAGCCTCGCTGGGCCGGCGTTACTTTTCCAACGCAGAATTGAACGTGTGGGTGTTTTGTTAAAAAGTGAAGCATCACAGGTGGTCCTCGAGTTACGACTGCCATGGAACCCCAGATTTCCTTTACTAAGCAAAACCTTTCCGAAAGTTGAAAATGTTGTCCCCCTTTGAAAACCTTTTGGCCCTGGTTGGTAAGTGAATCAGTGCAGTTAAATCAGGGACACGGTTGTTAAATGAATCGGCTTTGCTGCTCTCAAGGTCGCAAAAGGAGGTCATGTGACACTGCAACCGTCATAAGTCCATGCCGGTTGCCAAGCCTCCGAATTTTGGTCACATGACCACAGGGATTTTGCTTCAGCAGGGGGTAGAATCCTATGATTCTGAGACAGAGGGCTAAGATGCATGACAGATGGATGGAAGGAAGGAAGGAAGGAAGGAAGGAAGGACGATTAGAAGAAGGAAGGGAGGAGAAAGGGAGGGGAGGAAAAGGACATTAAAGGAGGGAAAGTGGGAGGGATGGAAGGAAAGGAAGGAAGGAAGATTAGAAGAAGGAAGGGAGGAGAAAGGGAGGGGAGGAAAAGGACATTAAAGGATGTCACAAGCGCCTCGGGCACAATCCTGGCCTGGTTTTGCCCCCATCCTGGTTTGTCCGTGTCGTGGCTAGAATTGTGTCGCCTTGGTTCGGATTGTTTTCGGCATCCCTGACAGCTTTATGGCGGAAGAGGGAGGGGCGGTGGGGGTGGGGGGCTTCGGAGTCCCGATGGAAATATAGCCTATGGGGCTTTGCAAAGAGCTGATAACAGAGCGGCCTTTGTGTCTGTGGTGTTGTGTAAAGGGATTGTGTGCCAGGCAGGGGTGGGAGGACTCTTTGGATGGGGAGGACAGCCAAAATTTGGGTGGGCAGGGAAGGGGGGGAGGGGGAAGGCCTGAGGGAGGGAGATTGATGGAGCGCCTGTTTTCCTGAGAGAGTGGAGGTGTGTATGTGTTGGCCTCTGGCCATCTTGGGAGGTGTGGAAGCTGTCATGTTGTGCGTCTTGAGAGACGCACAACTTCCTTCCTTCCTTCTCTTTTCTCATCTATCCCTCTTCCCTTTCCTCTCTCCTTCCTTCTTTCTTTCCTTCCTTCCTTCCCTCCCTTCTCTTTCTTATCCGTCCCTCTTTCCTTCTTTCCTCTCTCCTTTTTTCTTTCTTGTCCATCCCTCTTTTCTAGTTTTCTCTACCTCTTTCCTTCTTTTTTTCTTTCCTAAACTCCTTCCTCCCCTTTTCTTTCTCATCCATTCATTTTTCCTTTTTATCCTCTCTCCCCTTCCTCCTTTCCTTCCACATTTCCTCTGTCCCCTCTTTCCTTCCTTTTTTCTTTCCTAAACTCCTTCCTCCCCTTTTCTTTCTCATCCATTCATCTTTCCTTTTTATCCTCTCTCCCTTTCCTCCTTTCCTTCCTCTTTTCCTCCATCCCACCCTTCCTTCCTTCCTTCCTTCCTTCCTTCCTTCCTTCTTTCTTATCCCTCCCTTTTTTCTTTCCTATTTCTTCCCTCCCTCCAATCCTTCCTTCCTTCCCTTTTCTCATCTATCCCTCTTTCCTTCTCTCCTCTCTCTCCTTCTTTCCTTCTCTTTTCTTTCTCATCCATCCCTCTTTTCTAGTTTTCTCTTTCCTTCCTTCTTTCCTTCCTAAACTCCTTCCTCCCCTTTTTTTCTCATCCATCCCTTTTTTCTTTCCTATTTATTCCCTCCCTCCAATCCTTCCTTTTCTTTCTCATCCATCCCTTTTTTCTTTCTATCTCTTCCCTCCCTCCCTCCATTCCTTTCCTTCCTTCCTTCCCCTCTCTTCCTCTTCCTCTTCCTCTCTCCTCTGCCTCCGCCCTTGCCTGCCTGCCTGCCTGCCTCCATTCTAATATATATATCAGAATGCAAGCTGTGGAAGGGAACTGAGAGGTCATCTATCCCAACCCCACCCTCTCTGCCCAGGAAAAAAAGAGCATTCCCATAGCTTTCCCAACCAAAGCCCAATCCAGCCTCTGCTGAATACCTTACTTAAAATTAAACTGCAGCCGAAGAGCTAATATAAAATCACTCCGGCTGGGAAAATTAGGTCAGCAGGATCCTTTGAAACCACACAAGTACAGTACGTGACAGATTAGAAGGTTTTTAATCTCATTTTCCACGGCGAGCCGGTGTGGTTCGACCACAAATAGCCTTCGGAGCGAAGACGGCTCCTTGGAAGGATAATTAAAAACCTGCCAGATACGTTATTCTGCCAGCCAGAAAAAGGCTTTTTAAACAAAAACAAAAAACCCAAGAACACGAGGTGTCTTTCAAACTTTGCAGCGTGGAAAGTCCAGTTTGCATCCAGCAGGAATCTCGTATTTAACCAAGGCCTCCATCTACAGAATTAATTTTGGGGACGGCGGCCTGGTTTTCGCTCTTGATGGAGAGTTGGGAAGCGAAGCCTCTTAAAAAAAAAAAAAAAATCAGAATTTTTGGGGCGGCGTTAAACACGAGCTTCTCTCCCACCCCAAAATGCTAAGCAGATTTTCAAAAAAACGTTTCATCCTTTCTGGCTCATGGAAAACCAGCAAAAGGAGAAAATGAGAGCTGCAAAAATTATTTGGGCCGGTTCTGCAATAAATATTTTGCAATTGTCAAAAAAAATATCTTTTTACCATTTTCTTTAATAGGATAGGATAGGATAGGATAGGATAGGATAGGATAGGATAGGATAGGATAGGATAGGATAGGATAGGATAGGATAGGCAGGACAGAATAGAAAATAAATAATATAGAATAGAATAAAATAACAGAGTTGGAAGAAACCTTGGAGATCTTCTAGTCCAACCCCAAACCCTTCTTATGACCATCATCTTGCTTGCTGGAGGGCTGAGTCAATCCAGAATGCGACGTACAATTAGTCCTCTACTTATGACCACCATCTCTTGCTGAGTGCCAGTTTTGGAACTCGCATCCGATTTTAAACTTTTTTGATAATTAAGGGTTAATTGCTGCCTGTTGTTAAATGAATCTGACTTCCCCACTGCTTCTCACAAGGTCATTAAAGGGGGATCCCCTGACCCCGGGACATTTTGCAACCGTCGTAAACACATACCGGGCGGTTTCCAATTTTGATCACGTGACTTCCACAGTCATAACTGCAAGGACATCCGTCACTTTTAGAACAAATGGTCCTAAGTCGAGGACTTCCCGCATCGATGCCCCAGATCTTTAAGTTTAGGGCAAGGTTTTGAAGGGACGTTAAGCAGCCAAGCAAATTTTCTCCCTTTTTCTTCAAAAGTCTACATCCTTTCGCATCTCTCTCTTTTTCTCGTAGGAGATCTGAGGATTATGTCCGTTCAAAATCCAGCAAGAATTTGTAAGACTTTGATAAGATTAGCGAATTTATTGGCACGCCATTCTGCCACGGTTCAGACTATCTTGGTTTGAAGGTTTGCAAGTTTTAGGATAGAGAGATCCAGGTTATGTTGGTTTGTTTACCTCGTCTTCGTTGGGACGTCAAATAAATACTATTTAAGAATAAAATAAAATAAATAGGTAATGTTAGATTTAAGACAGTGAATTTAGGGACCGTTTGAAGTTACTTAAATGACTTAAGATCATTTTTCACACTTAACGACCGTGGTAGCATTCCGGTGGTCACGTGATCAAAATTCTCACCCATGACTTCTGGTGGCCAGCAGTTCCACAAGTTAGGAAGTTTCTCTTTAATTCCAGGTTGCTTGATGAGTTTCCATTCGTTGTTTTCTTTTCCTGCCTTCTGGGGCTTTGGAAGATAAGTTGATCCCTTCTTCTTTGGGGCAGCCCCTCCCAAATACTGGAATAGACAGCTAGTCCTCGACTTATGACAGCCTTAATTTAGTGACCATTTCAAAGTTACCCCGGAACTGAAAAAAGCAACTTAGGACTGCTTTTCGCACTTACGACCGTTGTACCAACTCCATGATCACGTGATCAAAATTCAGACACTTGGCAATGGATTCATGATGGCTGCTGCGTCCCGGGGCCACACGATCCTTTTTGCGACCCTCCAACAAGGAAAATCAATATTATTTATTTTCTTATTCTATTCTATTCCTATTCCTATTCCCATTCCATTCTATTCTATTCTTTCTCTATTTCTATTCTATTCTCTAGTCTATTCTCTATTATTTATTTTCTAATTCTGTTCTGTTCTGTTCTATTCTATTCTATTCTATTCTTTATTTCTATTCTATTCTATATTATTTATTTCCTAATTCTATTCTATTCTTTCTCTATTCTATTCTCTATTCTATTCTCTATTATTTATTTTCTAATTCTCTTCTCTTCTCTTCTCTTCTCTTCTCTTCTCTTTATTCTATTCTATTCTATTCTATTCTATTTATTTTCTAATTCTATTCTATCCTATCCTATCCTATCCTATCCTATCCTATCCTATCCTATCCTATCCTATCCTATCCTATCCTATCCTATCCTAATTAGACATAACCAATTTCTGCAATCCTTCTTCGTCTGTTTTATGCTCTAATTTGAATTTTTCTGAATGTTTTTTTTTTCTGCGACCATAAACCAACATGACTCCATTCCTCCCACATTTTTGCCTGTCTTAGTTAAGGAACAACATGAATTATTTACAGCCAGGCAGGAACTGTCTTTCAGCGTACCTCCTCCCCCCCCCCCACCCCCACCCCCAGTGACAGCTTGATCCCGGGCTGGGTTACCGGTTAGCGCAACCAGATCCCTCCAAGTCTGCCAAGAAACACGGATGGTGGCTTATACAAAGAAGGTTTAGCTAATACAAACTGCCTTCGATTCACCTTCACTTCTTGGTTTATTCTACGCATTTATGTATTATTAATAATAATAATTTTATATATTATTGTGTTTTATTCTATAACTATTGTATTTTACCCTACTCTCATTTTAAAATTTTATTGGTAATATGTGTTTTATATATATATATATATAATTGTCTATATTAATTTATGGATAGAGCTGTAAAAACCTGTCCTTATCTAAAAGAGTTGTAGGTGATCCTTGACCTGTTGCTTTATTTAGTGACCATCTGAAGTGAGAACGGCGCTGAAAAAAGTGAATAGAATAGAATAAACAGAGTTGGAAGGGACCTTGGAGGTCCTCTAGTCCAACATCCTGGTCAGGCAGGAAACCCCATACCATTTCAGACAATTGTTCAGTCTCTTCTTTAAAAAATTCAGACGTTGGAGCACCCACAACTTCTGGTGGCCAGTTGTTCCACGGGTTAACTGTTCTCACTGTCAGGAAATTTCTCCTTAATCCCAGGTTGCTTCTCTCCTTGGTTAGTTAAGACCATTAGACGATTATAGGACCATTTTTCACACTTACGACCGTTGCAGCATTCCCTGCAGTCACCTGATCAAAATTCAAAGGCTTAGCAACTGGCATGGACTTATGTCGGTTGCAATGTCCTGGGGTCATGACCTTCAGACAGACCAGCAAAGTTGATTTATTTAACAACCATGTGTTCCTGACTTAACTGCGCCGATTCACTTACCCACTGGGGCTAAAAGGTCATGAAATTTGGGGGTGGGGGGGGACTCAGCGGAGAAGCACCTCCTTTAGCCACAGAAATGTTCTGTTCAACTGCCGTCATAAATCAAGGACTACCTGCACAATAGAACTCAGGGATTACATTTGGTTCTCTACGTCAAGCGTTTAGGCAGCTGGACTGGATGCTCTTTGAGATCCCCCTTCCTAAACTTCACACCGTCCTGGGATTTCACTGGAAACGTGCCTTGGGTTCAGTGTTGGACTAGATGACCTCTGAGGAGCCCTTTCCAACTCTCTACATCCTTGACTACAATTTTCTGCCTTCCGGCTGGCCTGGTAGCCACATCCTTTACTCCCTTAAAAATAATATTTTAAATTTTTTTGGCTCAAACTCACCAAATCTGCCAGGGAGGGGAGGCGGCGGCAGACAGGACCAGCCGGGGGTGGGGTTGGGGGGAATGTGGGGGGAGGAAGAGAGACCACCAGGTGTTCCATTGTCCCTGCCTGCCTTTTTATCACTGTGTCCTTTTCTGTGTTCCTGTAGCTAATCTGCAGCCGGGCACAATAGCAGCTGCCTGGAGGGATCTGATTTACGACGAAGCCCGCCTCGCCAAGCGACAGCCAGCTGTCTTGTCTCCGCGGCACAGATAGCCCTTATCGCTGTCTTCGCAGCTTCCTGGGGAGGGGGTGAAACCTGGAACGCCAACCCCTCTGCCCAGGGGAGCGAAGGACGGAAGCGCCTGGGAAGAGATTTGCCTTTGCCAGGTAGTCCTCGAGTTACGACTGCCACCTGTTGCGCCCAAACTTTCCGTGGCACAATGAAACAGATTCTCAGTGAGTTTTCGCTCCACTTTCTGACCGTCCTTGCGGCCGTTGTTAAAGGAGTTGCTGCAGGCGTTCAGCTAATAACACGGTCATTGAGTGAATTCGGTTCCTCCCCCCTTTGATTTTGCTCATCAGAAGGTCGCATAAGGAGATAGTGTGACCCTTGGGATGCCATGCGGCTAACTTAGGGACAGCAGTGATTAACAACGGGAAGGAGAAAGGTCGCAAAAGGGAGCGAAACTCACTTAACCACTGTCTCGCTTAGCAATGGAAATTTTGAGTCCAATTGTGGCCATAAGTCGAGGATTATCTGTACCGTCCCTGTCCAGTCTCTTCTGGAATGGATGGAGAACCCACAACCTCTGGGGGAAAGTCATTCCACTGATTAATTGATCTGCGATTACAGAATAACAGAGAAGGAAGGGACCTCGGAGGTCATTTAATCCAACCCCCTGCTTGAGCAGGAGATCCGGCTTAGACCATTCCAGAGAAATGGTTGGTCCAATCTCTTCTTAAAAACCTCAGCACCAACAACTTCTGGAGGCAAGCTGTCTCATCCATCCGTCCGTCCATCTATCCATCTTTACGTCCGTATGTCCGTCTATCCATCCGTCCGTCCATCCATCTGTCTGTTCATATGCTTGTCATGCATCCTATCTCTAACAATCAGCTAGATAGCTAGCTTGCTAGATGATTGCTAGAGATGATACTTATATATAATATTGATATAAGATTATATATATATATATATATATATATATATATATATATATATATATATATATATATGTATATATAAGGATATAAGATTATAAGGTTAAGGTTAAAAGGAAGAAACAGCTGCGATCACACATTGTTCCTAGAAGCATGAAGCCGAAAACACCAGCCTGAAGATGACGAATGAGACTTCGTCAAAACATCACCAAGACACTTCCAATTTTACGCGGGAGAAAACCCGAATAACCAAAGACCTACACACACACACACACACACACACACACACACACACACACACACACAATCTAGCTATCTAGCTACCACTCATCTACCTATCTACCTACCTATCTATCGTATCTATCTATCTGATTATATCTTTCATCTATCAATCTCTCATCTAGCTAGCTAGCTATCAATTACTTACATATCTATTTTGTGTGTACCCCAACATGTGGGAGGGAACATACTGCTTCCCTTTTGCCTTTCAGTTCCAATCCAGGAGCCCTCCAGCAGTTGCATTCATGACAAACCATTTTATACCAAATTTATATTTCACCGATAAAGAAATAAACAGAGCCTAGTTTGAATCTGAGTAAGGGTATGGCTAGCTGATGAGAGCGAAATAGCTTGAAATAGATCTATACTAGTCTCCCTTTATTTCTTTATCAGCGATATATAGGCTTTATGTGTATTTCTCTTTAGCCAGGTTCTTCCTACATAAACCAAGATTTTTATGCAGCCCTAGTTCAATGAAATCACAATCCACTAGTTACTAGGCTTTTTTTTCTTCTGGCAGCCAGCAAACCCTCTGCTGCCCGTTGGGAGACTAAGGAGACTAAGATAGATCTATTTCAGACTTAAAAGTCCTCATCAGTTAGCCACACCCTCATCCCCTGTATCCTCCCTGTAAAGGTACGGAATTTGTTTTCTTTCCTTTTCGTAGGCTCCAAACTGGAATAAATATTGTTTATTCTGTCTGAGAGGCTGAAGTTTTGGGACACACAACGCAGTTGTTTGTCCAGTTTTTGTGTGTTGCAGGCAAGAAGAAAAAAAACCACCTCACATTTAAGAGCGGGTGGAAAGAGAATAAGGTTGCAAAGAACCCGGGATCTCCAAGAGATGCCGATCAATTATTAAAAAGCCCAGCTGAGTTTTTCTTACTTTGCCTTTTTGAAATATTCAACAGGTTTTTAATTGGGTGTTTCCAGAGAATTGAAATTGGCAGAGGGCATCCGAGTTGTGTGCGAATCCGCCCCCCCCCCCCCAGCAACTTGATGGTTTGATTTTGCAAAATCTGATTTTTTTTTCTTTTCTTTTTTTTCTCTTTCCAGTTCGGTCAACGCCCAGACCAAGAATGGTGCCACCCCACTGTATTTAGCCTGCCAAGAGGGTCACTTGGAGATTGTCCAGTATTTGGTCAAGGAGTGTGGGGCTGACCCTCACGTACGCGCCAACGATGGCATGACGCCCCTCCACGCCGCAGCTCAGATGGGCCACAATACCGTCATTGTCTGGCTGGTGAGCACAGGAGTGAGGGGGGGGGGAGTCACATTGTGTGTGTGTGTGTGTTAGGAAGCTTTCCTTGCTATCATTCACAAACTCATGCAGACCCCATGGCGGTAGTCCCCGATTTACGGCTGTTCATTTAGCGACCGTCCGAAGCACCGAAAAAAGTCACTTAAATCCGTTTCTTTTTTAAACCTACCTTGTTCATGCGACCAATACGAAGCTGCTGTCTCGTATTTACAACGTTCGCAGCGTCCCCCGGGGGTCCCATGGCCTTTGGTGGGGAAGCCAGATTCGCTGAATGAACGGCAGCACGAAGCGTCGTTAAAAGGGAGCGAAACTCACTCGGGCCGAAGTCTCGCTTCACGATGGAAATTTTGGGCCCCGTGGTGGTCGTAAATCGAAGACTGCCTGCAGTGCGTCCTCTCCAGATGCGAGACTCCGGTCTTGATCATTTATTTATTTTAATTTTTTTTATCCTGCGGACTACGCAGATGAGTTTCACCGATGTGAACCTGTCGGAGCAGGACGAAGACGGGGCCACGCCGATGCATTTCGCGGCCAGTCGGGGCCACGCCAAAGTCCTGAGTTGGCTGCTCTTACATGGGGGGGAGATCGTGGTGGACCAGTGGGGGGGGACCCCTTTGCACGACGCCGCGGAGAACGGGGAGCTGGAGGTGAGCACGCGGAGAGAAGATCGGGCGGTGAGGGATCGCCTCTTGGTGCCCTTTCCCTCGTGAGGGAAGGAAGTGCTGGGTTTGGTTCAGCTCAAGGGATGTGGGGGCCCTCGCGAGTGGCTCTGCTGGGCCTTAGGAGTGGGAGAACTATAGAAAGTTGGAAGGGACTCCAGAGGTCATCCAATCCAACCCACTGGCTGGCAGAGGAATCCAAATTGAAATGTATTTATATGTTTTATTTTATGGCTGTACACCACCCTGAGTCCTTCGGGAGTAGGGCGGTATATAAATTTAATTTAAAAAATGAAATAAAAAAAATATAGGAGTTTAGGGTTGAAAGAGGCCATAGAGGTTGTGTACTCCAATTCCCTGCCCGGTGGAGGAACATGGAAGCCTAAGCTTGGAAGGGAGATCTCGGGAGGTCATCTAATCCAACCCCTGCCCAGTGGAGAAATCCAAATTGAAATAAAGAAGCCTAAAATAGGAAGGTTGAGAGGGGCTTCAGAGATTATCCAGCTCAACCCCACTGCTTGTGCCATAATCTCAATGAAAATATAGGAGTGGAATAGAAGGGTTGAGAGGGGCCTTGGAGGTCATCCAGTCTGACCCTCTGCCAGGGTATCATAATCCAAATGGAAATTCTAGATTCTAAACCCAAATTAAAAGAAGGAAGCCTAAAATGGAAGGCTTGAGAGGGCCATCAGAGGTCATCCAGCCCAACCCGCTGTGCGGTGGGAGGAATCTCAATCAAAATATAGATGCCTAGAATGAGTGGGAGGGAAGGGAGACCACCTGAGGCCATCTAGTTCAACCCCCCCCCAGCTTTCCCTCTCTGCTCACCTATGTCCTCTTCTCTCCCCCCGCCCCCCATCACAGTGCTGTCAGATCCTCGTGGTTAACGGTGTCGACCTCAGCCTGCGCGACCAAGACGGCTACACCGCCGCGGACCTTGCCGACTACAACGGCCACTCGCAGTGCGCCAAGTACCTGCGGACGGTGGAAAACATGGTGCAGAGGCGTGGCGGGGAGGGTGGCTTAGCCTTGCCCACAGGAGAGGGGCATGAAAGGGGGCTGGGATGAATATTGGGGCTCCTAAGGGGCATCTAGAGGGGTTCAACCTTGCCTCGGATTTATCCTTTCATCCCCCCAATGCGCTGATTTGAGCCAGGCCTCTTAGTCTTACGACGGTAATCGGGACCAAAAAAAACTTCAGCGTTCCAGTCTTTAAGTGAGGCACCCCTGATTTTCAAACCTTGTTTTGCCATGGTGGTTCAAAGAATTCAGCTTCCTTCTTTTCTGTCTGTCTATCTATCATCTATCTATCTCTATCATCTATCATGTCTCTATCATCTGTCTGTCTATCATATATTGATCATCTATCCTCTCTCTCTCTCTCTCTCTCTCTCTAAATATATATATATATATATATGTATGTATGTATGTATTGTCTGTCTGTCTAAGATAGAGACAGAGATAGATAGATAATAGATAGATATGAAACATTAGATAGATAGACAGATATATAGAGAGATATGAAATTAGAGAGAGAGATATATGAAACATTAGATAGACAGACAGACAGACAGAGAGATATAGAGAGATATGAAACAGAGAGAGAGATGCTATTTACATTATTGTATTATTTTTTCTCTGTTTTCCATTTAATTTTTGGTTTGTTGCATTGCTTTTTAATCTTTTTGTTCTTGTATATATTTTTATGTGTTTTCTATTTCTGTTATGGCTCCGATAGTTAACATTTCCGTTCCTCCTTCATGTCTTCCTTTCTCTTCCTTTCCCTTCTTCTTCTTGCTCCTCTTTCTGTTCTATTTATGTTCTGCCCTTGTTTTTTTCCCCTCCTCTTTTCTTTGTCCTTTCTCCCTGTTTTTTTAAAAAACCCACATCTTTCCTATATCCATTGTTCATTTGCTTTCTCCTTTTATGGCTGTCCTGTTTTTTCTTTGTCTCTTTTTGCTCTGTTTTGCCATTCCCTCCCGTTTCTCATCGCCGTTTTATTTTATTTCTAATTTTTTTAACCTGTGGGTTATGTTATATTTTTCATTCCCATTTATTTTCTGTTTCACCTGTTATTTCCCCCCCCCCCCCCCGTTTTCCTTCCCTCTGTTTCCTCCTCCCCTCTCCTGTTGCATTCAACAACGCCAGAAAAATAACTATCGCCACAATTTTAAAAAACCGCTGGTCTTCCACAGAAGCTGGGACAAGGCCACGGATGCCCTGGTCACTTACAAGAACCCCGTGGTACGTGCCACATCTATGGCTTCCTTCTGTGCAACCATCTATTTTATCTATCTGTCTGCCAGTCTGTCTACCTGTCATGTATCTTCTATCAATCATCTATCTATCTATCTATCTATCTATCTATCTATCTATCTATCTATCTATCTATCATGTCTATATTTATTTATCATCTTATCTATCTATAAGCTATGTATCTATGTATCTGTCATCTATCATCTATCATGTCTATATTTATCTATCATCTATCAATCATCCATCTATCTATATCTATCATGTCTATATTTATCTATAATCTATCTGTCATCTATCATCTATCATCTATGTATCTATCTATCTATCTATCTATCTATCTTTCTATCTATCTATCTATCTATCTAATCATGTCTATATTTATCTATCATCTATCAATCATCCATCTATCTATATCTATCATGTCTATATTTATCTATAATCTATCTGTCATCGTATCTATAATCTATCTGTCATCATGTCTATATTTATCTATAATCTATCTGTCATCTATCATCTATCATCTATGTATCTATCTATCTATCTATCTATCTATCTATCTATCTTTCTATCTATCTATCTATCTAATCATGTCTATATTTATCTATCATCTATCAATCATCCATCTATCTATATCTATCATGTCTATATTTATCTATAATCTATCTGTCATCGTATCTATAATCTATCTGTCATCATGTCTATATTTATCTATAATCTATCTGTCATCTATCATCTATGTATCAATCTATCTATCTATCTATCTATCTATCTATCTAATCATGTCTATATTTATCTATCATCTATCAATCATCCATCTATCTATATCTATCATGTCTATATTTATCTATAATCTATCTGTCATCGTATCTATAATCTATCTGTCATCATGTCTATATTTATCTATAATCTATCTGTCATCTATCATCTATGTATCTATCTATCTATCTATCTATCTATCTATCTATCTATCTATATCTATCTATCTAATCATGTCTATATTTATCTATCATCTATCAATCAACTATCTATCAATCAATCCCGTGGTACGTGCCACATCCACAGCTTCCTTCCGTGCAACCACTAAATGTTGCTTTGCAAACTGGTGGCATTGATCCCAGCTCACCTAAAACGAACCGACGAAATTTCTTTGTCTTTTTAAATTTAATTTTAAATTTTGCATGGGTGATTTATATTTTTTTTTCTCACTTATCCCCATGCCGGCTGGCAGTCTGCCCCTCCCATTTTCAGGTGTTTCTGGCCCATTTATTTCAGGGTGGGGGGTGGGGACGTGCTTTCTGAAAGCTCCCCAATGCCAGGGGGAATTCACCGGCTGCTGGTTACCCAGGGCACCGGGTGTAAATCCTGCCAGGGCGACTGTGATGTTGCGCATCCCCCAGGGAGGTGCATAAACCTGTTATTTTACGCTGGATGTCGGTTGAGCTTTGGGCTGCGACAGAAGGAGAAGGAGCCCTTTCCCCCGGCATCATGGGCAACGTAAGAGGGGTCCCTGAGCGGGTGGGTAGGTGGGTGCCCTTTTAAGGGGGGCGGGCAATCTGCAGGAATGACTTGGGGGCCGAGGTGGCAATTTTGTAGGCACCCAGCCTCTCCTTCCTTTAAATCCGGAAAGGAATCTGGCTTGCCCCTAGAAATTGTGGGCACTCCAACACTGGAGGTTTTTAAGAAGAGATTGGACAGCCGGTTGTCTGAAACGGTCTAGGGTCTCTTGCTTAAGCAGGGGGTTGGACTAGATGACCTCCAGGGTCCCTTCCAATTCTATTCTATTCTATGATTCTAAGAGAGATAAGAGACATGATAGACAGAGAGAAGGGAGGAAGGAAGGAAAGGAAGGAAGGAAGGAAGGAAGGAAGGAAGGAAGGAAGGAAGGAGGGAAGGAAGGAAGGAAGGACAAGAAGTAACAGATGGAAACTAATCAAGGAGAGAAGCAATCTAGAATGAAGGAGGAATTTCCTGACAGTGAGAACAATTAAGCAGTGGAACAGCTGGCCACCAGACCTTGGGGGGTGCTCCATCACTGGAAGTCTTCAAGAAGAGATTGGACAACCATTGGACCAGAATGGTCTAGGGGGTCTCCTGCTTGAGCTGTGGTTTGGATTAGAAAAGCTCAGTGAAGAATCCAGACCAAAGTAGGAGGGGACCCCAGGAGGCCATCTACTCCAACCCCCTGCTCAGTGCAAAGAACTCAGACCAAGGTACGGAATCTTAGAACAGAAGGGGCCTGGGAGGTCATCTAGTCGACCCCAACAGAGTTCTTTGAACGAAAATCCTGAAGGCTCCTGAAAATTGTATAGGGGGCATAAAGTCCAGGATGAGTTTAACAATCATTTCCGGGGAGGTTCTAGGTTCGAGTGAAGCCACCTCCTGCTTCCTGAATGGGTCCCTTAACCCCTCATTTCCCCGTAGAGCGTGGAGCACCGGGTGTTGTCCCGAGACCCCTCGGCCGACATGGAACTCAAGCAGCCGGATTCCGGCCTGTCCTCGCCCCACACCACCGTCTCGGCCCCCCAGACTCATTTTGACATGGGGTCTCCGAGCAGCATCTTCTCCAACTACGATTCCTCGCACTCGAGTCAATCCAGCACGGGGGAGAAGAGGAATTACACAGGGCAGCGTAAGCAACCGTCGGGGCCGCTTCCATGCTCAGCCATCAAGATCCGACTGATGGCTGACACGACTGACCAGTCGCTTCCAGAGCATGACACGGATGACTTGTGATGTAAATCACTGGGTGGTGCCCTTTCTGATCGATCTTACAAAATTACAAGAAGAAAACCTTGCTTTTTAAGGAATGGTTGGCATCCTGTCCTGCCTCTGTGCATCTGAAGTTTCCCCCGATCCACCCTCCCCACCCCCGGTGCTCTGCCAGTGCAGGCTGGGAATGAGGGGTGTTGTAGTCCAGCTAGGGCACCCGTTTGGGGAAAATGTTGGTGTGGTTTTAGGAGTCCTGGCTCAGCAACTTTTTAAATGCATTAAACTGAAGAGCAACAGGCCTCATCCTGTGAAGTCAGCCAAAGAAACTACTGCTTGTTATAAAGCAGAGCTCACACGAGCATGTGCAGAGTGCCTTTTAGAAACGAGACCTTGGGCGGGTGGGGGGCAGGCAAGTTCTTACAAAAGGTGGTGGGATTTACCCAGGCTTGTGCAACTGGCCAGAACAGCCCCCACCCTTCAAAACAACAGCCCATCATCCAACTGGTAGAATTCGTTTGCAAGCTGCTCTACCTGTTGAATATCAATTAACTCCTTTGTTGTTCTTGTTGCTGTATTATTCCAGGAGTCCCCGAAACGGCGCTCACCGATATGCAGACCTATATGGACATGTTAAACCCAGAGCTGGCTCCAAGTCCTGCAAAGACGGGGGCCCAAACCTCTCCACCCCCACCTCCAAATTTCCCGGCGCCTTCTCCCCCTTCCCGCCCCAAGGGCCTCCCCCCACCTCCGGGCTACCCGGCGCCGAACCCCCCCGAAATGCCGCACACCGCCGAGATTTACGTCCAAGCCAAAAATAACCTTCGACACGTGGACAGTGAAACCCTCAAACAAGAGGTAAGGAATGTAAGGGGAGGGTGGGAGGGGCTTAGATGCCCCAGGGGGATTCTGGGACTGGAAGTCCCCTCTCCCCCCTGGTTTTCAAGTTGCCATGTTTGAGAAACATGTCCTCGACTTACGACCAAAACTGAGCCCGAAATTTTTGTTGCTAAGCGGGGCAGTTGCTAAAGGAGCCTCCCACCATTTTAGACCTTTCCTGCCAACGTTATTAAATGAATCGCTGCTGTTGTTAAGAACACCGTCATTGAGTGAATTGGGCTTCCCCGTTGACTTTGCCAAAGGGGATTGTGTGAACCCCCCCTCCCCCCCCCCCCGGGGATGCTGCGGCCATCATAAATATGGGTCAGTTGCCAAGAGTCTAAATTTTGACTCTTTTAAGTTTTGAAAACGGTCATAAGTCCCTCTTTTCAGTGCCGCGGTAACTAAACCGTCACTAAACAGACAGTTGTAAGTCACTGAGGTGTCCTGCCTTGAGGTTGGACAGCTCCGAGTTTGTTTTTAAAAAAAAAAAAGAATTCAGCCTTCCCTCGATCTGTCCATCCAGCCCTGTTTGCAACTTTGCCAACTTTCATACTACTTTACGCCGGGATAAAAAGAAACTGGTATGGACTTTGCATTTTGATTTCCCCCCCCCCCTCGCGCGACGCTCTCCCCATCCCGACGCCGGACTTGTGAAGGCTGGACTTTGCTTAGGTGTGCAAGAAAACCAGACTCGCCCAGGATCCGAACCCAGATTTTTTGGGGGGCAAAGAAGGAGAATTGAGGGGGGTGGGATCCAGAATTCCCCTCCTGCGAAAATCCCTTGGGATTTTCCCACGCCTTGGTGGAGACAAACAGACAGAGAGACAGACAGACAGGTGTACGCTAGACACCCTACAGGGCTGCCATTGGTCCTCCCGTCCAGGTGATGTCACTGGGGGGGGGCAGCGAAAGGGTGTTGCTAATGGACTCGAAAGTCCCTGTAACCAGAGAGGCTGGCTCACCTGTCTCAGGTGTGTCATAGGCAGGTATCAGGTGTCTTCTGTCTTTCAAGGCAGCTGGAAAAGCAACTCAGAAGGGCACGTCGCTCACCTGTCCAGGTAAGACAACCTGCAACAGCAGAATTATTCATATTTTTTAAAAGAAAAAAAAATATTTTCCTTCTGGCTCGCTCAGGTGAGAAGAGAAGGATCGGCGATGCAAAAGAGATGCAAGCTTTTGAAAACAAGGCAGAAAACTAGCCAGGAAAAATACATATATTATTTTTAAAAAAAGTCTTGGAGGCTTTTTTAGAGCTTTGCTTGGGATTAGAACGTCAGGGGGATAAAAACATTTTTGTGGCGTTAGGAGCAGGGATGATGTGCGAAAATGGAAGGGTTTGAGCGCGAAATAATTCGCAAATAAAGGAGATGGCAACATGAGTCGATCTATTGAGGAGCTTCAACTGATCTGGGAAAATAGGCTGAGGAAGAAGGTGTTGGTAGCATTTGAAAAGGAGTTTTTTTTAAAGAAATAAATAATAAATAATCCACTTTTTGTCCTTTGCCAAGAGTTTTGTTTTTTAAAAAAAACAAACATGGTCTGAATGTCTTTTGCAAAAAAGGAAAAAAGAGAAAGGAAAAACAGAGCGTGGAAGGGATGGAGATGGAGGGCTGCTTGCAAACAGAAAAATGGCAGCTCAAAACACGGTGAATCTTATCCCAGTTTGGTTTGGTTTTCCCGGCAAAGGCTGCCAAATGGAGCATGAGTGTGCAAACTCCCACTATTATACTCTTGATCACTATTATTGCAGTAGTCTTCAACTTATAACCGTTCGTTCAGTGACCGACGTTTCAGCGACTTAAGTTCTCACACGTACGACCATCGTAGCTTCCCCCAGGGTGATGTGATCAAAATCCGGCCGCTTGGCGACAGACTCATATTTATGACGGTCGCAGAGGTCACGTGATTCTCTTTTGCAACCTGCGGACCAGCAAAGCCAATGGGGGAAGCCTGATTCGCTTAACAACTGGGGCAAGAAAACTCACAAAATGGAGCAAAGCTCGCTTAACAATTTAGCAATTGAAATTATCGGGCTCGATGGTTGGTCGTAAGTCAAGGGCGGCCTGTAAATTAGCTTTGGACCTAAACAACATGACAACTTGGAGACAGGTGGACTTCAACTCCCAGAATTTCCCCACGGCGTTTTGGTGAGAAATGTTGCCTAGTGGTTGGAGCTGTAGTGGATTCCTTCACTGGAGGGGGGCTGTTGCTGGTGTGTCTCTGTGTGAATTATGTGGGGTTTCCGTGGGGTTTGAGGCCCCCTGGGTGCCAGGGGTGCAAAGGAGAATAAATGACACTGGGGCCCTGGGCTTCAGTGCGAATTGTGCTGAAAAGACAAAAATGAACAAATCAAGGGCAGAAAAATTGCTTTCTGATAACAGAAGGTGGAATTTGGCCCTGCGTGTGGAGAGAAAGGACAATCCCAGTTAGGCTGTAAAGTTTTCTCCAATAACATTTCACATATAGTGGTAGAGAAACTGAGGAAAGAGAAGGATTGAGAGAGAAAGGGAGGGAGGGAGGGAGGGAGGGATTGATTTTGTATGGGATTATAAACTACAGAAGGGTGAAGAGAAAATCGGAAAGGGGGGGAATATGAAAAGATAAAAACTGAAAAACAGTACAAGACAGGAAGGAAGGAAGGAAGGAAGGAAGGAAAGGAAAGGAAAGGAAAGGAAAGGAAAGGAAAGGAAAGGAAAGGAAAGGAAAGGAGGAGGAAGGAAGGAAAGGGGGAGGGAGGGAGGGAGGGAGGGAAAGAAAGAGGGAGGGAGGGAAGGGGAGGGAGGAAAAAGAAAGTAAGAAAAGAAAGAAAGAAAGAAAGAGGAAGGCAGAGATGGAGGGAAGGGAGGGAAGGAAGGAGAGAGAGAGAGAGAAAGAAAGAAAGAAAGAAAGAAAGAAAGAAGGAGGGAAGGAAGGAAGGAAGGAAGGAAGGAAGGAAGGAAGGAAGGAAGGAAAAGATAAAATATGTCCAAAAAAATGTCATTTGGTGCAAATCTTTGCCAACTGCCAAAGTTGGTTTCCCTCCCGGCATTTGGGATCCAACTTAACAAAGCTGGTTATTATTATTATTTTTAGCTCACCTGCCAACAACTGCAACGGACGGATTCCAGCAGGAGATCCAGAAGATTCAGCAAACAGCCGAGTACGGGGGATTACTACAAACGATTGGATAACGGTGGAGGTGGAGAGCAGAACAGGAGAACGTCCAGGATGGCTCACAGCGAGGAGGTGAGAATCTGTTTTGGGGGATCCATTCAGAACCATGGACAGACGGCCCGGGAAATCTGCAGGAACAGAATAGATCCCAGTTCTCCCCTTGAGTTTTTCTCCAATCTGGCAAACGGTTAGATAAGAGGCAGCTGAGCCCTCAGAAGGAAAAAAAAAGGGTCCAGGAAGCATCTTGGAAGGGACCCTCCCTAGTTTCTTTGACTGTAAATATTGACTGTAGATATTGCAATGATCTATGGGAATGGCCTTGGGAGACAGGAGGAAGAGACTCAGACTAGACAATGGTTAGAGAGAGGCAGCTGAGCCCCCCAGAAGGAAAAGAGTGTGGGGGTTAAGGGTAGGGTTTGGGGGGGAAGCACCTCAGAAGGGACCCTCCCTAGTTTCTTAGGCTGTAAACACAGGGGCTGAAAAAGGCACTTTCAGAATTGTGAGATTCTCTCAACGCAACCTTACATTAAAGTAACAACCAGTACTTCCAAGCGTGCGTCTACTCAGGACTACCTCACAGGGCTGATAGCGGGATATATATATATATATATATCCCGCTATCAGCCCTGTGAGGTAGTCCTGAGTAGACGCACGCTTGGAAGTACTGGTTGTTACTTTAATGTAAGGTTGCGTCATCTTCAGGCTGGTGTTCTCGGCTTCGTGCTTCCAGGATATATATATATATATATATATATATATATATATATATATATATATATATATATATATGAGACTTTGTCGAAACGTCGCCAAGACACATCCAATTCTACGCGGGAGAACACCCGAATAATCAAAGACCTACATATATAAATATATTTAAATAAAAGCTTGAAATTCCAGCTTTGAGATAGGGCAGGGATTAGTTAGATGGAACCGGGTGGTGAGCATTTGGGGGGGGGGGTCTTTTCATTGCTGATTTTTCTTTTCATGCCCCCCCCTTTCCAGGCTTCGCTTCTCTCCAGCCAGAAAGTACACAACGGAAGCACAGCGGAGAAGACGCCCACTGGAGAGGCCCCTCCTCCACCTCCCCCCCTCCCCGAAGGGGGCTGCTCCCCGCCTCCCCCTCCTCCCCTGCCTGCGGAGCACACACCCCCCTCAACCGGCCAGCGAAGGTCCTCTTCTTCCACTGGAAGTAAGTCTTTTCCCTTCAGACCCCCCCCCCCCCCACTCAAAATCTTAGAAGCGGTCCTGGGTGCAAATTCGTTTGGTGAAAGTTTGAAGTTACACCGGCACTGAAAACAAGTAACTTATGACCTCTCCTCGCCCTTATGACCATTTCAGCATCCCTGGGTCAAATTCTTGGCCCAGCCCAGTATCTTTCGGCATGTCAGGTAGACTGCTCCTAAGAAAGAGGCTCAGTTTTGTGTTTTCTGGAGGTTAATATTTGGGCCAGTGATACGTTTGGTTTTCTGTCATTTGATTTGGGGGCAGGTTGTTTCCAGGAACAGAAAGATGAGAAAAATATCTGTGGGGTTTTTTTTAGACTGGCTGAGTCATCTTTCTGGGTTTTTTTCCCCTTCTCTCTCTTTCGCCAAGCAGTCTTGATATGCAAAAATCAGAGAAATTGTTGATGAAGGAAATTATAAGTTTCATTTTCTCAAAAAAACAGCCTGTTGGCCAAACCAGAAACATTACCACGTATTTAAGATAAAAAACCTCAAATGAGAATCTATCTTTCTTTCTCTTTCCTTCCCTCCTTTCTTGTTTCTCGTTTACTTTTTCTCCCTCCCTCCCTCATTTATTTTCTCTCCTTCCTTCCTCCCTCCCTCCTCCTCTTCCTTTTTTCTTTCTTTGTTTGTCTTTACTCTTTTTTTCTTTCCTTTTCTTCCTTTCTTCCTCCTCCTCCTTTCTTTCTTGTTTTATTTTTTTCCTTCCTTCCTTCCTTTCCTTCCCTCCTTCTTTCTTGTTTCTCTTGTTTACTTTTTTCTCCCTCCCTCCCTCATTTATTTTCTCCTTCCTTCCTCCTTCCCTCCTCCTCTTCCTTTTTTCTTTTGTTTGTCTACTTTTTTCTTTCTTTCCTTTCTTTCTTCCTCCTCCTCCTCCTTCGTTTTTCTTCTTTGTTTTGTTTACTTGTTTCCTTCCTTCCTTCCCTCTCTCCTTTTCTTTCTTTCTCTCTCCTTTTCTTCCTCCCTCCCTTCCTTTTTTTCTTACTTTCCCTCTTCCCTCTCCCCTTCCATTGAGCCAGAACCTCCAATCCTGGGTGCCTTTTCTGTTCACCCAAACCTTTTTCTCTGTTTCTCCACCCAGGAGAAATTCACCCAGGGCTCTTTTCAAGCGTGCACGATGCTCCCACGTGACTTTCAGCACATTTTTTGGGTCCCCAGAGCTTCCTGGCAGTCCTAGCTTGGCTGGCATCCCTGCCGTGTGCCAATTAGCCCTGGAGTCCAGCCTCGGTTGGCATCTCATCTCCCCCTCTCCGGCCCAGGAGGATGGGCTTTGTTGCACTCCCTTGGCAAGCCCGTAGCTTGCCATTATAAATGGAGAAAAAGAAATATTTCCCCACCCTCCTCTAAAGGGTTGATGTTCTATCTGATTCATTTTCTCTCTTTCATCATTTCTTTCTTTTCCTTTGTTTATTTTCTTTATTCGTTTCTGCCTCGATTATTTTTTCACAAATAACTCAAGGTGGCAAATGTATCCAACAGATCTTCCACTTCTTTTTTTTTCTCCACCACAACAACCCTGTGAGGAGGGCTGGGCTAAGAGAGAGGGATTGGCCCAGAGTCTCCCAGCTTTCATGCCTAAAATGGGACTAGAACTCCCAGACTCCTAGAATAGAATAGAATAGAATAGAATAGAATAGAATAGAATAGAATAGAATAGAATAGAATGTTGGAAGGGACCCTGGAGGTCTTCTAGTCCAACCCCCTGCCCAGGCAGGAAACTCTGTCTCCTTGAATGGAATGGAAACTGAATTCTTGGGAACTCGCTTTTAAACTTTGCATCCCCAGCGGCTGATTTTCCAACTTCCCTGCAGTTGAATCGGCCCAATGTAGACAAAGGTTTCTGATTTGCATAGGTGCCAAACACACACACACAAAAGGTTTAAAATTTGCATTGTTTCCCAGCTGGACCGATCAGCCTGCCTTGCTTTTAAATTCCGTGTTATTGTTTTAGGGAAATATATCTTCGGCCCTTGAGACAGACACAAGCCTAGCTGCAGAAAAGCAGATTTTAAAAATGTTATAAAAAGGGACACATAGATAGTCCTCGACTTACGTCATTTAGTGACCGTTCAAAGTTATAACGGCCTTGAAAAAAAGGGATTTAACAGATTAACAGAAGGGACCTTGCAGAGGTCTGTTCTGTTCTGTTCTGTTCCGTTCCGTTCCATTCTGTCTCTATTTCTATTTCCTATTTCTATTTCTATTCTATGCTAATTTTCTATATTCTATTCTATTCTTATTATTTTCTGTTCTATTTTCTGTTCTATTCATTATTTTCTGTTTTATTTTATACATTTATTTTATCAAATGATTTTAGTCTATTTTTATTTATTTATTTTTATTTCTATACCTGCCCATCTCAGCAAACGACTCCGGGCAACTCACCATTCAGAAGCATACATTATAATTAAAATCTTTAAAAACACTTGAAAGCAATGAAAACCATCCTTTGAACTGCAAACGGCCAGTTTTCCGCAGTTTGTCTTCCGTTTCCGCCGTGCTCCTTCCCGTCTCTTTGCCCGCATTCTTCCAAAGTGCCTCGATGCCAACCATGGCTTGCTTCCTTCTCCTGCCCCACAGGCACCAAATCTTTTAACATGATGTCCCCGACAGCCGACAATTCGGAGCTGCTGGCCGAAATCAAAGCCGGGAAGAGTTTGAAGCCAACCCCTCAAAGTAAGGGATTCACCACCGTCTTCTTCGGCTGTGGCCAAGTGGGCACCAATGTAAGTTCTGCCTGGAAATTGGGTCCCTCTTCATCCGGTCTGTTTTTATTTCTCTTCCTTGAGCCTGGAGTAGAAATAATTGCTGACTTGCAGTCCTTCGTTTAGTGACTGTTCGAAGTTCCCTGGCTTCCATGGCTAAGGCAAGAAGGTGTTTGCCACCTTATTTGTAAAAATAACTAAAGGCAGCTTAAGGTATGAATGAATGAATGAGAAGAAAGAAAGAAAAAGAAAGAAAGAAAGAAAGAAAGAAAGAAAGAAAGAAAGAAAGAAAGCAAAAGAGAGAGAGAGAGAGAGAGAAAGAGAGAGAGAGAGAGAGAGAGAGAGAGAGAGAGAGAGAGAGAGAGAGAGAGAGAATAAGCCAGAAAGTAAGAAAAAAAGAAATACAATAAACCTGAAAGAAAAAAGGAAGGAAGGAAGGAAGGAAGGAAGGAAGGAAGGAAGGAAGGAAGGAAGGAAAGGAAGGAAGGAAGGAAAGAAGGAAGGGGGAGAGAGAAAGAAAGACAATAAGACAGAAAGTAAGAAAAAAAGAAATACAATAAACCTGAAAGAAAAAAGAAAGGAAGGAAGGAAGGAAGGAAGAGAGAGAGAGAGAGAGAAAGAAAGACAATAAGACAGAAAGAAAGAAAGACAATAAATCTGAAAGAAAAAAGGAAGGAAGGAAGGAAGAACAATAAAACAGAAAGAAAAAAGGAAGGAAGACAATAAGAAAGAAAAAAAGAGGAAGGAAGGAAAGAAAGAATAAAAGAAAGAAAGAGAAAGAAAGACAATAAGACAGAAAGAAAAAAAGAAAGAAAGAAGGAAAGAAAGAAAGAAAGAAAATGTCAAGCATCAAATTATAGTCACATGACTTCAGGGAGAATTTCATATCCATGTCAAAAGTTCCTCCCAGGTAGGTCCATCCTAACTTCAGTCACTAAGTGAGCAGTTGTAAATTGGGGACTACTTTTCAAGATAAAAGCTAGAATTATTTCCGAGCTCTGCTTTTCGGTGATGCTGCCCACCTTTTTTCCTTCTTCAATAGGCTGAGTTCCCTACAGCTTCCTCCTCCCCCGCGGGGACGCCAACGCCTCCCTCTACTCCCGAGGAAGCCCCCGGATTCAGAGCTTCCGGCTCGCCCAAGTTGGAGATCAACGGTTCTATGATCCCCTTCGGGACCCCAACCGGCCACACGGACCTGGAGGGCCTGATCCCCACGCACGACGAGCAGGGGAGGCCCCTCCCAGAGTGGAAAAGACAAGTGATGCTGCGTAAGCTACAGGTGAAGATCCAGGAAGAGGAAGAGCAGAGACGCAAGGTAAACGGCTCAGACACGGGGAGGTCGCTCAGCCGCATGGTGTGATGGTGTGCTGTGATCCCATTTCCGTGGTGTCTGGATCCTCAGTCCGGATGCCAAGAAAAACATAAACCTAGATCTTGTCTTCAAAGGCAAGAGGATTGGTCTATCAGGAGCACAAGGAGGGGGGGAAGTCACGATCAGCTGGTTCCGTGGCCAGACTGTTGATTCCTCTAACATACACTTGACTGATTCTGATTCTGTGGGGTCCTTGGTGGTCTCTGAGATTGGCAAGGCCCATGGCCCCATAAATGGAGATTCACTGTCAAAAAGTCTTTTGCAGACCCTCAAGGCCATATTTAGAGAAAGTGGGGCCCTTCCTTCTGACTTGTCTCTACTTCGCTTGCGGTGCTCCGGCGTGTTCTCGGCATGGCTGTGTGCGCTGACCTGGTGTGACCAACTCTGAAGCTCATTTAACCTGCACTATGGGCCAGGCGAGGATTGGTTTGATCTGCACAGCGGTCGTTGCGGTGAAAATGTCCGCCGCAGGTATTCGGCGACTTCCCAAAATCTTTCCCACCAGATTACCGAATTCAATCTGTGCATCCAAAAGCTCTCTTCGGCACCTGACTGCCAGATACTGCAGGAATTAAATGCCTTACATGACCGCTTCATGGTGTAACGTGTGAATGCTTCTCGCGGCACCTGCCATTAATGCCGTGGCGTCCTTGCGTGATTTTCCTGCATGCCTGTCCACCCGATCAGACAAATATTGGTCTTTCTCCTCCCGACACGGCCGTCCAGTTTTCCACTCACCTTCTCCTGGCAGGCTTGTCTCACCGCACGGAGTTTTTAGCCAACCGCTCCGTTCTCATTACACCACGAAGTAACATGTAAGGCGAAGAGGGTGTGCAAAACGCGGGTGATGTAGTGGCCCGTCCTGAGGGACCCTCCTTGCCCTCTGGGTTGTGCTTTCTTTTTGTCTTGCGTAGCTACGACCTGGGAATTGCTACCCCCAGGAAGGCTGGCGGTATTCCCATGCTCACAACGCCATTTTGGGACCTTTCGGGGAACTGATGACGGAAGACGACATCCTTCGTATCGAGAAGCAGATCCAGAACCTTCAAGTCGTGCACAAGGTGCAGAAAGTTGAGACCGAACTGGAACAGCTGGAACAGGAGCTGCAGCAGCTGCTGCCTGTCTCGGCCGCCTTAGCGAAGGAACACTTCACCGTCAACCCCAAGTGCATGCACGGCCGGGCAGAGGACCTCCCGGGTTGGTGCAACAAGATCTCCATCCTCTTGAAAAGCATGTCCATCCTGCTGGCCACTCTGGGTGGCAAAGCCACCAGCCTGGCTGAAATGGTGACCTCTGAAGCATTGGCGCAGAAGACTGAAGATGCCCAGGCGCTCCCCTCCACAGCTCCATTGTTCAAAGACGGCCCGAGCCACATAGCCCGTTCTCAGTCCTTCAGCTGCACCAGGGAGGAGGTGGAGAAGGAGATCATGCAGTGGGGGGTGTCGGTGAAGAACCTGAAGGCCAACTACGAGGTCCATGTGCAGGCGCAGCTGATCAGCGAAGCAACCAATCGAGTGTACAAAAGAAAGCGTTCCCTGCCAGTGGGAACAGCCCAGTTCACTCTCGGATGTGAGCCCATTTTGGAAGAAGACTACGTCATGGGCCTGGAGCCATTCACTGTCCTGGAAGATGAGGAAGCCTCCATCGGTGGTCCGGAACCGCCCATTCAGCTGTCCCATGCGCCTCTTCTGTACGAGGTGGGACCCAGCTCGTTCTCCCGAGGAGACTCCTTCGCAGAAACCATGTTCAGCCCTGACCACATGACTAGGAGCCTCCCAGTGCAGACGGACCTGAGTTGCATCCAAGACTACATCGACCTGAGAAAGGAACGGATTGTCTACCTTTTCCTGGAGCACTGGAAGAAATGGACCTTCACCTATTCGAGCAGGCAGGTCCAGCCAAGGAGGTTAAGGGAGATGTCGGGTCCTGATTTGGAGGTAGATGACCAAGCGTACAACCGGTCTGCGTTGACAGTCTCAGAGCCGAAACCCAGCGAGGACCACCAGCTCTTGTATTTCATGAAGCAGCGGCAAGTGGTGGGCAAGCTGCTCACTCATTGGAGAAGCATCATCAGCCAGGTTCCTACCAGACAGATCCGCCGCCTGAGCCATGTCGACATTTTCTACTGGCCTGAACATTTTTTGCCACACGTCGATGGCTCACCGGTGGAGTACGATAGCCTCACCTTGGACCTCTTCATGCTAGGTTACTTCCAGCTGCTGGAGATGGACATGAGCCGGGAGGAACGCAAGTTTCGCCACCTGCTCTGCTACGAGATGTTTGACCATCTGGGCAGTCACAGCTGGGACTTCATCCGCCACTTTCACAAAGTGGTGATGGAGGAAGTGGAGGCTGGGAAGCGGGATTGGCTGGATGGCTTTGAGGACCTCAAGCAGAGGTTCTTCAGAGACAACCTGGTGGTGGATCATGGGACCACACCCAGTGTGGATGTCCCAGCTGAAACCCTACATTCTCCCCCTATTCTCTCCCACCAGGAATCCTCTCAGTCCTTGATCAGTAGCACCCAAGAGCCCACGTCCGTTGGAGACAAGCTAGCGGTTGCTCCAGCTCTAAAGAGTAGGACGAATTCCATCCAGCTCATTTCAGAGCTTGGAGAATTCTGCAACGATGACATTTGCCGCTATATAGACCGTAGCTTCTCGTTTTGGAAAGAGAAGGAGGCCGAGATGTTTGACATCTGAGGCTCCAGCTTCCTGGGTGGTTGGAGAACATATTTGCAGAAGATAGCTTCTTGAACACGGATCTGTTCAATCTAGAACCGGTCCTTCACCAATCCAGAAAGTGACTGATTACACTCCCAAATAACATTGGTAAGACGGTTAGGTTCTCCTAGCTAGGACTTTGGCTGGTCTTGGTGGACCAAGCAAATGGACCACAGTTGAGTTCCCTCAAGATCTGCTGCACCCGATTCTCAGATCAATGAAGAACACCACTACCGTTCCAAGGCACACGTAGAGCTGCAGCCCTGAACGGAACTCACTCTTCTTCTTTGCGATGTGCTCCTTGCACATACACCGACGGCAGAACCTGTGAGGAAAGGAAGCTTCTGTAATCCACTTTGCTACTCAGCTCTTGAGTGGAAGGAAAAACAAATAGAAGAGTTGTACTGTACAAAGACGCTTAGTTATTGGACGATTTGGGGATCAAGAAAGTTTGAAGCAGATAAAGGCACAATCAGACAGGGAGGGCGTTTAGGACCCTGTATCTAAGGTTTTTTTTAATCAATTTATGCCAGATGTGCAACACACTCAGTCACCAAAACTGACTAGGTGGCTCAGTGACTAAGACGCTGAGCTTGTCGATCAGAAAGGTTGGCAGTTCGAATCCTTAGTACAGGTATCCTGCGTGAGCAGGGGGTTGGACTAAATGACCTCTAAGGTCCCTTCCATTACTGTTACTAAGCAGGATCCATTGCACCTTAGCCATGTTGTGCAGATTCAACACATGGGATCATTCAGACGTCACGGTGGAGTTCTACCAAGTCATTTTGCAGCGAATGGGGTGGTTTTAGAGTTGATGGTGTGTTAATGTAATTTATTTCAGAAATATTGATTCTACTTCCCTTAATAGTTCCATCAATTCTCTTCTCAACCCCTCTCCCCCACCCGAGAGAAGGATGGTAGGATCCTGAAACAATTTACTTTGCGACAATTTTAATGCGAAGAGACAAATTAACATCTCTTTTGCCCCCGAGTGTGTGATTTGTTGGCGTGTTCTCTTATCCTGGCCAGAGTGCGATGGCTCCTTTTTGTGTGTGTGTTATTATGCAAGTTTTTCTAATTATTTTCTTATGATTATCATCACTTACTACTAAAAATAGGGGGACATCCTCAATTAAATTGGGGAACCGGCTTCATTTTGATGGAAATTTGCTTTTATTTTTCCCCTGAAGTTTGTCTGAAGAAATAAAATATTGTGTGCAAAAAAATGGGCATTTTTTCTTATTGCAGACAGAGAGAAAGGAGTTAAAATGCATCAGGATGTTCTCATTTCTATGCCCTGTGTTTGTTTAGACTTTACAAATCTTTATCCTAGCCTCCAATCAACAATTGAAGAGCCAAACACCGCATAAAAAAATAATCTGAATAATTCATTTTTGACACAATGGAAGCAAATTTTAATGGCACGGATTCTCGACGTTTTAAAGATCGTTTTTATTCAGGGATAAAGAGCAAACAAATTAAAAAAGCAGTTCTTTTTGTCAAACCTTGAACCTCAGTGAAATCGATAGCTTTATGTCCAGTGGGAATTTTAATTTCATTTACCATTGCATCAGATTGTTGTACAGCGAAGTTTTAAAAGTACCCAACATTGGAAGTATTTTTAGGATTAGGATTTAGGATTTAGGATTTATTGGATTTATATACCGCCCTACTCCCGAAGGACTCAGGGCGGTGTACAGCCAACAATAAAAATACATATGTACAAAATTTAAAAACCCAACTAAAAACAGAAATGAAACGGGGAGCTCCGACTTGCTTTAAACTAGCATTTTACAACCTTGGCAATTTTAAGAGGCAAGGGGGATGTCGGTTAGCTAGAAAATCCATGTAATTCGAAAACGGGTCACACACCTTGAAAAAGTTGGAGAAGAATGAACTACAGATAAATAAGAATAAAAACAGATTTGGAGTTACCCCATGCTCTTGGCCACCCCAAGAAATTTATTTCCACCCCCATCTTTCTCTAAAAAGAAATCCTTCAGCAATAGAGAGACACCCTCCTACCCATTGAAAGATACCGCTACACAGGTTGTCCTCGACTTATGACAACAATGGGGACCAGAATTTCCCTTGCTAAGTGAGTCACATCCGATTTTTTGACTGTGTGTGTGTGTGTGTGTGTGTTATGAGAATGGCTTTCGTGGTTAAGTGAGTCACATAGTCGTTATGCGAATCTGGCTTTCCCATTGACTTATCGGAAGCCGGCTGGGAAATCGCGAATGCTGGTCGTGTGACTCAGGGTTGCAACCAGAGGAGGGTTTCACATTTTGTTACTACTGGTTGTAGTAGTAACGGTTGTAAATACATGCCCAGATTTGACCATGTGGCAAAAGTCGTAAGGGACGGTAAGTCACTTTTCCCAGGGCTCTTGTAAAGGTCGGTAAACGAATGATTATAAGTCAAGGACTACGTGTGTTTTATTGAGATTAGTTATAATAAGAGAACAAGCCTAATTGTGCTGAATTTCACCCCCTTATACTTCTGCAGAGTCTGAATTGCCTCCAAAATGTTATCCTTTTCTCTGGACTTAAAAACCGTTTCATCCCTTTTTCATTTATTTATTTATATTTATTTATTATTTATTAATAATTATTTTATTATTATTATTATAATAAATAATAAAATAAATAATATAATAAAATAATAATTATTTTATTATTTATTTTTCATTTATTTAGGTAATATTGCATATATCCGGCAAGGTCACCTCTCTCTTTCCTTCCTGGATCTCCCATTCTTCTTTTCTCAACTCCTTCCTACTCAGTGGGTGTTGATTCTCCTTCTTCCTTTCTTCGTCTTGTCTCTCCAGGAAAGAGAAGATGAGGCCCGTCTGGCTGGCATGCCAGCTTGGAGAAGGGATATTTTCCGGAAAAAGATGGAAGAGGAGAGGTAACAATCGATAGAAAAGAAAAAATTGTAGCTCGGGGTTGAACTCGGGGGTCCTTGGTCCTCTCTGGGCTTGGTGATTTTCTTGTAGATGTTTCATTACCCAGCTAGGTAAGATCCTCAGTATTAGAAGGAAGTAGGGTTTGCAGAAAGGAGGAGGAGGAGGACTTGGTCCCTTCTGAGCTTGATGTTTTCCTTGCAGATGTCTTATGACACAACTAAGTAACATCCTCAGTGTTTTGGTGCTTCTTCCGAAACTGATCCGGGAGAAACAAAGAAGTGTGCGATTGTGGTTCCCGCATTTTGTGATAGCATCGAACCTGTCAGTCTGTTCCATGTGGTGTGAAACCACACAATGCACTTCTGCTTTTCAAGACTAACCTGTCTGTTGTGGTTTGTTTGTTTCTTTTTCAGGTTGCAAAAACGGTGAGTCTCGGCGAGGCAGCTAAATGTTTTGGTTTGCGTGCCCGTTTTCTCTGCATAAGGCGTCTGAGTCCCTGGACCCATCAGGCACAACCTTGAGCTGGATAGGACGTGGATCCAGACAAAAGAGGGTTCGAGGATTGGAAAACATCGCCGCTGGACAGAAAGAAGATAAAACCTGGCCAGAGTCACCTTATAGGGGTGATGGGTGCCATAAAAATTTAATTACCGTATATATTTATATATACACACACACAAATATATATTTAATTATACATTATATTTATATATACATATTGCAAACTATTCTAAAAATACGAGTTCCAGGTATATTTGTAAAACAAAAAACAGACATTTTGCGAGCTCCGGAACTAATGGCATATAAAAGCAGAGATCTCTGTAAGGGTAGTTTAATAGTTTAGTTTAGTTTAGTTTATTAAATTTGTATACCGCCCTTCTCCTGACGGACTCAGGGCGGTAATACTCTTGACGATGTCAGCAGATGGCTGATGAAAGCTTGGTAGAATAAAATTTTAATTATTTTAGTTCTGGAGCTCACAAAATGTCTGGTTTTTGTTTTACATATATATCTTTATGTATGTGTAAAATTTTTAAAATTATTTTAGAATTTTAAGTTCCAGAGCTCGCAGAATGTCTGCTACTAATATACCTGGAACTTGTATTTTTAGAATAGTTTGTAATATTCGTTACACACACACACACACACACACAGAGCCCAAAATTTATGTTTTGCGAAGCAAGATACCGTAGTTGTTAAGTGAGTTTTCCCATGTTATGACTTTTCTTGCCACCGTTGTTAAGTGAGTCACTGTTACTGTTCAATTAGTAACACGGTTGAATTGGCTTGTCGGAAGGTCATAAAAGGAGGATCACATGACCTCAGGACACCGCGACCGTCATAAATATGAGCCAGTCAGTTGCCAGGTGTCTCAATTTGGATCACAGGACCCTGGGGATAACTACAACAGTCATAAGGGTGAAAAACAGCCCTAAGTTCCTTTTTTCAGGAGTGTTGTAACTTTGAACGGTCACTAAACGGACTGTTATAAGTCTACGACTATCTACCTATATTATGATAGATTAAAAATAAATAAACTAGGTGCTTTGGGATGCGCTGGGCATGTCATTAACTCTATCGGCCTCTAGGTTTTTCTCTCTCTTTTTTTTAAATAAAGTTTTATTAATTTTCTACTATTACATGTATTTTTTAAAAGAAGTTTTTTATTAGTAATACAAATTAAAAACATTGGGCATGGTGTGGCATCTCCAGTTTAGCCATTTTCGTCAAGTTTTGCCTTATAATTAATACAACGCCTCATCTCTATACAAGTTTATACTATTTATCACGTTTCAAACATGTAGATTCTTACATCTGTGAAAGTTACATTGCATATTACATGCTTAATAAACATTGTGTTGTCTGGGTTGTATAAATAAATAAATAAAATAAAATAAAATAAAATATATTCCTAATCTTTACCCCTTTTTTCCCAGCCATTGATAAAATAAATTCTTTCTGTTTAATCTTCTGTTTCTTCCTTTCGTTTCTTTTCCGACAGACGAGAGGAAGAAAAACTGCGACGGATCGAGGAAGAGAAGGAGAAGGAACAAGCGGAAAAACTAAAGACTCTCGGCTTTGACGAGAACAAACTGACCCCGTGGCAAAGGCAGATTATCCTCAAAAAAGGAGATATGGTGAAATATTAATCCTTCTCCGCACTTTGGGGGGATGCCCGTTTTGATCCCGGAGCCTGGCAGCTGCGGGAGAAGCAGACATCCGTGTTTCCTGGTTCGCATTCTCCAGATCTTCTGTGCTTGTCACCGGATCCACCCAGGGATCTCTCCCTCTCTATTACTCGTTTTGTTAAATTTCCATTTGTTCAACTACAAATCCTTTTGGAATCTGTCCCTCTCGATCGCTCGTTTTGCAAAATGTCCGCTCGTTCAACCCAAACCCAGATCCACCAAGGATCTCTTCCTCTCTATCACTTATTTTGTTAAATTTCCATTCGTTCAACCCCAAATCCTTTTGGGATCTGTCCCTCTCGTTCGCTCGTTTCACTAAATGTCCGTCAACCCAAATTCGGATCCTTTCAGGATCTTTCCCTTCTCAATTCCTCATTTATCTAAATTTCTTTTGTTCAAATGCTGGTCTTTTGTCCATTCAATACAGGCGACTTTAATCATGCAACTGCAAAGGGTGGGATTTAATTTTAAACCACATCTGGTCTGTTCTGAAGATCGACCCTGTCCTAAAGCAAATTCGAGGGGGGAGGGGAAGAAAGAAAAATTTGCAAATGGCCCAAATTTTCCACAGCTGGCACTGCTGAGCACCGATTGGCCAATGCTGGTGAGGTCACTACAAGTAATCCTGGACTTACAACCATTCATTTAGTGGCTGTTCGAAGTTACACTGAAAAAAGTGACTTAGGACCATTTTTCACACAACAAATTCGTAAGTGGCAACTGGCATGTACTTATGACAGTTGCATTGTCCTAGAAAGTCATGTGATCCCCTGACCAGCAAAGTCAATGGGGAAATCAGATTCAGTTAAAAACTGGGTTACTAACCTAACAAGGGCAGGATTCATTGTGGTAAGCAAGGTCGCAAAATGGGGACAAAACTCACTTCACAACCGTCTCACTTAGCAACCGAAATTTCGACTCAATTGTGGTCATAAGTCGAAGACTACCTGTATGTAAAGCTGACTTCCTGGAAACATCAGCCTTTAAACCAAGATTTGTTTGCATGCAAAGCACCGGCTTAACTACGATTCAACAGCCTGCCTTAATTTATCACCATTCTTAATTGTGAAACTCCAGTCGGATCCGAGTAAAGGTATGGCTAGCTGATGAGAGCTAAATAGCTTGAAATAGATCTATACTAGTCTCCCTTTATTTCTTTATCAGCAAATATAAAATTTGGTATAAAATGGTTTGTCATGAATGCGACTGCTGGATATATACACACATACACACACACACATATATAAAAAAATTACCTTTTCCCCAAAAATAGGACCCAACCAGAAAATAAATCCTAGCATGGTTTTTCAGGATGCTCGTAATATAAACTCTACCCCCAAAATAAGATCGTCAGCCAGACGGAGGCATTTAGTACCGTTTTTCCCCCTAAATAAGACCTCACCAGAAAATAAACCCTAATGCGTCTTTTGGAGCAAAAATTAATATAAGACCCGGTGGCAAGCAAGGCCGTCACACGGGGCAGAACTCCCTTCGCAACTGTCTCGCTTAGCAGCGGGAATTTTGGGCTCCCGTGCGGTGGTACGTCGAGGACTACCTGTATTCAAAGCGACGTTTGACTTGAAAGAAGTTCCCGCTTGAACTGTATTAGCAGAGCTCAAAGATCAGCTTTGACTTTTGAGTGGGCCCCAAAAAACATTTTGTCAGATTTTATTGCCAAATTTCAATTCTACGGGAATCGGGGAGAGTCACGGATTTGGGGCGCATTCTGTAAATTAGTTGGTTTGAGGTCCCTCGGTGGACAAGGTTTTGCCCGGCGATGCAGCGTTTCACCCAGCGAAAGGTTACAACCATTTTAGTCGTATAAACGGGGTCATCATTTTCCCTGCCACTCTTTGGAAAATTAGCATTGTGCCCCTTCTGCAGATGGGTAGAACTGAGGCCAGTCCAAAGACGAATCTGTCTCTAAAAATTTTTTTGTGATTCACAGTAAGAAAAAACTGCTCTCCAGAATATCGTTGCCTTGTCCTCCAGGAGGACAGATTAAATGTTTATTTAAAAAATGACATACAATGTCTACTACACCGGTTACAGTGCCTGAACCCTTCAGAGCGAGCAAGCCTCGAAACCTTGTCACAACAGCCCTGTGAGGTAGGGTTGTTAAGCTTTTCGAATGTGAGCCAGCGGAGTTGTCGCAGGGCGGATCAAGGACTACAGATTCACATTTAGATTGGTTCTACGTCGAGAATTACTTGCATTCTGGCGTTCAAAAGAGAAATACCGTAATAAAATTCAAGTAATTATCTCAAGTTGGCTAGCGTTATATCAGACTGATCTGTCTCAACGGCAAGGTTGACCCTATTTGGGTAGGCAAAACAAGATTATTGGCTCTGCCAGTAAGCTAATGAGTTGCCCTCCGGCAGGCAAAATGTTTTTGATGGCTCGGTCGATATCGGTAGTGCGTCACCCGCTGTCTGCTCGTATTTTCCCTTCACAGGGAGAGCTACGGGGTATTTTTTGCACAGAAGATGAACGAGCAAGTTGTGAACTCCAGTCCTGAACATTTCCAGCTTGCAGCCGTACGTCAGCAACGCTACACTTGTGGGTCTAGGATAACTCGCCACGACCAACTCACCGCGGAAAAATTCCCTGCAGGATAACTCAACGCAATAAATGTTATCCGCCACTGTTTCTTCGACATAATTTCTATTTTGCCCATTACCACAAAAATGGAAATAATACTCAAAAAACAGTGACGGGTAATATTTATCATGTTGAATTATCCCGTGTAGAATTTTCCCGCGGTGACATGTTCTGTGGTGAGTTTTCTGCACCAAGTTGTCCCGCGGTGAGTTGGCTGCGGCAAGATGATCATAGCATGTTGGTTGTAGCGAGTGGACTGCGGCGAGATGGTCATGGCTGCACGAGTTGCCCCGTTCTGCCGACTCGACCGTGACGTATCTCCTCGTACGAGGACAGCCCCCCCGTCACCGTCAGCTTTACGGGTTGCAACATATATGCTCCACCTGCAGCTTCTCCCTCAGTTCCTGGGCACAGCCGCCTAACTGCATGGCCTCCAGGGTGTCCAAAATGGCCTCCAACGAGGCGCCCCGCTGCTGACACCAGCGTTTTAACATCTCGTACTGCTGCTCGCGGAACTGAGAGTGCTCCAGTTCCACCAGCTCGATTTCGCCGTCCTGCAGCCCCAGGCCCCTTACAAACTCTTTCCACCGTCGGACGGGCACGGCGTTGATGACGGTATAGAGATTCCGCCCTTGTTGCAGTGAGCGGGATGGTGGGGGCGCTTTGTCCATCAGCAAGACTGTCTCGGGAAGGGAGGAGACGGGACTGCCTGGAAAACAGCAGGGAATCAGTGCCACTGGCTTATGGAACTGGGGACCCCAGTCTAACACCCCCAATAGGAGTCCCCCCAGACGGATTCGATTACAGTTCCCATCAGGCTGGCAGAAGGATGACAGAGGCAGGGTGGGATTTGGAAACAAGCCATAAATGCCATTTGATCTCCGCTAGCGAAGTCAAGAGCAACAGGCAGTGCAAAATAGATAATCCTCAACTTACAAGCATTCGTTTATTTATTTATTTTTATTTATTTATTTTTTGTCATTTAATGACACTGTGGGGTGGACACAGGGCAATTGAATGGAGCTGAGTGTTGAATGGCCGGATGCCCTTCCTGTCACCAATGTGGAGTTCACAGCAGATATATTCTCATCGTGCCCAGAGAGAGAGAGAAATATCTGCCTCTACCAAGGATCGAACTCACAGCCTCCTGATTGTGAGGCGAGAGCTCCACCACTCGTACAAGCATTTGTTTAATGACCATTCAAAATGAGAACAGCGCTGAAAAAAAGTGACAGGGTCGTTTTTCCACACTTATGACCGTTGATCAAAATTCGGATGCATGGACACTGACTCGTATTTATGACGGTTGCAGTTTTCCGGGGTGTGTGTGTGTCACACAATTCCCTTTTTGTGACCTTCTGACCAGCAAAGTCAGGGGGTCGGATGGGGGAGTCAGATACACTTCGCACTTAACTTGCAGCGATTCGCTTAGCAACGTGGCGTGGAAGGTCATAAAACAAGACAACCTTCCCTTAGCAACTGCCTCGCTTAGAATAAAATCTAAAAGAGAGTAAAATCTAAAATAAAACAAAGGCAATGCTTATCTCAGTTGGCGGTCATAAGTCGAGGACTCCCTGTAGTGAATAAACAGCAGAAAGACAATCGAAAAAATTTACCAAAATGGGGTTTGCTAATGTAGATATTCGGAGCAGGGATTGGCTTCGGAACGGAAGTAATTTTCCTTTTCTTAAAATAGAAAACCAGGGCTCCGGCCAGGATGAAAATACACCCACAGGCACCTATGACTGGGACCAGAAGAGCAAAATCAAGCAAAAATCAATATTTTTCAGATTTTTCAAGAGCGATGGGTCAGCTTATGCAAACGTGTATGGGGTTTCCCCCACCCCACCCAAGCTTGCTTGCAAGCCCCCGGAGTTAAAATGTGTCTCGTTTCCTCTATGAAATTAAAATAAAATAAAACCAAAAGGAAAAGGCAATGCAGTGAAACGAACTTCTAAAATAAAATTCTAAAATAGGATAAAAATCCAAAGCAAAATAAAACCAATATATGAAAAGTAAAAATCTAAAGTAAAATAACATTTTAAAAAACCTAATATAAAACATAAAATAAAATCTAAAATAAAAAATAAACGTGGGGAAAAAAATCTAAACTAAGAAGCTAACGTAAAATAAAGTAAAAATCTGAAATAAAATAAATTATCTGAAATAAAACAAGTCTAAAATGAAACAAAATAAGAATCTAACCTAAAGCACAAATAAATTTCTAAAATAAAATAGAAATCTAAAATAAAGTAAAAATTTAAGCTAAAATCAAATAAAAATCTAAACGAAAAGGAATTAAAAATCTGAACTAGAATAAAATGAAAACCTAAACAAAAATAAAAGTGTAAAATAAAATACAATAAAAACCTAACATGTGAAGGTGCTTTTCAGCTTCAAAGACTTACCTTCTTCTCTGGGATCTCCTGGTGGTATCCCATCCCAACCAGACAAATTCGCCTAGGCCTTACCCCCCCAGCCCTGATTCTCTGCTCTCTTCCTATCTCCGTCAACCGCAGCTTTGATGTGCCACAAATGGGAGGAAAAAAATAATCACCGAGACCACGTACCGATTTTACAGACCATGTTGCACTCCTCGTTTTTGGGGATCCCGCTAGGAGAGGAAATAGAAGTTTAGAAAAGTTAGCGTTGCTTTCCAACGGGATGAAGCGGACAGGGTGCGAATCCTACCACGCACGTTGGGTGAAGGCAGGATTTGCATTCCAGAAAGAATTAGGAGGTTTGCAGGCGAATCCTCGACTTACGACCACAATCGGGAACCAAAATTCCCGTTGCTAAGCGATGCCGCACTTCAGTGAGTTGGGCTTAATTTGTACATCTTGTTTTCTGCTCTGATTGCTAAGTGAATCACTGAGGTTGTTCAGTGAACCCTGCGGTGGTTAAATGAAACACCCGCTTGGCAACTGACTCGTATTTACGACGGTGGCAACGTCCAAGGATCACTTGATCCCCCTTTGGTGACCTTCCCCTGAGCCAAGGCAAGGGGGAAATTCACTCAATGACAGTGTTCTTCACTTAACAACGGCAGAGATTCACTGAAGAACGGGGGCAGGAGAGGTCGTCAGATGGGACAAAACTCACTTGATCACTGTCTCGTTTAGCAACGGAGATTTTTGGCTCAATGGTGGTCGTATGGCGAGGACCATCTCTAGTAAGATTTAGTAAATTAGTAAAATTGCAGCTTGAGAGCCAGGCGTTTAAACAAGGATACCTCAAGGCTGGGAAGAGTTTGAGGGGGCTGAGGGAGGAGTGGGGGTCTGGGGGAGATTGGGGGGGCTGAGGGAGGAGTGGGGGGCTGAGGGAGATTGGGGGAGGCTGTCCATTTACCTGGGAGTCAGACTGAGTCTATCAGGAGCCATCATGGAGGTGAACCCTTCAATTATGCTCTGTGGTCTTTCTCGAAATAAAAGAAATACATTATTAATAAATAAAATGTATTATTCTGAGCTCGGGGCACCCTAACTCCTTCCTCACCCCTCCCCAAACTGGCTGAGGGGGGGGAGGGGGAGCTTACGTCGGACACAGCCCACAGCTCTCTCCAGATTTGCAGAAGCCGGAAAAGCAGGATCCGCACTCGGCGTCGGCGTCTCGGCGACCTTAAGACATTAAAAAGGTTCGGCCACGTTTCTAGCCGCTTTCCCTTAACAACCTGGTGACTCAAGGCAGACCGTAGCAAGGAAGCTCGTAAAAATGGGGTGACGCTCGCTTAACAACCCGGCTTGCAAACGAAACAAACTTTAAGCAGCGATTCGCTTAACGACGGCGGCAAGAATAGGAGGCCAAAACTTATTTAACGACCGTCCCACGGGGAAATTTGGCCCTCAGTTGTGGTGATACGTCGAGGGCTGCCTATACCTCTAATAATCGTTAAATTATTATTATTATTTTTAAAAATAAAAAAACCCCCCTAAAATTAATGCTGTCCACCTGTACTTACAAGCCTGCAGCGTCTCCATGCGCTGAGAGCTGCAGTTGGTGCATTTCATGCAGTTAAATAGAGAGGGAATGTCTACTTTGTTGAAATAGCCTTCCGCACAACCACACTCCGTGTCGTGGTTGTCTCTGCACTCCTGCACCACAATTGTGTTAACGCCTGCAAAACAAAGCGTTTTTTGATGGGTGAAAACCATTTACGCCTCCTAATAACTGTGGGGAGTGGGTGGCGTTGTATTGGGGAGGGAAGGAGCCAGTTTCGCAGAATCCCCCTCCGCCTTGCATCGGCTCCGATTTGACACGCATGCACACGGATGCAAACACACCAGTGACACATTTTTTGGTGTGCAGAGTTTGGAAAAACTGAGCACGCTCTCTCCTGCCAGTTGCCCAACTCCACCCCCAACCCCACCTCCCCGTCCATGCTCCGTTCTCCTCACCTGTGCAAGATTTGCACACTGAACAGTTCTCACTGTCGTAGTGGTAGCTTCCTTTGGGGCAGGGGACGGGTTTCGCTGCGCTATCGGGAGGCCTCGAGGAGGAGAGTCCTTGCAGGGGTGGGGGGGAAGGGATGAGGAGCGAGTGAGAAAGATGCTTCCCCCCCCCCCGGAACGGTTGCAGTACTAGTAATGCATATGTTAAAAGGCCTGAAGTTGACCTGTCCATCTATCTATCTTTCCTTTCCTTTCCTTCCTTCCTTCTCTGCTTCCCTCCTTTGCTTCCTCCCTCCCTCCCTCCCTCCCACCTTCCTTCCATCTATATCATCTATCATCTATCATCTCATCTCTCTCTCTCTCTCATCTATCTTTCCTTCCTTCCCTTCTTCCTTTCCCTGCTTCCCTCCTTTCCTTCCTCTTTCTTCCTCCCTCCCTCCCTCCTTCCTTCCATTTATATCTATCATTATCATCTCTCTCTCTCGCTTTCTACCTACCTACTTATCCATCTATAATCTATCTTCTATCTATCTATCTATCTATCTATCTATCTATCTATCTATCTATCTATCTATCTATCTATCATCTCTCTACCATCTCTCTACCATCTCTCTTGCTCTATCTCTATCTATCTTATCATCTCTCTCTCTATCATCTCTCTCTCTCTCTCTTTTTATCCCACCTTCATTTTCACAAATAACTCAAGGTAGCAAACTTATCCAACATACATTCCTCCTCCTATTTTCTCCATGTAAGGTTGGGTTGAGTGGAGAGAGAGAAAGGGAGGAACTGGCCCAAAGTCACCCAGCCATCTTTCATAGCTAAGGAAGGACTAGAACTCGCGGTCTCCCACGCATACCCAACATTCCTTTTCATGGACTCTTGTTCAAACAGAACTCAGAGATCATCTAGACCAACCATGTTCTGTTTATATTTGGAGGGGGGTGAGGGTGGAAGAAATCCCATGACTTACCAGGGGTGCTCTGATTTTCTGATCGAAAGCTTTTTTTCCTCCTAAAAGCCGATCCTTCCACTTCTCGGAATATCTTCTTGCCATCCTTCACGCCATCCAGGACTTGAGATCCAGCAGAGAAGAGCAAAAAAATCACCAAAAAGATCTAAAAGGAAAGAAAGGGAGTTGAGAAGTCCTGCCTTGGGTTCGGGGTTGGACTACATGACCTTTAGAGTTCCTTCGAAACCCTCACGACTCCACGAGACAGGAAAGAGGCAATTTTTTTTTTCTTGGCCCAAAAAGAGGTGATTGGAGATTGTCTAGATCAGCTTTCTCAATCGTAGCAACTCTTACGATGAGCGGAATTCAACTCCCAGAATTCCCTACTCAGCTGACTGGGAACTGAAGCCCACCCATCTTTAGAGTTGCCAAGGTTGATAAATACGAGGTAATCCTTGATTTATGACCACAACGGAGCCCCAAACTTCTGTTGCAAAGCGACACACCTTTATGAAGTGGGTTTTGCGCCCCGTTTTACGACTTCCCTGGCTACAATCGTTGCTAAGTGAGTCACACCGCGCTTAAGCGAACGTTGACTTTGCTCGTCGCAAAAAGAAGATCTTGTGACCCCCCCATCCCCTACCCAGGATGCTGCGACCGTCATAAATACAAGTCGTCCGAAATGTTAATCATGTAATCATGGGGACATTGCGATGGTTGCATTTGCTTACGCTTACATGACGGACGCAATCAAAGGCCATTAAATTGGGCACGATCACGTGAGGAGGACCCACCTAAAGACCAGCATGGATCGTAAGTCGAGGACTCCCTATCTTTCCCATGAACTCTGCTTCAAACCAACGTGGTTTTGTACCTCGCTGAGGATACTTGCCTTTTTATCCATGCGTCTCCCCAAAATCGTGCACCTTTCGACGTCTTCTTCTTTTCCAGATTTCTTTTATCGAGACTTTTCTGGAGAAGAAAAAACAGAGACGCAACCAATAAGGACCCAAACCCAGGGAGTCCTCATCTTACAACATCTTGGTTTATTCTTTTTAGACCCTCGTTTCTTTTGTTCCTCGAGGGAGGCTGCCACCTGCTGCCCATCTCACCACGAGACGATTACGTTTCCTTCTGGTTTTTACTTTGGTTTTAACTTTTTGCCCTTCGGTCACATCCGGTGTTCTTCTCACCACATTGAGCACCTGTTGGCATGAACTTCGACTAGAAATTTTTAAAAAGAACCCAGTAGGATATAAAACGAGACACGAAAAGGCTTTTAAAAGGACGAGTTCTTTCCAGGAAAATTCGGAGGGATTTCGGTAAAGTGGAAACTTTTAGCTGGAGCCACTCAGGAAAAAAAAAAAAAGGCTATTAAAAAGCTGGTATTCAGAATTGGGTTTTTTTTTCTTTCCTCATCCCTCCCTGTCGTTTTTCCTTTAGTGCTAGGCCTTCAGAAACATAAACCCAATTTTCTAACATCGTACCAAGAATTCAGAGTTTTTAGAAGACATTTCCCCCCTCCTCCCTCTGAGCAATAGTTTCTAGAGCTTTTTGCCCTGTTTTGAGCATCAAAGCTATTTCCAAAATAGATTACCCCGTAGTAGCAGCAGTGTGGGCCCTGCCCTAGGAGATTCTTATCGGGGTACAGTCAGCTCCAGATTAAATCTACTTCCTTTCCCGAAATACAATCTCCTCCCGTTTAACCCTTTCCCGCTCAGAAAGGAGGAGGGGGGCACTTTGCACATGGTTTTTTACCTCTCGTGCATGGAACCCAGTCTTGTTTTTGTACTTAAATGATCTTCACGTGTTTGCCAGGTAGGGCAGTCCAAGCCTATCTCACTCTACAAACATTTGAAGGGCATGAAGTGCAAAAAAACCCCAACAACAGCAAAAACATGAGGGCTAGCATCTTGGCCAGGATGAACGTGGCAGGTCTCCCCATGTGTTACAAACTCTCCATCTCCCATCTCTGGCTGGGGTCTGAAATGCCTCCGATGGTTCTTTTTTTTTAGAGAATAGGATGGTTTCAAATCTCGGCTGCATTAATCCAGATGACCACCAGGGGGCCAACGGATGCCACTTTGATGGCCCTCTAGTGGCCCTCGGCAGAATTGCAATTCCAATCTTGCAACCCTAGGGGAGAAAAGCTAATTATCAGGGCACCCTGCTGGCCATTGGAGGCCTATGCATTAACAACAGCACACACAACATACAACATGCACATAATAATTGTGCGTACAAGCACAACCGACTTCAGGAATAAAATACACAAGCCTTTTGCAGGCTCCTGAATTCAGGAGCTGAGATGGGACACACCTGAGAATCTCAAAAACAAGGTTAACAGTATGTGTCCCTTAATAACTTAGCCTGGTTGTTGAAATTAAGCGACCTCTCAGGTTGTCAAAAGACCTTGACATGTGTATGTGTGTATTGTGTGATCAAATATCTCTACCTTCCTGATGTTTGATTATCCAATCATGGTAGTTCTCCATCTTTGGTGGCTTCAGAGAAACAGGACAGTCCCTTCTTAAGGATGGTTACTGGCTGCCTTGCATGCTACAGAGGGTTGGATTAGATGATCCTTGGGTGTCTCTTCCAGTTGCACTGTCCTGATTCCCATTTCTCTCTCCTGCTTCCACTTCACAAGATCTGTCTGCTTTCTTTGCCAAAAACCCCCAAAGTTTTCAGAAAAGGTGGTGCCCTTTTAAACATCACTCTGTGCATTTATTAAAATGCACCAGAATTCTCTCAAGGTGAAAAAAAACATTAATATATATATATATATATATATATATATATATTTAAAATCCCCAAACCAAACCCTCCAGAAATGGATTTTTTGAGAGATATTTGAGAGACTTCAAAAAATATTGTTAAAGATTTTGCAAGGATTTTAAAAAACTTTTTCAAAGGTATTTAAGTTTTTTAAAGAGTTTTTTAAAAAAAGTTTTTAAAGATTCTTTAAAACTTTTAAAGGGTTTTATTTTTAAAAAAAGTTTTAAAAACATCTTTAAAGAGTTTTAAATAGTTTTTAAAGATGCTTAAAAATTTTCAAAGGTTTTTTTTTTAAAAAAAGCAAGCAATTTTTTAAAAAAATTTCCAGGTTATTTCAGATTTTTTAAACTTTTTTAAAAAATGGTTTTAAAAAGTTTTTAAGGTGTTTAAAATTTTTTTTAAAGGTTCTCAAAAAGTTTCAAGTTTAGTTTTGAAATATTTTTAAAACGGTTTTGAAAAAGGATTTTAAACTTTTCTTTTTTATTTGAAGTTTTTAAAAAAAGATATTTAAAAAGTTCTTACATTTTTAAGAGAGGGTGGTTGGTTTTCAGATTCTTTTTCGAAGGAGGAAAGGCCCCCCCAATTAAATTGGGACAGAGGGAGAAAACCCAAACTGATGGTGGAGCCTACCCCATCACTGAGATTCCCCATTCTCAAGGCTCCTATCAGAACGAGGCAGAAAGCAAGAATCAAAGTAAGAAGTGAGAGCAAAATCTCACTTACCTTTATGAATGAAGACAGCTGAGACTCGGCTTCATCGACTGGGTGCCTCGTTGAGAATTAACCTGGCAGTTTTCCCATCTGCGTAAATGAAGGTTTGCAAAATCGGGACGCCCGCTGCTACTTACCGCAGCAGCTGATGCATGAAGAGACCCCACTGCGCATCGCTTGCGTTAAACGTTCAGCCACCACCAAGGCTCAGGAAACCAGCTCCCCACCTCAACACCCACCCTCCAAGCCGTGTCCCCCAGATGTCTTCGAAGGAAAATGAATACCAACCCGGAGAGGCAACCTTTCAAGTCCGTACGGCAGGAAGGAAATGCAATTTTTTAAAAAAAAAAAAAAGAACCAAAAAAATAGTAATTAAAAGTGCAAGTTCTTTTTTTTTTTCCCAAGCCAAGGGATCCAGCAGGAAACTTTTGAAAAAGTTGGGGAAAGGGTGTGAAAGAGAGAGAGAGAATTTTTTTTAAAAAATTAAGGGGTGGGTGAGGTTGATAAAAATTTCATTTCTTTCCTCTCTTTTCAGTTTTCTTATCGAATTCGGGGAGGAAAAAAACCCTTTTAAAGGTTCCAGAGGAAGATTGTTAAAAAAAGTTAAGAGGGCCGGAGTTTTTTGCTTTGTTTTGAGAATGTGATTTGATGAACTTTGCTGAAGAGCTAGCTTTTTTCTCATGAAAGGAAAAAAAAAAAAACAAAAACCACCACCTTTTATGCAAATGAATCAAAGGCTCGGTTTGCAACGGGGCTGAAAGGCAGATGGGAAATTATGAGTGAAGGAGGCAGTGACTGACGCACAGGACTTGGGGGGGTTTCCCCCTCCCTCATAGAAAAAGAAGGGGGGGCGGTACGGCGATCACCTCAGATAAAAAAGGGCATCAGATTGGCATCTATGGTTATGGGCGGTCCTCGGCTTACGACCAAAACTGGGAGCAGAATTTCCATCCTTCTAAGCAAGGTGTACTTTTTTGTTGCCACCGTCGTTAAATGAATCAGAACCAGGCAGCCGTTAAGTGAAGTCCGGCTCCCCCATTGGCTTGGCTCATCAGAAGGTTGCCAAAGGGGAATCATGTGACCTCTGGACATTGAGACGGTCATAAATACGAGCCGATTGCCAAGCGTCTGAATTTGGATCACGTGATAGGCTGTGATGGTCGTAAGTGTGAAAAACGGTCCTAAGTCGGCTTTTTTTCAGCGACTTCGTAACTTCGGTCACTAAATGAATGGTCGTAAGTCAAGGACTGAAGGCCCCAAAGCTATTTTGGCGAGGAAATTCCACTAAAGGAAACAGGCAAATGCCCCATCTGCGAAAACTCACCTTGATTGTGTTTCGCATCCATATCCTGGTTTGTGGAGCAAGCCGCCATGGGCTGCATTTCCCACCCTAGCCCAGCAAATGGGCTAGGGTGACGGTTTGCTGTCACGCCCAAAACTAGCATCAACAACCCCCACCCCCACCCCCACATCCCTCCTCTACAATTCCACCCCGGGACAGAAAAAAAAATTCATTAAGATTTCATCGGCCTTTAATTACGCCAAGCAACCACATTTGCAAAAAAAAAAAATGTTTTGCAAAATCAAGACCCCTCCCCACAGTGTCTCTGGGGAGGGCAGCCACAGAAGCCACTGCACGCCACGGTAGGAAAGAAACTGAATTAGTTACACCCCCTTCTCCTGCCCCATTGAAAAACAGGGGCCGGGCGGGGGCGGGGGGGAGCGGGGTTGCGCGAGAATATAAGCGTAATAAATAAACAACGTTTATAAGCCAACGCAAAACGCAGCACACCCTGATTTTAAAAGGTGGGGGGGAGGTTGCTAGGGGAAAAAAAGCATTGTTTCGGAGTTACGTCCAGTGGCCGATATATTTGGGAGTGGGCTTTGCTTCCGCTGTCTGAGTGGGGTCCCATTTAGTTTTTCGTTCACGGAAGAAGTCAGCTTTGGAATCAAACAATTGTCATCCCAAAACTGAAAGGACCACGGCGTTCCCGACAGAAGTGGGGGGGGGGCGCAGAGGGGCACCGATGTCCTGAAATATGGCCTCAATATCGCAGTTCAACTCAACAGGCGGCTGTTCCATTTTTCCTTTTTTCTTGCAAAATCCAACAGAAACTTCATCCTTTCCGGCAACCGTCTGCTTTCCCGTTCCTCGGATCCCTTTGGTCATCCTTCTTCACTCGTTTCCCTTCTCCAACCTTCCGGTTCTTTCTCCTTTCTTTCTTTCCGAAAAACAGCCCCACCTCGGCTTGAACCCGTTCCTTCCCTCTCTCAGGATGCTGCGGTTGGACTAGATGCCCTCTACGTTGTTTTGTACAATGCTTTTCTGGTTGCTGTGTGCACCTCCTCGGCAGGGAAAAAGACTCCCAAGGGGGACGGGGAGGAGTGTGAATGGCATGGAGCGAGTTCGAATGAGCAAACGTTAGGTCGACTGGAAACTGGATTTGGGGAGGGGTGACAATGGCTGTTAGGGCCCATGTCCAAGAGGGAGTAACAAGGCTCAATTCCTGATATGGGGAGATTTGGAGTAACGAGGGAACCATAGTTAGAGGGAGGAAGAGCGAGTGAGAAAAACAACGGACAAAACATTGCACGGAGATCCATTTGAATTATCCTTCTCCATCCTTTGTGTCCAGAGAGGAGAATTGAACAAGGAGGAATGAACAGTGCAAAAGATAAAACTTGGGGTTCAAATTCAAAGTTCCTAGGAAGCTGTTCCTGGGGGGCCCCACCCACCCTCTGGCCCCCCACCCACCCTCTGGCCCCCCACTTTTCCTTTGTCTGTCATGTCCTCGGGCCAAGGGTGTACAGTGGCCGCAAACACATCGATTGGGAGCACGCACGTACGGAGAAGTGGTACCCCTTTGGGATGCTGTACTCTGTCCTTGTGCCCACCCCCTTGGGGTGGCTGGGTGGTCTCGATGCCCACGGGGGATGGGTGGGACCGCAGAACCGGACCTTTGTCTCGCACTCGGTTCTCTTCTTCCGATGCTTCTCATACCTCCCTGCGAGAGACGAGAATATGGGATATTATAGGTCGTCTTTGACAAACTATCATTCATTTAGTGACCGTTTGAAGTTACAATGGTACTGAAGAAAATGACTGATGACCATTTTTTCACACTTCCAAACATTTCACACTTACATCGCAGGTCACGTTAAGCAAGACAGCTTTGCCCCCTTCACTTTGCTTGTCAAGTCACAAAAGGCGATCACATGACCGCCGGGACACTGCGACCATCATAAATATGAGTCGGTCGCCAAATGTCTGAATGTGGATCACATGACCGCAGGGATACTGCAACGGTCGTAAGTGTGAAAACCAGCCCTAAATCACTTTTTTGTTGTTGTCGCTTCAATCACTAAATCAAAGTTTGTTAGAGAACGCTTGTTAGCGAACAGAATACAGAATAGTATTGTAACTTCGAACAGTTGCTAAACGAACTGTTGTAAGTCAAGAACGACATGTAAAGGAGAATGAATTCATCGGGGCATGTTTCCTGCCTGACTACCCTCCAAGGCTGATATCACCACAATTCAGCATCCTGTCTCTCCCTGTCCCCTACCTTTGAGAACAGCCCAGGGATCCCCTCAGCTCAAAGTCCCACCCGCCACTCTCCCGTCACAAACACTCACGAGGCCGTAAGCGTGGAGTTGAGCAGCAGCGTGGTGTGGAGGCGGTACAGCTGGCCCAGAGTCAACTTCCGGTGCTGAATCGTCGGCGGGTCCGAAAACGCCTGCTGCTCGTCCGACAACTCCTCGCTCGTAGCCTCCTCGTCTGGCCAGCATGGCAACGGCGGTCCGCTCGCGACGGTGACCACCAACCCCGGAGAGACACAGATCCCCGGCGAGGACGTCTCCTCCGCTTCGGAGAGTTCGGAAGCGCTGCTGTTATTGCTGCTGTTGCTAAAGACCCTGCGGAGGTGCTGGCCTTGAGGCTCCTGTATGGGGGGACCCCCGGACAGCATGCCCGGAGGAGAAAGTTCGGACAAACTTTGACTCTGGATGAGGAACAGCGAGGGCGACAGCACCTGCGCGAGGTTAGCTTCCGATTTGGACTTCAGCACCTTGGTCTTGGCGGGGAGGAGCTGGACGGGGGTCTGCCGACGCAGCTTGGGGGAACCACTCTTGGCGACATCCTCCTCCTCCTCTTCTTCCTCCTCGGCAGCCGCCGTTCCCCCCTGCGGCAGCGAGGGCTCCGCCAGTTCGTGTAGCGAGCCGAGCGAGAGAGTCCCATAGGCGCTGTCGAATGACGAGCAGCTGCAGGGGCTGGGTTCCGGTTTCGACAAGGGTCCGGGGGTATCAGGGAGCGGGTCTCCCACCTCCAAGGAGGGCGTGGCGGAATTGGGGAGGGGGCCGATGCTCAATTGCTCCGCTGGGGGGAGGAACTGGCTCCCGTCGAAGGAAGGCGAAAGGAATTCCTCGCCGGTCTCAGCCGCGATCACGGAGATGGTGTCGGTGGAACCGTCGGAGAGGCTGCAAGCCAAGAGAGGAAGTTGGGTGAGGGTCACCTTGCAAGTTGGGTGAGGGTCACCTCCAGTGACGTTTTTCAACCCCCAACTCCACCCTCCCTGGGGACTTACCACTGCTGGGAGTCCAAGCTGCTGGTGCTCTTCCGGAGGGTGGGAGGGGAACTGGCTTCCGAGGAGTCCCTGTTGCCTTCCTCCTCCCCTTCTACTTCCTCCACCTCCTCCTCCTCCTCTTCCGCCTTGGCTTCCACCACCTGAGGAAGCCGCTGGTTGCGTTGGAGCTCCTGTAGACGCAGCTGCTGTAGCTTATTCTGTGGGAGGGAGAGCAGAGCAGGGTCACAAAGATAGACTGTCTCGGGATAAGGGAGATCCTCTGGTCCCAGGGCCAACGGGTGGATTGGCTCCAGAAGGGAGCAGAGGACAGGAAATACAATCATTGAACGGGGGGCTCTTGGAAGGAATTTTGAAAAAAATAAAAAAACAGGAACACAAGAAAAAAAAAGATATATATATATATATATATATATATATATAGCTTTATTTATTTTTTTTATTTATTTTTTATTTATTTATTTATATTTATATACCGCCCTTCTCCTTGCGGACTCAGGGCGGTGAACAGCCAGAAATAAAAAGCAAATCTTACAAAAGTTAAAAAATTATTAGAAGTAACTAATATAAATTTGGCCCATAGTTATATACAGAAAGGGAAGGAGGAAATAGGAAAGAAGGGAGGGAAGGAAGGAAGGATCAGAAAGGGAAGCAAGGAAGGAGGAAGAGGGAGAAAGGAAGGAAAGAAGGAAGGAAGGAGAAAAAAGAAGGGAGGAAAGGAAGGAAGGAGGAGGAGGAGGGAGGAAGGAAGGAAAGAAAGAAGAGAGGAGAAAAAAGGAAAGAAGGGATGGAAGGAGGAGGGAGAAAATAGGAAAGAAGGGAGGGAAGGAGGGAAGGATCAGAAAGGGAAGGAAGGAGCAGGAGGAGGAAGGAAGGAAAGAAGGGAAGAGAAAAAAGGGAGGGAGGGAGGGAGGAAGGAAGAAAGGATCAGAAAGGAAAGAAAGGAGCAGGAGGAGGAAGGAAGGAAAGAGGGGAGGAGAAAAAAGAAAAGAAGGAAGGAAGGAAGGAGAAAAAAAGGAGGGAGAAAGGAAGGAAGGAAGGAAGGACTGTATTATGCTAATCAGCATTCAGCAAGAGGGGATGTTCTGTGCACCCATGTTAAGACTTTGTTTTGTTCTGAGCTCCCTGGGAAAGAGCCTCCAGAGTCCAGCAATGCCTACCTGAGCGTTACAGACAGCCTCCACCCAGCTCCGGCACAGCGACTGCCCGCTAGTCTGGAAGGTGTAGGCACAAACGGCGCTGCCGAACTCGTTCAGGTAGATGAGCAGGAAGGATCCTTGGGGCAGGAACAGACCCAAAAAAAACCCCCTTAAAAAACCCAAACGACAAGACGTTCCCCAATTTACAACCTGAAGCAGGAAAGGTCGTAACATGGGGCAAAACTCGCTTAACAGCTGCCTCCCTTAACAAACATAAATTTGGGGGCACAACTGTGGTCGTACGTCGAGGACGACCGGGGATCAGGATCTCTAATACGACGAATAAAGAAAAGTTTTTTAAAGTTGGGAATTTAGACGGGGAGCCCGGGAGAGCCTTATTATGCCGGGTGTGTGTGTGTGTGTGTGTGTGTGTGTGTGTACATGGGAGGGGGGGAATCTTACCTGGATCCCTGAGCGCCCGACACACCAGCTTGTCGATGAGGAGGGGCTGACGGACGACGCGGGTGCGTTCGGCCTTCTTGGCCGGCTTGGTGATGAGGAAGAGGTCGGTGAAGAGGAAGCAGTAGACGTCCATCTGGCCAGAGAGAGAGAGAGAGAAGAGAGAGGGGTGAGGAGAAGCAGGCGGGGAGGGGGAGAAGGGGCGGGGAGGGGGTCTCCTGCCATGGAGACCCCTGAGGAGGGACAGGACCCCCGTGGGTTTGGGGATGTCTGTGGATGGATGGATGGATGGGAGGGAGGAAGGAAATAGGAATGAATGAAAGAAATATAGGAAGGAGGGAGGGAGGGAGGAAAGAAGGAAAGGAAGAAAGAGGGAGGGAAGGAGGAATAAGAAAGGAAGGATCAGAAAGGAGAGGGAGGGAGGAAAGACAGAAAGAAAGGAGGGAGGAATAAGAAAGAAAGGAAGGAAAGGAAGGAAGAGGAATGAAGCAGAGAGAGAGGAAGGAAGGAACAGAAAGGAGAGGGAGGAAGAGAGGAAGGAAGGAAAGAAAGAAATATGAAGGAATGAAAAAATATAGAAAGGAGGGAGGGAGGAAAGAAGGGAAGGAGAAAGAGGGAGGGAAGGAGGAAGGGAGATAAAAGAAAGAAAGAAAGAAAAGAAAAAAGGAAGGGGAAGGAAGGAAGGAAGGAAGGACCGACAAGAAAATGCCAATCACAGCTAAATTATGCATTTGAGACTTTCTCTGGAAGGGAGAGAATTTTGGGGCACTTGGGAGACCTGACATGTTCCAATCATCCCCGCAAGCAGAAAGCTAGCACGCATATCCCTTCCCACAACCCCCCTCCTCCCTGGCCCTTTGCCAGCCCCCCCAACCCTTTTGGGGGACCCACCTTGCTGTCTCTGCCTTCCCTCATCTTGAGGGGCCCCTCCAGCAGCAGCTGTCGCGTCTCCTCCCGGGACGTCCCGGGGATCGGGCCCGTCAGATCCAGGTGCTGAAACTCCTTCAAGATCTGGGGGTGGGGGTGGGGGAAGAAGAGGAAGCAAAGGGGGGGGTCACATTTGGCCCTGAACCCCAAAAGCTCCATTTGCAAATGAGAGAAGCAAAGACAAACACAAACCGAGTTGGGTTGAGATTAACCATGGTTAGCTTCAAGCTGGATCTCGGCTTCTCCTCCCACTCAGATGGTTCCATATACAGAAAGTCCTTGACTTACAACCAATTCTAGTCTCGCCTTGGGCATGAAAGCCAATTGGGTAACTTTGGGTCAATCTCCGGGCGATGGAGAGTTCTAGTTCCTCTTTAATCATGAAAGCTGGGTGCCTTGGGGCCAATCACACCAGGAGACTGGGAGTTCTAGTCCCTCTTTAGGCATGAGATTTAACTGAGTGACTAGAATTCCCAGTCACTAGGAGACTGGGAGTTATAGTCCCGACTTAAGCATAAAAGCCAGCTAGGTGACTTTGAGCCACTCACTAGGAGACTGGGAATTCTAGTCTTGCCTTGAGCATGAAAACCAAGTGGGTGACTTTGGGCCAATCACCAGGTGACAGTGAGTTCTAGTCCCACCTTAGGCATGAAAGCCAAGTGGGTGACTTTGGGCCAATCATCAGGTGACAATGAGTTCTAGTCCCGCCTTAGGCATGAAATCAACTGGGTGACTTTGGGCCACTCACCAGGAGACTGGGAATTCTAGTCTTGCCTTGGGCATGAAAGCCAAATGGGTGACTTTGGCCCAATCACCAGGAGACGGTGAGTTCTAGTCCCACCTTAGGCATGAAAGCCAAGTGGGTGACTTTGGGCCACTCACCAGGAGACTGGGAATTCTAGTCTTGCCTTGAGCATGAAAGCCAAATGGGTGACTTTGGCCCAATCACCAGGAGACGGTGAGTTCTAGTCACGCCTAGGCAACTAGAGAGCTACCTGTCTTAAGAGCTTTGGGGCTGGTCTTCCTTGTGCCCCGCCCCCCACCCCCCGATCCCCGCCTCACCTTGTCCACTTCGTCGGTGCTGCCCTCCACCACTTCATAGGCGTCGATGCGGTTGACGGTTGTGGCCAGGCGCTGTTGCTCCTGGTGCTGACGCATCCGCGAGTTGACGTGGTTGATGAACTGCTCCACCGCGTTGATCTGCGGAGGAAGAAGAGCCAGATATCACTCGTTTTGCCCTCAGGGGTCTGAGTTTCTCTGAGGTAGACTGCGACGGAACATGGAGGCTCCGCCAAGCTTTCGGGATGCATCGGCAGGGAGCTGGAAGGGGGTGAAACCAAGCCCTCTTTTCAAATGAGATCTCCCCGATGTTCTTGCCGTACGTATGTATTTATTCTCTTTTTATTCATTTGTATCCCTTTTTAAATTTTTATTTTTACAAATAACTGGTGGTGGTGAATGTCTATAACGCTTCTTCTTCCGCCTATTTCCCCCAAAACAACAGCCCTGTGAGGTGAGCGGGGCTGAGAGCTTTCATGGCTGAGGCAGGACTAGAACTCCCAGTCTCCTGGTGACTGGCCCAAAGACACTCAGCCGGCTTTAAAGCTTAAGGCGGGACTAGAACTCCCAGTCTCCTGGTAATTGGCCCAAAGTCACCCAGCTGGCTTTTGTGCCTAAGGTGAGACTAGAACTCCCAGTCTCCTAGTGACTGGAAGTTCTAGTCACTCAATCAAATTTCGTGCCTAAAGAGGGACTAGAACTCCCAGGCTCCTGGTGAGTGGGCCAAAGTCACCCACTTGGTTTTCATGCCTTGGGCAAGACTAGAATTCCCAGTCTCCTGGTGACTGGCTCAAAGTCACCCGTTTCAAACTCCGTCCGAAATATTCATTTCCGTTGCTTAATTGCATTTGGCCTCTTCAATTTTTTCCGTCTCACTGTTCCGAGTACAAAATTGCCAAAAGGTTTTTTTGCCCGTTGAAGGCAAATTGGTAGCCAGTGGCAGGAAGTTCCCTAGCTTAACTCGGGGCAGTGAGAAAATCCAGGTTTTTCACACCCCCACCCCAGCTTTCTGAATTCCCACTGGCGGACCTTCCGTTCTAACCCAGAAAGCCGGCTTATCAAAGGACATTTTCATCTTTTCTTATCAGTCCCTCACGGAAAAGAAAGATTAAAAGGAGTTTTGAGCACAGATTATCGGCTCCCTTATCTTATTTATTTATCTTATTTCCGGGTAAGAGGAGATTGGCTCTGTTAACGGGTGGGCGGATTGCAAACAATTCAGATTTTTTCTCCTATTAAGCTCCCCAGCCTGGTTTGGCTTTTGCAAGACACGCTTCTCGGCTGTGGGAAATGCAGATTACGGAATCACAGAGTTAAAAGGGACTCGTGAGGTCATCTAACCCAACCCCCTGCTCGCACAGGAGACCTTGTACCTGATCCATTCTGATCCTTGGGCTTGCCTGCATTGGTGAGTTTTGTTAAACGGTGTGCAAAGGGATCCCCCCCCACCCCACCCCCCCAACTCTCTAGACACCATCATCCCAAGAACTTGGTTTATCCGCTTACCATGCCGACGATGGCTTCTCGCGCCTCGGGGTCCTCGGTTTTCTTCAACACGGACTTCAGGAGCAGAGGGTATTTGGTCAGGCGCTGGTGCGGCTTCACCAACATGTCGCTCAGCTTCAGACGGTTGCACTGTTTGTGTTTCTCGGCCCACTGCGAGAGAAAGGGATTATAAGAGAATAGTCACAAACGGAGCCACCAAACAGGGAGACACCCCGCCAGTTCGGAGTCCCGAAACGGGGGCAGATTCTCCGCTGCATTGGGTTGTAAGTCAAGGACTTTCTCTACTGCCCCCCCGGGGCGGGAAGGAGGGGGGGGGACACCCAGCCTCGCTTCTCCTTACCGTCACATAGAGGCGAAAAAGCTCGTTTTGCCGCAGCAAATTCCTCATGTATTCCATGCAAGCTTCTTCTTCCATACAGTAACGGACGTAAGGCTGGAAGTGGGAGCCGAACTGCGGGGGAGGGGAGAGAGACCCAGAGTTAACTATGGTTTAGGGAGGAGGTCAGAAGCTGGGATTATGTAGCGTTGGCCGAGCGCCCAGTGGGCATCTGAGTGGGTTGTTTCTCATCTCTTCTCTGCTGCTGTATAAAATCTGAGGTCCCTGGTGCTCTCTGACCTTGATGGTTTCCTTACAGACATCTCAAGACCCATCTAGGTAGCATCATCAGTGCTAGACGGTAGTGAGGTTTGCGGAGAGGAAGAGGAGGATTTTTTACAGAGGTTTCATGACCCTACTAGGGTACATCATCAATTCTAGAAGGGAGAGGGGTTTGCTCTGTTTATATACAGTAGTGGCCAAAATGGTGGAAACCTTTTGGGAAAAGTATAATTTTCTAAAACTAGCTAATAACACCACTTTTTTGGGGGGGAAGTATCATAAAACGATATATCGATGGAAAGGTAATTTAATTAAGAATGTAATGCCATAACTTTTAGGAAGGATTTGCTATTAGAATAGCCGTTACAGTATAAAGAAGAAAAGTAAAACAGGTAGAAAAAACAAGGTAGACAAAAACTATAACCACAGAAAAAATGAGATATACAAAAATGATCCCGATGTCACTTAATCCTTCGTTGGGTAACCTTTAGGATGAATTACAGCCTTACAACGTCTTCCCATGGAGTGAACCAAGTCTTTGAGTTCTGCAGCTGTTATAATGTGAAACCAAGATGGAATGATGGCTTCTATTAACTGGGTTTGATTGCTGGGTCGCTTCTGACTAACCAGTTTCTTTAATCACCTCCCTAGATTTTCCATTGGGTGAAGAAGGTCTGGGCTATTCCCAGACCTTTCCAGCAAGTGGAATAGGATTATCTTGAAAATCCAAAAGAAAAGTGGTGTTATTAGCCATCAAACCTCAAAAATACAACTTTTCCCAAAAGGTGTCCACAAATTTGGCCGCTACTGTACTCTTCTCTTCCCCAGGCCCGACATCCGCTTCCAAGCTCAACTCCAAATGCAGAGGCCCTCTGAGCATACTGTAAGGGCCTGAAAGACTCTACCCCACCGTCGAACTCTTAAGCAGCCCTCTTTCCCCCTCACCATCTTAAAGCCCTCGGACAAATCGATGGGGTCCAGCAAGTTTTGGCTTAACCGGGCCTTCTCCAAAATGGGGGCCATGACAGTCCTCCAGAGGCTGCGATGAACCCGAATAATTTCTTGAATGTTGCTGAAAAGACGCTCGGCTTCCACCTGAAATAGACACCCACACCCCCCCCCCAAAAAAAGCAGCTTAAGGCCAATTCGTTTTTCCTTTCTGAAAAAAAATAAATAAAATTAAAAATCCTTCCTGGCTGTTTTTCAAATCTTTGAAATCCCTTTCCCCATGCTCAGCCCTTCGAGGTGAAGATTTTCAATCTCGATCAAGGCAATAATAGACGGTTAAAAGAAGGATGTCAAATTTTAATCTTTGTCTTTTTTTGGGGGGTGGTTTCATTTAGTGACGGTTCGAAGTCACAGCGGCACAAAAAAAAAGGGACTTAGAACTGTTTGTCACACTTACGACTGTCGCGGCCATCAAAATTCTGACGCTTGGCCAACGGATTCATACTTATGACGGTCGCAGTGTCCCTGGGGCCACGCAATCCCCTTTTCCAACGTTCTGATCAATAAAGTCAAGGGGGAAACCGTATTCGTTTAATGGCCGTGTTGCAAACTTAACAACTGCAGTGAGGCAAAACTCACTTAACGACTGTCTGGCTCATTTAGATAAATTTTGGGTTTGACTGTGGTCCTAAATCGAGGATTACCTGTATTAGATGCCTATAAGCACGGTTTTTGTGCTGAATGCAACATTTCCGTTCTTTAATCCACAAATTGGAAATTTGACTTTGAGCCCTCTGTTTCCCAGCTGAGGTTTTAATGGAGGTGAGGGGTGGGGTGGGGCTTACCTCGCACAAGAGACCCGAATCCTGCAAATTTAAAAGACAGCACAGGAAGAGCTGCAGAAAGAAAGAAAAAATAAATGTATTGATCCGTTAGGAGTGTTTCTCTAATTTAGCAACATTTAAGGTCTGGGGACTTCAATTCCCAGAATTCCCCAGCCTGCTGGGAGTTGAAGTCCACCCAGCTTTAAATGGTCAGAATGGAGAAAATCTATGGTAAAATTTGCACTGGGCACCGGAAAGGTTCTGGAGGAATAACTCCGGACTTACATCCGTGATGACTTTCAGTTTCTTGATGTAAGACGCTTCGGTGTGTAGCAACTCCCAAATCGCTTCCTGCTGGTGACACTGGCGTCGCGTCAAGGCCTGGAAACAAACCATGATTATATTTAAATCTTAATCAACTTGTAGAAAAAAGAAAGGAAAGGAAAGGAAGAAAGGGAGCAGAGAGAGAGGAAGGAAGGAAGGAAGGAAGGAAGGAAGGAAGGAAGGAAGGAAGGAAGGAAGGAAGGAAGGAAGGAAGCCCACCTCGGTGCCCTGGATGATCTGCTGCCAGCTGTCCTCCATCCGAAGTCCGGCCTCGTCCTCCTCCTCTCCGTCCTCCCAGGAGTCCTGGTCGAAGCGCAGCTGATCGGGCAGCCGGGGGAGGCCGAAGAGGCTGTAGGACTGCAGCTTGCTCTCCAATTGTTCCGTCTTGTCCAGCTCCTGCGGGGGGGACAGAGAGTGGGGGGGCTGAGAGCGAGCCATACTGGAGAAGGGATGGATGGAAGAAGGGAGGGAGGGAGGGAAGGAAGGAAAGAAGAAAAAGGATATGGAAGGGGGTAAGGGAGAGAGTGAAGGAGGGAGGGAGTGAAAAGAATAGGGAAGGAAGGAAGGGAAAGAATAGGGAAGGGAGGAAGGAAAAGGATAGGGAAGGAAGGAAGGAAGGATGGATGGAAAAGAATAGGGAAGGGAGGGAAGGAGGGACGAACGAAGAAAGGAAAAGGGTAGGGAAGGAGGGAAGGAAGGGAAAGAATAGGGAAGGGAGGGGGGAGGAAAGAAGGAAGGAAAAGGGTAGGAAAGGAAGGAAGGAAAAGAATAGGGAAGGAAGGGAGGGAGGGAGGAAGGAGGGAGGGAAGAAAGGAAAAAATAGGGAAGGAAGTGCGGGAGGAAAAGAAGAAAGGAAGGAAATTCCCTTCACCTAGAAACTAAATTCCTTTTCCCTTGTATTTCCCCCACCCCTTTGCCTAATTCCCTTCTCTCCTCTCCCTCCCTCCCCTCCAAAAAGCCCAAAGGACCCAATTCCTCCCGCCTCCAGCCGCCCTTCCCCAACCCATCGCTATTTCCTGATAGACTGCTCTTGCACAGGGAGGCTCTATCTCAGGGGAGGGGGGAGGGAAAAAGACCCAGGCAACTGCCTTCCAGGAAGGGATCAAAATCCTTTTTCTTTCTTTCTTTCTTTTTTTGGGCAGCGGAATAAACTTGGGAGCGCAGGCTGGCAATAAAGCGGGGGACGCACCCTGGCGAAGGAGCTGGCGCTGTTGCCCGACCCGAAGAAGCCGCTGAAGCGGCTGGCCCCTCGGTTCTTCCGCGTGTCTGGCCCATTGGGGACCGGGGAGGGAGCTGCAGGAGGCAAAAGGTCCGGATTTGGGATCCTGGCATCACCGAGAAATTCATTCATATTCTTCCTTTGACGTCCAGGGCCCTGCAAGAGGGGGGGAGGGGACAGAAAGAATTAAGTGGGGGGATCAGACAGACAGATGAGGTGCAGGAGGCAAAAATGGGAATTAGAAATGAAAAAAAAAATCAAACTTCCAATCTGGGTAGCCACATATCTTGCAAACCGGAGCCGATAAGCTCAAACCATTATTGTTGGTTTGTTGTTTGGATGCTGGGGGAAAAAAAGCCCCCCTCCTTTCAACCCACGATGATGGCTAGCGTGTTACAGCGCCAAAGCTACACCCCCCCCCCCAAAGTGGAGCATGTGTAGTTTCTCTGCATCTTAGCTTTTTATTAATTAATCTGACATATTCCCCCCTCCCCCTTTCTTGGTTGGTTGATTGTAAAGGAAGAACAGATAAAAAGAATTTTAAAAAAGGAATAATTGTAATGCATTGGTGCAAAGCTTCTTTTAAAAGGAAACATATTGAAAGTGTCTTTATTTTAAAAAAATGTAAAAGGAAACACACAACAGAAAAAGAATATAAGATTGTTATGTTACAATTCTGCCTATAACTTTATCTAATGTAAATATTATTCAAGTACGCAGGGAATTTGTATCTAAAAAAAATAATATTGTTGTAATAGTTACAATTCTGCCTATATTTATCTAATTTAAATTTTACTCAAGTATATAAACGTTTGTTTCAAAAAAAGGTATATTAAACATCATAATAGCATTTATATGTATTTATTTATATATACATTTCATATATTTATCTAATGTAAATTTTACTCAAGTATAAACCCATTTGCTCCTAAAAATAGGATTATCTATTTATCTATCTATATCTATCTAGCTAATTATCTATCATCTATCTATCTATCTATCTATCTATCTATCTATCTATCGATCTATCATCTGTCATCTATCTATATCATCTATCTAGACTATCTATATATGTATGTATCTACTATCAATCATCTATCTATCATCCATCTATCAATCATCTATCTCTATCATCTCTCTGTATCTATCATCCATTTATCAATCATCTGTCTATATCTATCATCTATCTATCTATCAGCTGCCTTTAGTCTTCCAAGAAAGATGGCATACAAATTGAACAAATAAATAAAATCTATCTCTATCATCTCTCTATATCTATCATCCATCTATCTATCAATCATCTATCTATATCTATCGTCTGTCTGTCTGTCAGTCTAATCATCAATCATCTATCTAATGTTTCCTATCTACCTACCTATCTACATCATAACATTTATATGTATCTATTTACATATTCATTTCACTTAGTTATAAATACATTTATAAATATATATACTTAGGTATTCAACCAGTTATATAAATGATACTGTTTTTCAGTCTCAAAATTTAAGACGTGAGGACTTCAACATCCAGAATTCCCCAATTAGATTATAAAGACTTCTGTTCCCAGAATTCCCCAGCCGGAATGCAAGAACCTCAACTCCCATCATTCCCCAGCCAGCCATGTATGGACTTCAACTCCCAGAATTCCCCTCTCTTATATAGGATCAGCTGTCATTTCAACCATCCTTGCAAGCAGGAGATGAAGTGGTTGGAGAAAGAGGTTGCAATGCAAAGACTCTCCTTGCAGAGCTAGATTTCTACATGCAGGGTTCCCAACCATCCTGCGGGGAAGTTTTCTGCTGCCCATGTTCCGGCCTCTGAATTTTTGGGGTTGATGTTTGTTTGCTTGCCATGTCAAAAAAGAAAAAGAAAAAAGAATGGGTGTGCCCCTTCAGTTTTGCTCCCTGGACAAATTTACACAGCAAAGTTTATTTCATGCCTGGATCAATACAATCGCGGAACCAAATGCAGGAGCAGAGCGAAAAAGAGGAAATATAAAAATATAGAGTTACAGAGATGAAGTCCTCTCCAGAAAAAAAAATCTCCCTTTATTTCCAAGACAAAAACGTTTACGCTCGCGTTACGACCAAAAGCAAGCCTGGAATTTCTGCTGCTAAGAGAGACTGTCGTGTAAGTGACTTTCAGGAACACTCTTGCCACGGTTGCTAAGCGAATCACTGCCATTAATAAGTTAGGAATACGGTTGTTAAGTGAATTTGGCTTTCCTGTTGACTTCACTTGTCAGAATGTGGACAAAGGGGAATCATATGATGCCCCACCCACCCACGGAATGCTGCGACCGTCATAAACGTGAGTCAGTTGCCAGGTATCTGAATTTTGATCATGGGATGCTGGAACGGTCGTAAGTGTGAAAAAACGGTTCTCAGTTACTCTTTTAAGTATTGTTGGGGGTTGGTCTAGAAGACCTCCAAGGCCCCTTCCAACTCTCTTCTCCTGTATTCTGAACTCAAAGGCTTTCAAAGAACCATAAAATGATAAAAACCGACAGGTTGAAAGTTGTAAAACCATCCGTGTTTATCTAAAGAACCATAAAGCAAACGGAACGAACTATGTCCTCTGACACAAATGAAGAAAAGAAAAATTATATCATACGGGCCCAGAGAGAGAGAGAGAAAGAGAGAAAGAAAAAAAGAGAGAAAGAGAAAGAGAGAAAAAGAGAAAGAGAGAAAGAAAGAGAAAAGAGAGAGAGACAGAGAGACAGAGAGAAAGAGGGAAAAAGGCCCAGGATGGATGGTGGTTGGCTGAAAAGAGCACAGGGGACCACAAAATAAAATAAAATAAAAAATGTTTTAATCAGCTTGAGTTTTATAATTTTAAAACAATGTGATGTGTCTTTTAAGCTTTGATTGGCAGGCCCCCAAACTTGGTTGAAAAATGGGTGGATGAATGAATGACAAGGAAGGAAGGAAGTGAAAGAGGAGAGATGAGAGGAGGAAAGGAAGAGAAAGAAAGAAAGAAAGAAAGAAAGAAAGAAAGAAAGAAAGAAAGAAAGAAAGAAAGAAAGAAAGAAAGAAGAGGGAAGGATGGAAGGAGGGAGGAAAGAAGTGAAAGAGGAGAGGAGAAGAGAGGAAAGGAAGGAAGAAAAAGAAAGAAAAAGAAAAGAAAGAAAGGAGGGAGGGAGGGAGGGAGGGAGGAAGGGAGAGAGGAGAGGAAAAGAAAAAACAAAGGAAGGAAGACAAATAAATAAATAAATAAATAAATAAATAAATAAATAAATAAATAAATAAATAATCCCAGTGATGAATTCTCCACCACTTCAGGAAGTCCTTATTAGTGATATACACATTTTTCCTTTTCATTTGCAACCTTGGAGGTCTCAGTGCAGCCCAGGTCTAATCCATCCCCCCCACAACAGCCCTGTGAGGTAGACCAGGATGACATTACACCACCCCGAACACCATACCACCCTGCTAAAGGAGACGGGATCCATCATTTGCTTCGCTTCCGCAACCCACCAGACAACCCCGATTAAATTTCCCAAACTTCAGCCTGTCCTGCAAATTGAAAACTTGGCCGTTATCAATAAAAGTCACTCTTGTTTTCTTTTAAAGGAGGCCTTAATTCTCGGCGCCTCCTCCTGCCGACAAAAAGTAGGAATTTGCAATTTGCACAAAGCAAGCCAAAGACGACGACCTGGGTCAGCACACTTAAATTGGATTCACACAATGCCCATGGCCACTCATTGAGAAACCTAGAAGCCGCATTCCCTGTGTCATGCAAAGCTGGTTTAATGTCGGTTAAACTCTGTAGCAGCTTCACAACACTTGGCTTCTGCTGCAGTAAGCAAACTCAGGTTTCCGATCTCTTTTAGCCCTAAACGGTCCAGGAAAGGCAGACTTACATACTGGTTGGGTATCCAACATCCAGGCTGACCGTGTGGATTGTCCCGGGATGGACACCCTTGTCCCTCGGGCTCACTCTGACTGGCTTCTTCGGCACTGTGGCAAAAATCTCTGCTTGGTTTTGCTAGCCGGGAAGGAACTCCAGAAATCTCGGATTGAGAATTATACTGCTGTATTCGAGCAGCAACGAAGCCCGGTGTGACGGTCAGCTTTCGAGCAAAGGGCTCGTCCAATAGATGTTGGAAACGGGCATAATGCAGCACTGACCAATCGCTGTGGGTCGGAAGGTCCCACCTTCTCCACTTGGGACCGAACATGGCTGGGTCCTCTAATCCCGCATGATTTTCGACGAAGGAATTTGTTTTTCCAGCGTCCAAACAGCGGAGAGGAAATTGTCTTTTTGAGAGTTTGGGCTGAGATGTCGCAGCTCTGAATCCGAACTCAGCCGAGGGGGACAACTGAAAAGATCTTAAGTGGGGAAGATGATGATGGGTTTTAGCAGCCTCGTTTTACTCAAAAAGGCATCCGATAGAGTAGAATGGCTCAGCTGCAAAACGATGAGAAGCTCACCTCGCGAAGGCTTGGTCGAGGCAAGCAGAGTACAGATTTTCAAACGGGCACCAGGCTGGCAAGGTGTTGGCACTTCCTGGTTCTTAAGGGAACCGGGCAGGGTGGAGAACTTGTAAATGACTCCAAAGGTCAAACTCTGAAGCAGCGACAGGGATCTGATATATGCCCATCAATCACTCAAATGAATTTATTTACTGTCCAAATAATAGGAACCAAACAGCTCACCTGAGGCAACACCAAGTAACTTCTGAATATATATATATATTTTTCTCTTGCACTAGATAGTAATTTTTGTCCTTTTGGCTTGAATCACAAATAATCAGAAGCCTTTTAAGTAAATGGACAATAGGCTGAATTGTAACATTAAGCCAAGTCCCAAAATGTTGGAGGTCACCAGGAGTTATAGCACAGGGCAAGCAAAAAACTCTGTTTTTAAAATAAAATAAAACAAAACACTAAATGTCAATCAAAAATAAAGGTTAAACAGTAAAAGTAAGCATAAATGAAAAATAAAAGTAAAAAATAAATGAATATAAATTAAAATAAAATATTAGTTAAATATAAATTAAAACTAAAGAAAAAGTGAATAAAACTAAAATTAAATATTAGTTAAATATGAATAACGGATAAAATGAAAGATAAGTTAAATACAAAGATAAATTAAAATATATTAAAAATCAAATGAAAAAAATATAAATTGAAAATCAAATTAATATCAATTAAAAATCAAATCAAATATAAATTGAAAATAAAATATAAAATCAAAGTAAAATCAAACAAAATTTTAAAAATCTAAATGAAATATACGATAAAAATCAAATCAAATTTAAATTCCAAAATAAAATAATAACACCTCTCGAGTCGAACTCTGGGACCCACCCATCCATTTTAGGAATCCTAAGGAAGTGAGTTGTCACGGCTTTCTTTTAACCTCCTGGCCCAGGTCTTCAATTCAGGGATCTCCTGTTGGTCTTCCATCCCAGCATTTAACAACTTCCTGCCAGTTTTCCAGAATCAGTCAAAGTTGGTTGTGTGCTGCCACCTGCTGGCTGGTGGTAATAAATAACAGGCATAAAGAGCTGCCTTCCTTTCAGTCCAACCAGTGCGTCCATTTCTGCCACGTTTGCTGAAGGAACAGTCGTAAATCGAGGACTACCTGTACGGTTCACCCCTCATTGCTCTCTTCCCTAATGAAGCTAAACAGATGATTGCAACTCGTGGTTTTTCTCCCACCATCTTGAGATTGTCCAATTTGGGATCAATTGTAATAATCTGAAACATGATCTAGTCAGTTTCACAACTCTGGTATAAATTTCCAGCTTGTTTTTCCTCGCTGATAGAGCAGTTTCTTAACCGTGGCAATTGAATTATACTTTTAACTCCTGAAATGTTTGATAGATCTCCCCAACGGAGGCATTCTCCACCTCCGCCTGTTGACAGGAACAACATCCAGACAAGGTAGTCCATTCCCCAGACAGCAACCCTAAATGCAACTCTTTCTCCCTGACGAGTCAGTCCTTGATCCATCTGCTTCTTGACATGGGGAGGCCACCCCACACCTTTCCCCCAACTCACCCCAGCGTCCGTACTCTCTCGTCGAAGCGAGATTTGCTCCAGTCGATCCAAAGATGGGGTGGCAAGGAAGGAGGGGCTGATGCCCGCTGGGCGCAGGATGGGCAAACTCAGGGATTTGCTGTCCTTCACCCCCTCTTCCACCTTGAGATCGTTTCCTGGTTTGGCTGAAACAGAGAAAAGGAAAATATGGTTTATGTGGACCACTTCCTGTGAAAGCCGCTTCCTAGCAGCCTACTTGGGGGGCAGCTGCAAATATGGGTCCTTGTCCTACTCGGTTCTCCAAGCAGATGCCCTCCGGATCTGTCCCAGGTGGAATCATTCAATATTGTGGTGACGTTGTTTCTTCTGACAGGGTGAAACTGACTAGATCATGTTTCTGTTTGGGCGAAAATGGGAAAATACTGAGGCGGTGGGAGAGAAATGATGTTTGACAGTCCTTAATAACAACCCTCTGGCCAGCAATGGGCTGTAAATCCATCGTTTCTCTCTCACCGTCTCTGATATTTCCTGTTTTTGGGGGGCCAAACAGTAACATGGTCTAGTCAGTTTCACCACGCTCAGAAAAACATCCAGCTTGATTTTTCCTTCCTTTTCGTAGAGCGAAGTTTCTCAAAACTTGGCAACTTTGAAGATGGGTGGAATTCAACTCCCAGAATTCTGGCTGGGGAATTCTGGGGGTTGAAGTCCACCCTAAGCGACCTGTTGTAAGTCAAGGACTACCCATCGTGAGGTTAAGCTCTTGGATCGAATCCCGGTGTTACCTTTCACGCGCAGGTAATGTCCTCCGAAGCGATAGGCTTCAAAGTTGAGCGACAGTGGGGTGTTGGACTGGTCCAAATAAATGTTTACTTTCGACAGATCGATGCCTTTCCGTTCGAAGACCGGAAGCAAAACCTCCCTGGATTGTCCAAATTGAAAAAAACAGGCAGAAATTCAACAGGCGACAGCGCTCAACAAACAGATATCTGACCCCCAAAGAATATCAGCCTCAAACTCCCGTGTGAAAACATGCACTTTTCATTCATTATTATTTTAAATTTATTAATGTATTCATTTTATTTATCGCTCATTTATGAGGTAATCGATGCATATTTTTTATCCATGATTAATTAATGGATTAGAGTCATTTCGATATGAGATGGGCAGCAAAGACGTTTAATAAATATTTTATTTTATTTAGGAAATGGACAAGCTGTCCTCGACTTAACGACCGCCACTGGGACCAGAATTTCCGTTGCTAAACGAAGCCATATTTCTTGAGCAACTTGGACCTTTCCTGCCCCCCTGTGACTGAGTGCAATTGCTGCTGTTGTTAAATTAGTAATGAGGTCGTAAAGCGAATCCGGCTTTCCCGTTAAAACTTTGCCTGTCGGGAGGTCAGAAAAGGGGCTCGCTGCGACCGTCATAAATGCGAGTCGGTTGCCAACTGTCTGAATTTTCATCCCGTGACCGTGGGGATGTTGCAACATCCATAAAGTGTGAAAAACGGTGCCAATTTCCTTTTTTTTCAGTGCCACTGTAAGTTCGGTCACTAAACGAACGGTCGTACGTCGAGGACTACCTATAGAATCATTCGGAAATATTTTGACGGGGCAGCAGGTCACGGAATTACGACACAGAAACCGTTCTCACCCTAAAGATTTCTTCTTCATGGCTGGGGCAATCTCCGTTTCGACGTCCACGTTCAAATCAAATTTCAGAGTGAAATACTCTCTGCTGGGATCCTGGAGAAGAAATATAACTTTTTTTTTTTAAGTCAGTAAATTGGGTTTTTAATGTGTTTTTAAAGTGGTTTTTAAAGTAGTCTTTTTTTTTTTTTAAAGAAGATGTCTTACACAGATTCGTTTGGCAGAGTGTTTTGCAAACGTGGCCCCTTTAAGACGAGTGGACTTCAGCTCCCAGAATTCCAGTTGGCTGGCTGAGGAATTCTGGGAGTTGAAGTAAGCTTAAAGTGTCCCACTTTGACAAATAAGGATTTAGCACAGAATTAAACTTCAAACGATCTGGGGTTGGACTAGAAGACCTCTGAAGTTCCTTCCAACTCTGTGATTCTGTATTCTGCTTTTTTACAGGCAACTCAGAAGCTGAAAGATTCCCCTGCCCATCTGTTTGAGAGGTGACAGACATTAGAGGAGGAATAGGTTGGACTGAGCGGGGGGTTGGACTGGATGACCTCTGAGGGGCCCTATCGACTTGATAATCTTGCGAGAGCTGCCGTTTGGCCTCTGGATCCCATTCAAAACTTGCTAAACGGTTGAGGACTATCTATTTGTAGATTCTGGATAGAAGCAAGGTACGATCGGCAGCCTTACGTCCGTATGTCTCCTTGTTCCTTTCTTGGGCTTTCGAGCTAAATTTCGTTTTTCTCTGCAAGAAACAAGGAAGAGAACGGAATTGGGGTTACAACACAGCATCTCTGCCCATCTGGCAGAGAAATATCTAGATATACTATTTTTCCATGCCTTCTGAAAGCTAGCTCTCCAGGAAATGAGATCAGCTGACCCTGAGGAACTAGCTTTCTGAAGTGCGGGGATGTCTGCTGAACGGCTCTTCCCTACACTCACCCTCTCCCGTCAATCAGCGGTTCATCATCCTCTTCCACATCAGAGGCCGGGCTAGTGCGTGGCGGGCAGGACCGGGTGGAGACGTTACGCGCCAGGATAGACCCTGAAGATTAAGAGTTATGGGCCGGTTAATCCCTGCATTGGGACTCGGAGTCCCTTTCACACGTTACTCTTCCCTCCGAGAGATTCCCTATCCGGCCACATTTCTTTCGACTCTCTTTATTTTATTCCTAAAAGGCTTCTTCTGCATCGGGTGCAAATCCTGCATCGTACAAATTGGCATCTCTACATTTGTGCTTCTCAACCTTGACTACCTTAAGATGGGCGGATTTCAACTCCCAAAATTCCCTGGTGATAATGCATTCCTTTCCTTATTCTCTTGTAATCCTTTCCTCTGCAATCTCGCCACTGCAGGGAGTGGAGACATGCTTACTCCCTTGTAATCCCTTCCTCTGCAATCTCTCTGCTCTAGGGAGTGAGTGACAGAAAACGGGCATGGCTGGCTGGGGAATTATGGGAGTTGAAGTCCATCCATGTGAAAGCAGGCAAGATATATTTATGTGTTGAATGCCTGTCTCGTAACTTAACGATTCTGGGCGGATTGGTCGAGAAACACCACTCTCTGTTGTCACTTAAAAATCACTTAAAATTGGACAAATCAATCAATAGAGTGCCATGCGTGAGAATCAGCTAGAACCCAGCTAGGCTTCAGTGGTCACCTGGAGGCGGAAGGTCGAAGCGGATATGTCGGTCAAAGTGCATCGCCCCGTGGATCTGCCCGTCGCACTCCTCACACAAGTGCAGGGGGCTGTGGTGATTGAGCTGTTCACATTTGGCGTGGTGACAGACCTGGAGGGGGGGGGCAGAGAGGAGAGAAGGGAAGATGGCGGTTTACGAATTATAATCCTCCCGGAGTAGGGGGGTGGGGGGGAAAGTTAGTTATAGAAATTTGGCCCATGGATCTGTTTGGTCTATAGCTTCACATACTGTAGCAACCGGTTTGCCCAGAACCACAAATGTGACCATGGGTGCAGCATCACAAAACATGGCAATTCGCTCACGCACACTGTCCGGACATGCACTGTCCGGACATGCATGTCAAAACCACAGTGATAAGGGACGGGATTGCACCTCAGGTCACCACTATCAATTCGTCCGAACCGATCTGAACCGGCGGAATTCCACCTCTGGTCTATAAGGATAAACAGAGCAAGGCTTCTGAAGGGTATTCAAATTAAAGGAAGAGGCATTCTCTGGCATATATAAGAATGATTTTGCACAGAAGTGAATGGAGAGGCATTCTCTCGCGGACATTAGAAGCAGGAGAAATTGTTTCGCAGGCGCGAGAAGGAAGAGACATTCTCTCATGGACATTATAAGCAGGAAAAATTATTTTGCAGGTGCGAGAAGGAAGAGGCATTCTCCCGCAGACATAAGAAAGGAAATTCTTCTCGCAGAAAAGGGAAAGGAGAGGCATTCTCTTGCAGACATCCGAAGGAGGAGAAATGATCTTGCAGATGGGCGAAGGAGGCAAAATAAAACTGCCGGCTAGTGAAGCAAGAGGCATTCTCTTGCAAGCAAACTATGGACCCCTGTGAAGGAAGCGGCTTCCCCCAATGTTCAAATAAAGGAAGCACTCCCTTGCATACAAGTCAAGGAAGAGGCATCTTCTGGCAGAGCTCCATCCATTGATCACGCAGCCGAGAACTCAGCTCCAACTTCTTGTGTTTTCCACTACTTAGAAAGCACCCCCCCATAAGCTGGGAGGAACCTCAGAGGCCATCTAGTCCATCCCCATGCTCAATGCAGAGCCTGCTCCAGGATTTGAAGCGGCTGTGTCTCAATTTGTGGCGTTTGTGAGTTTGATCCCCACCCCAATCCCCTTGCTTCACCCAGCTCTCTCTGATCCAACACTCGACACTCAAGACCTTTGTAAGTGCACTACCCTGAGACCTTTCGTTGTAGGTCGTCCTCGACTTATGACAGCGATGGAGCCCAAAATTTTGGAGGTTAAACGAGACCATTGTTAAGCGACTTCTGCCCCATTTTGCGACCTTTCTTGCCACAGTCGTTATGGGAATCACTGCAGTTAAGTTAGTAATGTGATTGTTAAGTGAATCCGGCTTGCCCCCTTGACTCTGCCTGTCAGGAGGTTGCAAAAGAGGATCACATGACCCCGGGAACACTGCGACTGTCATAAATACGAATCAGTTGCCTAGCGTCCAAATTTTGATCACGCAACTGTGAAGATTCTACAACAATTGTTCAGTGTGAAAAATGGTCGTAGGTCACTGTTTTCAAGATCCATTTAAACCAGTTTTGACAAATTTAACAATTGCAGTGATTCACTTAACAACTGCAGCAATAAGGTCGTAAAATGGGGGCGAAACCCACTTAACAAATGTTTCACATAGCAACAGAAATCTTGGGCTCAATTGTGGTCGTAAGTCCAGGACTGCCTATACATGAAATAATACAAAATATGCAATGGTGGGATTCAGCCGATTTGCACCTATTCGAGAGAACCGGTTGTTAACTTTCTAAGCAGTTCGGAGAGCTGGTTGTTGGAAGAAATCTTATTTTGTTTTTTCCCACTTTACAGGGCTAATCCTGTAAGGAAGGCAGGAAGGAAACATTCTGGTGGTGTTTCTAGCGTAATCTTACAGAAACTGCCTCTACGGTTAACCCTTATTACTTTGTAACAGCTAAGGTGAAGCGGCCATTAACATGAGTGACGTTGAGTTGGCCACGCCCACATGGTCACATGACCATCAAGCCATGTTACCCAGCTGGTCATTAGGGCAGAGAACCGGTTGTTAAATTTTTTGAATCCCACCACTGAATATATGGCAGGATCAAGATGTATTTTTGGCTGCATTTTAATACAAAATAAAATATAGCATAGCATAGTGGAATGGAATGGAGAACATGACAACATAACATGACATGAAATGGCATAGCATAGCATAGCATAAGATAACGTAACATAAGATAACGTAAGATAACATAAGAACACAACACATTACACACAGGGCGAAAACACTTAGGCCAAATTTCTATGGAGATTCTCAGTCATCCAGGTCATCATAAGTACCTTTTGCCAACATTCCTCCATATTTCCACCCCCCTCTCAAAATTCAGTTTTTCCCAGCCAGTCCAGATCAGAGAGCCCCTCACAACCCCCGATTTTGAAACTTAAAGACTCCCCCCCCCCCAAACGGAGAACATTTGTCCTCCATCCCCTGGCACGCTTGTAAAATTTGAAACAAAATCTGAATTCTTGGTTGATCCTCCAATTTTGATTTTTTTTTCTTTTGGTTTTTTCCAACCGGCTGCTTCCTTCTTCGGGAAGGAGATTTTTCAAAGCAGCCTGGGCAGAATTCCCAAATCCCATTCTAACAGAAAGAGGGAGGGGGTGTCTGCTCTCTTTAGTTGCCAATAAAATCTGAATTCCGCCACCCGCTCCTCCAAACCGGGTTTTAACCCTGTTGAGCAAAGGGTGGAGTGGAGGGCACCCCTGGCTCTCCAACCTGCCCAGACAGCCTCCGGTGGGTGACGCTGCCTTCCTTCCTGCCAGCCAGCCAGCCTTGAAAGACCCATCTACCCCCCTCCTCATTTCAAACCCAATCCATGCACAGAAAAAAAAATGGGGGGAGGGGGTTGAGAGACAGATTGAGGTGTCCAGGAGACTCCGCCTTCCCAGCACCCCAAAAACTCGCGTTCCCCCCGACGCCCCTGACCCGCGATAGGTGCAAGGGAGCCCCCTCTCCACGAACCCCTACCCTTGCCCAGCTTCTTCCTCCGCTGGGGTGGAGGAGACCCGTCTCCCCAACCTGTCCAGACAGCCTCTGGTGACGCTGCCTTCCTTCCTGCCTGCCAGCCATCTAACCCCCCTCCCCATTTCAAAAACCCAGGTTTATTTGGGGTGGGTGGGAGACGGGGGGGGTTCAGAACAGAGACCCCCGTCTCAGGACCCCCCAAAACTCCCCGATCTGCTTCCTTGCGAGCTCTGAATCGCTTCTCTCCAGCTAACCGCGTTCCCCCGACGCGCCTGATCTTGGAAGACCCCCCCTTCCTCCCCTCCACGACCCCCTCTAGGCCCTCCGCCACCCTTTCTTTCCCCCCACCCTTCCCGGCTTTCAGCGCCGGCGAGCCCGGCAGGCCGCGGGCAGGCGAACAAAGGCCCGGAGGGGAGGCGGAGAGCAAGGAGCCCCCAGACTCACCTGGCCCGGCAAAGAAGCGGTGGAGCTTGGCCAGGGGCGCGCACGGGCGCAGCGCTCTGGATAGGGTTGGGGTGCCCGTGGCTTGACTCAGCGGCGGCAATTGGGAGGAGGAGGAGGGGGGGGAGGAGGAGGCAGCCAGGAAGGGCAGCCGACAGCTGAGCCAGACGGATCTCCGCCTGCTTTGCCTGCCCGAGCTTGCAGCCGCCTCTGGCCGGGTGCCTTAATCGCACCCGGCCCTTGCTGCGTTTTTACGCGCCGGCTTGCTGGCTCCTGCTGCTGTCTCTGGTGCTCCCCCAGCGGCCGGCTTGGGAAGACCCCCTCCCCCTGGCTGGCATGCAAAGGATTGGGGAGGGGGCGGCGGGGGAGGCTGGAAGCTTGGCTCCGGGGCTTAGCAGGGATTTTAGCTGGTGGGGGGAGACGCTTCCGGAGGCAAATGGAGAGGCTAGCCGGCCGTGGGGAGGCGCTGCGCAATCGTGCCAACTACAGCTGGGGGCGGCGGGACCGTCTGGACTGTGCCCTTGCAAAGCCAAGGCTGGGCTGGGGTGGGGGGGCACTCAGAGCTGGAGAAAGCCACCCCCCCCGGGCTATTTTATTCCCCCCCCCGCCACTTCCCCAGCAAGTGAGTGTCGGCTTTTGCATTCCCACGAAACAAACGCTGCTACCCAACGAGACAGGCTTGGGCAGCGAGTGGAAAACTGGGGAGGGGGAGGACCATCACAAGGTGGGGAATTGCAAGACTCCCCCGGACCAGGTTTGGGGGGAGGGAGGGGATGGAGAAATGAGAGAAATAAATTTTCTCTCTCTCTTCTAAAGGTGGTTTTAAAAAGATATTTTAGTGGGGTCTTGTTTTTTGGGGGGGGATAGTTTTTAGGGTTTTGCTTAAGATTCTTTTTAAAACATATTTTTAAGATTTCTTTTTTTTTAAAAAAAGGTTTTTTTAAAGGTTTCTTTAAAGGGCAGGTTTTAAGATTTGTTTTGAGAAGATAGGGGTTTTTTTTAGGTTTCTTTAAAAGATACAGATTAAAAAGTGTTTTTTAATTATTAAAAATTATTGAAAAGATTTAGAAGTATTTAAAAGGTACTAGAGTCGGGAACGACTAGCACATATGTGCAGGGGGAACCTTTATCTTTAAAAGATACAAGTGGTTCTCGACTTCATTTAGCGACCGTTCAAACTTACGATGGCGCTGGCAAAAGGGACTTGGGCCTGCTTTTCACGCTTAATGACCGTCGCAGCATTCCCCACGGTCAAGTAATCAAAATTTGGGGGCTTCACAACTGACTCAGGTTTATGACGGCTGCCAAAACCAGGAGACAGGGAATTATAGATCTAGCCTCAGGCATCAAAGGTTCCCCGTGGTCACGGGATCCAAATTTGGAGGCTTGGCAACTGGTTTCGTAGTTATGACCGTCTCTGTGTGTGTGTGTCCCAAGGTCACGTGATCCCCTTGTGCAACCTTCTGACTAGTCAAAGTCAACGGGGAAAGAAAGATTCACTTAATGACTGGGGTGAGAAAGGTCGCAAAATGGGGCAAAACCCGTTCAACAAGTGTCTCGCTTAACAACAGAAATGTTGGGCTCAATTGTGGTCGTAAATCGAGGACTTGCTTGTATTTAAGAAGCCCAGGCCTGTGAATCCGGGGAACAGCCGGGATGACTAAATCTGGCCAGCTGAACCGATAAAAGCTCAGAACAGTGACTCATGCAGCGAGTCAACAGACACTCCCGTCCTGAAAAGCCTGTAGGAGCATGCTCAGTCCACACCTAGCCTTCTTTGTTGTTCTTTGTTGCCACAGCAACATTCAAAGGGGGGGACTGTAAAGCTCCATTTCGGAAACAGCTGTCAAGGGTTCAGAGGCCAGCTTGAGATTTTCCCACAATCCTTTGCGCCTGGAGATGCCAAGAGAGCTCTGACCGCACAGTGCCACCTGTGGGTGCCAGGAGGGAAACGTAGCTCTGCGTCATCAAGGAGAGCTCAGTAGCGGAATGATGCCATGAAGTTGTCATGCTGTAATGATGTGACAGACAGGCCTTGGGAGAGAGGAGAAGAGGCGTTGCCGACGGGACAGTCTGATAAGAGTCAGCGAAGCCCAGGGCTGGATAATAGAAGGGGCGAGAAATTCAGAAGGGACCCTCCCTAGTTTCTCAGGCTGTAAAGGAGACGGAGGGAGAATTGTAATTTCAGACTTGCAAGATTCTTGTAATAGTATGTGGGAGATAGAGGAAAAGAGACACAGCCATGGGAACAGGCAGATAAGAGACAACGTAACTCACAGCAGGCAAAGAAAGTAGCTCAGAAGGGACCCTCCCTAGTTTCTCAGGCTGTAAAGGAGACAGAGGGAGAATTGTATTTTCACACTTGCAAGGTTCTAGTAGTAAGCAGGAAAGACTTTGGGAGACCAGGAAAAAAGAAAGGATTCAGAAGGGACCCTACCTAGTTTCTCATGCTATAAAGGAGACAGCGGGAGAATTGTATTTTCAGACTTGCAAGGTTCCTGTAGGGATACATGGAAAGGATCTCTGGAGTCATGGGAAAAGAGATACAGGTGAGGGAATGGTCAGATAAGAGTTGGCATAACCCACAGCTGCATAATGGGTGGAGAAAGAGACTTAGAAGAGACCCTCCCTAGTTTCTCAGGCTGTAAAGGAGACCGTGGGAGAATTGTAATTTCAGACTTGCAAGATTCTTGTAGGGGTGGGTGACAAGGACCTTGGGAGATGAGACAGCCAAGAGACTGGTCAGATAAGAGACTCCATATTCTGCCCCTGGATATTGAAAGGGGTAAGAAGCTCAGAAGGGACCCTCCCTAGTTTCTTAGGCTGTAAAAAAGACAAGGGAAGGATTGTATTTGCAAAGCTCTTGTCGTGGTCCATGGGAAAGACCTTTAGAGACAGGGAAAAGAAACACACAGCCACGTTATTAACAGCTGCAGCGATTCACTTAACAACCACGGCCAGCAAGTTCATAAAAATGGAGCGAGGCTCCCTTAACAACTTTTTTGTTTAGCAGCAGAAACGTTCGGGCTCCATTGCGCTCACAAGTCGGGGACGGTCTGTCGCTAAACGAATGGTCGTAAGCCGAGGAGTACCTTGTCTTCAACCGAAGGCTCCTAAGGGGAGAATCCTTGAGCAGAGAACCCACAAAGCTCCACCAACCAACCGCAGAGATCGGAAGGAAATATAAATAATCGAATTAATAAACAATTAGCAAATAATTTGTAATTCACAAATAAATGCCAATCAATAAAAGAGGAGAGAAAGGGGAAATTATTGAGCCAAAGCAATGTTTTAAAGCAAGGGGGGGGGGGAAACAGAAGTGAGGTCTGGAAAGGCGTCACCCCAAAAATTTAAGAAAAGCCACCCCCCAAAACTTCAACGCAGCTGATTCTTCATCCAGGGAGAATAAAATGCAGTTTTATTACAGGAAGAGGAGGTCCGATTATAGCAGGGGAAGAGACAGTCTTCCCCGCGGCTAATTTGCAGGCAGACACACAAATTAGGATCTGGCGGCAGAATCAGCCAGGAAAATTGTGGGTATCAGCGCTGTGCCTGGGTCTGGCCGAGGGAAGGGCTGGCGTACAGCCAATTCACACATTACGAGAGGGCTGACCCGGGTCGGACTTCTGCATTTTGGCAGGAGTCTGCAGACGAGCCCGGGGAATTGTCGCTTTTGCGGAATGCTTAACATGCCGCCACGTCCTTTAGGAGAGCAAGATGGGCCCTGGCTGGGGAGGATGGGGAGGGGGTGTCGAGAAAAGAATCTCCCAAAGGAATGGAGCTCAACCGCTGGAACGATTTGCTTAAGAACGGTGGAGGGAAAAGGTTGTAAAACGGAGGAAAGCTCACTTAACAAAGGCTTCACTTAGCAGCGTAACTTTTGAGCTCGGTCATAACCTGAAGGCCACCTGTCATTTCTTATTGACAAGCTGAGTTCTTCCATGCTGCAAACTGGAAATATCCCATGTTTCTAAATTTGGGGGAGAAAGGTTAGAAGTGACATGATAGCATCTTCCAATATTTGCGGGGCTGCCCCAGAGAAGGGGGGGGGGGGCTATTTTCCAAAGCACCAGAAGACCAGACGAGAAGCAACCGATGGAAACTCACTGAGGAGAGAAGCAACCTGGAATTAAGGAGGAATTTCCTGACAGTGAGAACAATTAACCAGTGGAACAGCTGGCCACCAGACCTTGTGGGTGCTCCATCACTGAAGGCTGTTAAGAAGAGATTGGACAGTCACTTGTCTGAAATGGTATAGGATTTCCAGATTGAGCAGGGGGTTGGACTAGGAGACCTCTGAGGTCCCTTCCGATTCTGTGATTCTGCGGTCGTTGACTTTGCGGGAAGCACTCAGGTTTAGAATACCGATGAACCTATCTGGCCAGGATAGATCCTAAAGCCCATGGGGCACTGCTGGTGGACAGGGGGAATTACCTTGACGGCCCTCTGGTTCTCCGTACAGCTGGGATTTTGGCACTGGGGGACGGTCTCCTCCACTCCGGCTTCTTCATCTGGAATTAAAAAGAGAAGAGGAAGACACAGTTTATTGGTCCGGAGACAGTGGGTCTCTAAACACAGGGAGTCCTCAACTTATCGGCCACAACCGGGCCCCAAATTTCTGTTGCTAAGTGAGACCGTTAAATTTAGTTTTGCGAGAGAAAGAGAGAAAAAGTGAGTGAGAGAGAGAGACAAAGGGAGAGATGGGAGGAAAAAGAGGAGGAGAGAGAAGGCGAGAAAGACGGGTGAGAAGGAGAAAGATGGAGAAAAAAAGATGGAGAGAGACATGAGAAAGGGAGAGATGGAGAGAAAGGAGGAGGGAGGGACGGAGGAAAGAGAGATGAAGAAAGAGAGAAAGGGAGAGAGAGGAGGAGAGAGATGGAGAAAAAGAAGGAGAGAGAGATGGAGAGGTGAGAAAGGAGGGAGAGATGGAGAGAGAGGAGGGAAGAAGACAGAAGGAGGGGGAGAGAGAGAAAGAGAAGGAGAGAGAGAGATGGAGAAAGAGAGACAGGCTGCCCACGCTTGCAAATTTTTCTGGCCAGACCCCCCCCCCCCACTTCAGACAAAGGCCCCTCTGTCTCCATGTCTATCCTCAAGCACTTAGTGACAGCCTCCCTATTGGCCAAACGGCCGGGCAAAATTATTTCTGCCCGACAATCTATTATGAATAACAAGGAAAGTGGAAATGGGCAGCTTTTCAGCCAAGAAAAAGGCCACCAAATGAGGAAATCCAGTTGCAACACTGGGATAAACTGGGGGACAATAGGAGAGGAGTGTGTGTGGGGGAGAAAGTTCTCTAAATTATAGCCAACAGTGTGGTGTATTGTGTGTGTGTTGCTTCTCAGTATCGTGGATTTTTCTTTTTTTAAAAACACACCATTGAGGTCATCTAGTCCAGCCCCGACAGGATACGGGTCAAAGTGTGTGAATGCAGCCACGAGCACTGGGTACAAAACACAAGCAGGGTAGGGCGACTTTGCAGCTGTACTGAGTGGAAAAAAACTAAGTTAATTCGTTTTTTTCGATAGATAAAGACGGATGGATTTGGCTTTCGGTGCACAAGACCGGATTTTTTTTTAAAGTGAAATTCACCGGTCAATTTCCTCAGATCAGTTTTCCCTACTTTTTTTAACAGAGGTGAGTCAATTTCATTGTCTCTTCCTACAGATAGCCTTACAGCCATTGCTTTGTCACTCACCTGGTTTTCTTGCCTGAGGTGGGACTAGAACTCACTGTCACCTGGTGATGGGCCCAAAATCACCCAGCCGGCTTTCATGCCTAAGGCAGGACTAGAAATCAACGTCTCCTGGTGATTGGGCCAAAGTCTCCCAGCTGATTTCATGCCTAAGGCGGGACTAGAACTCAGGTCTCCTGGTTTCTAGCCTGACGCCTTTAACCACCTGTTCAGACCCGCCGCATTAAATGCATTATTAAATCAATCAAGGACCACTTGTACAATCGGTCGTAAGTCGAGGACCCCTGGCATAAACCCCACAGACAAAACACTGGCTTCATCTCACAACTGCTTCTCTCCCTCGCCGAAAAACCAGAATCTCTTAAAAGGTTTCGCATTTCAACCCTCCCACAAACCCAGATCTCATAATTACGCCATTATGTCTTCCTCAGAGGAGGAGGAAGAGGAGGAGAATATAATGTTGTAATGTGATATAATGTTGCCGAAATGCACGAGGGGGAGGGGTGGCCATCCCGTCCTTTTCATCTCCCCCTCCCCACTCCTTTCCGACGCAGACCCCAAGCAACAAAAGAGGTTTTGTGACGCCAACATCTGGAGCGGAGCACCAAATGTACAGAATTCTACAGAATTGGGGAGGGACCTCAGGGGTCATCTAGACTGACCCCCCTCTCGGGCAGGAGAGCCTATCACGAGAAGCGTTCTGCAGTCTCCCATTAGTCAGCCGGATAGAGGGAGACCGGCCATTGGTCCCAGCAAGGTAGGGTGAACGTCTGCAAGGTTGCCTTGGAAACGCTTGCAGCCATCTTGACTTTTTTGACCTCTTCCCCCCCACACACGCAAGGATATTCCTGCCTGGAGATCCGATCACACACGGCCTCTTTTCCAAACCCTGCAAGAATCAGATAATTGTGCAGAGGGGAAAAAAAACCCTGTACAATTCTCATGATGGGTAAGCTTGCCCTGTGAGATTTCTTCCCGCACTGCCGGTAGTCCTCGACTTACGGCAGTTTGCTTAGTGACCACTGGAAGTTACGGCATTGAGAAAAAAAGGGAGTTAAGGGCCGTTTTTCACATTTCCGACCGTGGGCGGCATCCCCTATGGACACGAGATCAAAATTCGGACGCTGGACCACGTAAGTGGGCCGGGTCACTTTTTTCAATGGCATTGTAACTTTGAATGGTCACTAAACGAATGGTTGTAAATCAAGGACAATCTGTAGTCCCCACCACCACCACCACCACTTTTGCAAGAACAGCGGGAAGCCAGTCTCTAGGGCGCTGGAGGTTTTGAAGCAGAGACTGAAAAGCCATTTGTCCGGAGTGGTCTAGGGTTAGGGTCTACGGTCTCCTACTGAGCAGAGGGTTGGACTAGACGACCTCCAGGGACCCTTCCAACTTTTGTCCTCCTGTAAAGACCGTCCCGATTCTAGCCATCTCCCACCTGACTTACCCTCCAGATCCTGGGCAATGTTCAGCGTGGAACTCCAGGAGAACTTTTCCACCATGCTTGCCTCCAGATCCATCAAATCGGGGGGCAGCGCCTCCAACTCGTAAGCCCCCCTCTTCTTCCAGTAGAGAAACATCTCGGAGCAGCCGAAGGAAGGAGGCTCCGACTTTTATGTTCTCCTTCGCAATCGTCCGAAGCGGCTTCCTTGCTAACCACTTAGATGGGTCGACCCCCTCCCCAAGCCGAGACCCCCCTCCCCCCCTCAACGAGGCTGGGCCAAAGAGCTGTTTTTTGGGGGCTACAAGGACCCCCTTCAGCCCCTGTAAGCTGAAGTTTTCTGGGAACCGAGTCGGACTCGCGAAGAAACCCAAGCAATGTTCGTCAACTCTGTCTGGACAAAGAGTCCTTTTCTTTCGCCTCCTACGGACATCGTCCATCCTTCATGAAAGGGATCTCGAGCCCGAGACAAGACGGACAGACGGAGGGTGGGTGAGTGGGTGGGTGGGGGTCTGGGAGACCGACTGGATGGGGAAGGCCTGATCCCACCACTCCCCGTCCGAGGAGAGGCAAGAGCAAGCCACGTTCCTTTGATGGGAGTTTGCAACGACAAGCCACCATGGGCTGGCTTCCCGAGCTTGATTAAAACAGATTAAACCAGCATACAAGCCAGCATACAAACCGAAGGCTTCAGAACGATGGGCAAATCTGAGAACAGGCAGTCCTCGACTTAACGACCGCGGTTGGCGGCAGAATTCCCACACTGCTAAAACGTCGACAGCTAAACGAGTCGACGGTGATTTTTACGACGGTTTTTGCTACGGCTGCTAAACGAATGCAGCTGCGGTTGTTAAGTGAGTCACGTGGCTCTTAAGTGAATTTGGCTTCTCCACTGACTCCGCTTGTCCGAAGATCGCAAAAGGAGATCACCTGACCCCTGGGACACTGCGACCGTCATAAGTATGAATCAGCTGCCAAGCATCTGAATTTTGATCACGTGTGGGGCCTGGATGCGACGATGGTCGTAAGTGGGAAAAAACCGGTCCCAAGTCCCTTTTTTCAGTGGCATTGTAACTATGAACGGTCACTAAATGAACTGTCGTAAGTTGAGGACTACCTGTACATCTTAAATTCTAATTATTTTAATATTTGGAGAAACCAGGCTAGATTGTGTGATCCCCTTCGAGAACTCGATCCACCTCAGCAAGAGAAACTTCCCCTCCGGCCTCACCCGAGTTTACGCCCGACCTCGCACGAGACGTGCCGTATATCGGACGAAGTGAGCAGCCGCCCATGAAATCGGTTTGGTGGGCCGGAAAAAAATCAGAGCGGGCTCCTGCTGAATTTTTGTCATTGTGGGCTCTATTCTCTTGCACCATCAAACCTGAGGAATTTCAACTGGTGGACAGAGAGGAGGACGGGATAAATATCTCCAGGTCAATTAAAAGGCGCCGGGGTAGCAACTAGGAGATGGCGAACTCTAGTTCTGGTTTAGGCGGTAAAGGCAGCTGGGTGACTTTGGACCAATCACCAGGAGACGGTGAGTTCTAGTTTTGCAATCGGTACTAAAGCCGACAGGGTGACTTTTGAGCCAATCACCAGGAGACGGTGAGTTCTAGTTCTGCAATCGGTATTAAGGCTGACGGGGTGACTTTTGGGCCAATCACCAGGAGACGGTGAGTTCTAGTTCTGGTTTAGGCGTTAAAAGGCGGCTGGGTGACTTTGGGCCAATCACCAGGAGACGGTGAGTTCTAGTTCTGCAATCGGTACTAAAGCTGACAGGGTGACTTTTGAGCCAATCACCAGGAGACGGTGAGTTCTAGTTTTGCAATCGGTATTAAAAGGTGACGGGGTGAAAAGCGACACGATAGATGGGGTATCCATGAGGTTCCCCCCACCCCCAAGGAATGAAGCGGGGGGGGGGGGGTGTAAGGTGACCCAGAGGGAAGGGTGAAGCCTTCCAGCAACAGGAATGCTTTCTGGGATTAATTCCTCCAGATTTGGCACGTTTTCAACCTAAATTTTGCTGTTTCGGCTTAATGTTTGTTTTCTTTGCTTCGGGGCAGACGGCCGGCCGCTGGACATAATCCCTTTTTCCGATGATGGAGAGAATAAAAGGGATTATACAGTTAAAAAAAACACCCAGCGTGGCGCTATTGTTCTGGGCATCGCACACCGAACCCACAATCTCGCGGCCTCCTTAACAAGCACAATTTAGCAGCCGATTGCACAAGGGGGTGTGTGCAAAAGAAAGTCAATGGTGTGTGTGTGTATGAAAGCTGGATTCATTTAACGACGTTACTAATTTAACAACTGCGGTGATTCACTTAACAACGGTGACAAGAATGGTCGCAAAACGGGGAAACGACAAATGTCTCGCTTAACAACAGAAATGTTGGGCTTCATTGTTGTCCGTAAATCAAGGACTGCCTGTATAACAGTCTCAATGAGGGGGTTGAATGTGTGTGTATGTGCTTGTGTCCTTTTTTTAATGCAATTCGTTTAATCTCGTTTGTTTTTGTTTCTGTAAAAAAAGTTTTTTCGGAGTTTCGTGTTTTACCTTTTTTTAAAAAAAATACTTTTTTTAAAACTAAAAAATACTTTTTTAAAAAATAAAATTACTTTTTTTAAAAACAAAAAATACTTTTTTAAAAAAAATAACTTTTTTTTTAAAAAAAAAAACAAGTTTTCCAATCTTGATTTCACAGCCTTCCAACGTTGCTCAAAGCCAACGCGGACAGCGAGATACCCGTCTGGTTTGTACAAAATGTTTTTAATTTGAATATCGTGATAAAAAACAAAAAACAAACGACCCCGCTATTTGGAGAAGGGAGGATAAGAATTTCGCTGAGGGGGAGGCACCACGCTGGCTTCGAAACGACAGAAAGTCCAGCTGGATCCCCGAGACGAATCCTTCCGAAAGAGGAATTCACGGGCAACGGTGCTCTCGCCTCTGCAGATGCTTCTTAATTTTTAATTTCCCAGCACCGGAGATGTCGTAATTGTAATCCGAGGTGACGTATGGGATCTCCCCATCGGTCCTGGCCTGGAAACAAGAGAAAGGTATGGGGAGAATGGACCAGGACGCTGTTATGGGACTCTCGTCCTTAAGGAGATTCTTCGAGATGCTGAAAATCCAGGACACGGATGACCAAATGCTCCTTTGGACCCCTGAAGCGCCCTTTTATTTGGCAGGGAAGAGGTGGGTGCGGGATGCTATGGGGCAGTTTGCCCCCAAGGCTACCGATCATCTCAATCCGTAAGAATGGAAACGCATCAAGGAGAGGAGCGGCCTAGAATTAAGGAGGAATTTCTTGACAATCCGTGGAAGGGATCGCCACCAGAAGTTGTGGCTTCTCCATGACTGGAGGTCTTCAAGAAGAGATTGTAAAGCATGCAAAGGCAGGGCGAGAAGGAACGGAGGGAAACTACTCCAGGAGAGAAGCAATCTGGAATTAAGGAGAAATTTCCTGACCAAACGGCTTAATGACCGTGTGATTCATTTAATGACCTTAACCACCACAAGAAAAATAGAGCGCAGCTCTCTTATCAACGTTATTACTCAGCCAATAGAAATTACGACTGCGTTTGGGATTGTTAAGTAAAGAGCTACTGTACTTTTCAGCTATTAACTGCAGTCATGAGGACTAGAAACTTGGTGGGTTTTTTTTTTTCTCATATGAAGCACAAACCGACATCACACGAGATGCATTCTCCTCCTCCTCCGGGATCGTGTGCTAAGACCACACACTCCCATTCAGGGCCTTTGTCATAATTCCTCCTCTCTCTATGGAAAGTTGTGCCCCTTTTACAAACAGGGGTACACCCTCGCTTTGATCTTCTGCGTGGCTGCGTGGCACGTCGAGATGTTTGAGCTCAAACCCACCGGCCGGCTGGCCGGCCAAGGAGCAGCATCCCATCGTGCGTAACGAAAGCGCAGCGAGAGGGATTAGAAGAGATCAGCGTCAGCGAGAGGGATTAAAAGAGATCAGCTCTTTGCTGCCCGTTGACATTTATCTCAGCGGCCCGGCGTCCACTTACTTGGTTCAAAAAGACGCAATTGGGGATGGCGATGTTGCCGATCAGCAAACAGTTGACGCGGCGTAAATTCTCCGGAGCCACCGGCGTCAGGATGTAGTAAAGCTTTTTGGTCATGTCAACCCCTCGGACAATTCCTGTTTTAAAAAGAAATGCCTTTGTCCTATTACACTAATATCCTTCTTCCCTCCCTCTCTTCTTACTTTTTCAGCCTTTTTTTTTTATTTTATTTTATTTATATGCCGCCCTTCTCCGGAGACTCAGGGCGGCTTACAACGCGTTAAGCAATAGCCTTCATACTTTTATATATTTTATACAAAGTCAGCTTATTGCCCCCACAAACTGGGTCCTCAATTTACCCACCTTAGAAAGGATGGAAGGCTGAGTCGACCTTGAGCCTGCCTGGGATTGAACTCGCAGAAATTGCAGGCAGCTGGATGTTAATTGCTGCCTTTAGTAGGAGGCATTAGACCCCTACGCTACACAGGCTCCTTTTAATTTCCTTTGTATTTTTAGACTTCGATAAACTGATTAAAAAGAAAAGTGAAATTGTGACGAGACGAGCTCTTCGGTTCGCCCCGAATCCACGTGCCAATTCGTGCCAATTATTCGCGCCCCGCTTACCGAAGCCCAGGCAGTCGCAGAGGGGCGTCTGCGACGACGACAACACCACCGGCCCCTCTGCTTTACGCGGCACCTGATCCGGCAGGTGACACAGGCCGACCCAACTGGCGTTGAGGGAACACAAAATGTGGGTAGGGGCCACGTCCACATGGATCACCTTGAGGGCAGTGGCAGTGAAGGGCACCTGGGAGGGGAAAAACAGGAGGTCAATTCGTTGGGGTCTTTTTGTCGGGGCGACAGGCGAATACATCGCCGAGCCCAGGTTTGGTGCCACAGGGCAAAATAATACCTGAATTAAGGGTAGGAAGGAGGAGTAAGAGGGAGACAGGTGTTCAGGAAGTGCCTCGGGTGGCAGAGATGGAGGAGGAGGGATTTAGTTTAAGGGAGATGTTAACCAGGTAGAGGAAATTCTGCAGGGATATTGATAAAAGGAGACTATTGGTAGCTCAGGGTTGAAATTGAGGGGTCCCTGGTGCTCTTTGGAGCCTGGAGGTTTGATTTATTTGCTCAGCCTCAATTCCCTCTGCCTGTCAAGTCTGCCCCTGGCAGAGCCTACCTGATAGGGTACCAGGTTGGGTAGGGGTACCATCGATTCCACGTTGGGGGGCTGCAGCTGGCCCAGGTAGCCCACCATGGTGAGGTTCCTCAGGGTGCTGCTGTGCGCTCGCCTGCAAGGAACGAAGCGGAGGTACATCAGGAGCCCGGATAGCTCAGCAGACTAAAGCATTGTAATTAACTCCAGCTGTCTCCAATTACTGTAAGTTCGAATCTCACCAGGCTCAAGGTTGACTTTACAAAGCTGACTTTGTATAAATATACAAAAGTAAGGAGGCTATTGCTTAACGCATTGTAAGCCACCCTGAGTCTCCGGAGAAGGGCGGCATATAAATAAATAATTTAAAAAAAAACATCAACAACGGGAGACCTCGACTTACTACCACAACGGAGCTCCCCCCCCAAATCTCTGTTGCTAAAGGAGATCACGTAACTCCAGGACATTGTGACCGTCGTAAATACGAGTCAGTGGCTGAGCATCTGAATTTTAGATCACGTGACCGCGGGGATGCTGCAACGGTCGTAAGTGTGAAAAAACAATCTTAAGTCGCTTTTTTCCAGTGCTGTCGTTAACTTGGAATGGTCACTAAACGAACGGTCGTAAGTGGAGGAGCGCCTGTATTAGTTTGTGCAAGATGGGCATGAGGCAGAAGGTAAAAGGTTTCTCCATCTCAAGGGGCAGCAAGATAATGACGGAGAGTCCTCTTCTTACGACCAGCAGCGGGCAGCGGCTTTTCCCTTGTCGTTAAGTGTGAAAAACGGTTCGTAAGTCACTTTTTTCCCCCTCGTCCCAAAGGAGGGGGAAATGACCGTTTTTCTCACACTTACATGATACTGGAAATTCTGGTCGCCATTGCATTTTTTGGTCACTAAACGAATGGCTGTAAGGACTTTGGGTACCCTATAAATTTAACCCAGAAAATATCCAATATATATATATATATATATATATTGGTGAGATCGGAACACCTGAAAGAAAAATTTATTTATAATCTGAATTTTATTTTTCTTTTTTCTCCTGCCTTTCCCGTCTCTGAGCTGGTACGTACCCTATGCCGGGGACTCCGGCGCCTGGAAATTTGGCCTGGACACACAGCAACTGATGCCCAGGCTGTGGAGCATGGGTGCCTCCGTGGTTCTGGCAGTGTTGCCAGCTTTCGTCGGGATGCTTCCTTTTGAGGGAAGGTTTCCCCCGGGTGTGCAGGCCGGCGGTGCCGCGGATGTAGTCGGTGGAGAGCTGAGGCAGCTCTTTGAAATCCTCGGCGCTGAGCTGGACGACGTGGGTGGGCGACAGCGAGCGGATGACGTCGATCAGGAGCAGCAAGCCAGCCCCTGGCAGACGGGGGTGGGGGGGAAAGAAAGGAGTGGGGGGCGTTTTATGACCCGACTAGGTACTGTCATCAGTGCTAGAAGGAAGGGTGGGTTTGCAGAGAGGAGGAGGAGGAAGAAAAGTACTGTGGGGTCCTTGCTGCTGAGTTTGGTGTTTTTCTTGGAGACGTTTCATGACCCAACAAGGTAATGTCATCAGTGCTAGTGATTGTTAACGATTACTGTATTGTTACTACAGTACTGATGACATTACCTAGATGGGTTATGAAACGTCTCCAAGAAAAAACCCCCGCTCGGAGAGCACCAAGGACCTCATAGTCCACCTCCTTCTCCCCTCTTCCCCTTCTCCTTCTCATCTACTCTTAAAAAAAAAAAAAAAACCTTCCCTTCTAGCACTGATGATATTCCCTAGCTGGGTCATGGAAACGTCTCCAAGGAAACAGCCCAGCTCAGAGAGCACCGAGAGGACTCCGCTGTTGAACCCTGAGCTACAAATATTCTCTTCTATGGGTCAGCTTCTCCCTCAGAAACAGGGGAAGGCAGGAATATCAAGGTGCCCGAGCCAAGGGCAGGAGGGAAGGAAGGACCCATCATCCCCTACCCTTGAACTCTAAAATGACAGAGAGACCGAGCTGGAAGCAAATCGCATGTTTTTATTATTTCAAACCCTGGTTTCAAGCTCTCTTGGAGCCATTCTAACAACTTGGGACCCAGCAAAGTCATGGAGCGCCGAGGGATAGAAGACCCCTCCACAATGTTAAAAAAAATAAAATAGATGTGGGAAGGAGGAAGAGTGGCTTGACAGACCCTCCCACCCCCGCCTACCTTTCACCCAGCCCATGGTGTTGATCAGCAGAGGGACGTCTCTCTCGTAGCCTCCGAAGACGTATTTTAGGGTGTCGAGGTATCGCTCGGTGTCGTGCTCACAAGAGGCGTCCCCGTAGTAGGCCATTTTGCGAGGGGGGCGCTGGTGGGCGAACGGCGGACCTGAAGCGAAAAGAGGCATCAGGGATGAAAATTGCATCTATCCATCTATCTCCTATCCATCGATCCATCCATCTCCTATCCCCCCCCTCTCTGTATGTATGTATGTATGTATGTATGTATGTATGTATGTATTTAAGTATATTTCTTAACTGTCCATCACCCACCCTTAATAACCAACTTGCTTAGCAACAGAAATTCTGGCTCTCACTTTTCTTTTGCTCCTCATTTTTCTCTACTGCCCGTCATCCTAATGTCAAAAGTCCCTCAGGCTGTTTCTTTGTTTTTTCAAAGCTGTTTTTTTTAAAAAAATAAAATAAAATCTGCAAGCCACCTACCCAAAAGGGGTTCCCGCACATTCACCAGGGAAATGCATCCCGGTGGGGTGAACTCCGGCTGCCCCAAATCGCATTCCAAGTATTCGAGGCAGGGAAGGCTGGAATTGAAAAAATATAAGAGAGAAAAACAATCCGGGAATAATTCAAGAAAAATACAAAACAACAGACCGAGTTTAAAGAGAGCCAGAAAGGGGGTGCGGAGGGGGACGGACCACTCACCGGTTTAGTAAAAGATTCATCAGGTATCTGTTAAATGTTGATTTTCCGACGCTTTTCGGGCCACAAACTAAGATAACTGGGCAGCCTTCATCTTCCACTAATAAAAGCAAGAAAAGAACCTTTTGAGATAAGATTTTGGGGTGAAGATTCAAGAATTCAGCACGGGGAGGGAATTCGGAGCACGGGGGGGGGGGTCCTCGATTTAGAAACCGCAATCAGGAAATGCACCAACAGACGTTGGAAGTCAACGTTTCCTTCTCTCCCCCTTTCCTCGGTGCTTTTTTCCTCTTTTCCTTTTTCGCTCCCGTTTTCCCGTTGCTTTCTTTGCGTTTCTATGTTTTGTATTTTGATCAATTCATAAAAAACATTCGAGGAGAAGGGCTATTTCTAAAGAGAAAACAGCAACAACCACAAACCTCAACCATTGCTCCTGAGCTACTCACCCTGGCAAGCGTGGATCAGCTCCCCGATGGCCGAACGCATGCTCTGGGATATCAGCAGGCCGCTACCGGGGTCCAGCTGCCCAAGGCCGGCAGAAGCCAGCACTGGATCTTCTGGGATGACAGGGAAAGAGCCTTGTTTCTAGAGAGGAAAAGAGAGGAGGGGGATTAGCCATAAGGGACCTTGGAGGAGGCAAAAATCAGAAGGAAGGCATGCTGTGGTTTCGCTCTTCTGCACAGGAGCAATGGTCACTCTGGACACAATGTTTTTCCTTTCCTTTCCTTTCCTTTTCCTTCCTTCCTAGTTTATTGTCTTTCTTTTTTTTTTTCTTCTTTTCTTTCCCTCTCTCTTTCCTTTCTCTTTTTCTTTCCCTCTCTTTCTTTCCTTTCTTTCTTTCTTCCCTTTCTTTTCTTTCCCTCTCTTTCTTTTCCTTCCTTCCTTCCCTTTTCTCTCCCTTTCTCCCTTTATTTATCAATTTCTACAGCCACCTCTGTAAAACCAAAGGTGTTTTTTTCCGAAAGGCAACTGAACTTTCTTGCTTTTTATTCTTCTTTCTCCTTTTTAGAAAACGCTTTGCCTCTTATCCAAGAAGTTTCTTCAATTGTTCAGTGAACTTCGTTTAAAGCGGCCGTTGAAAAATTACTGAAAATTTAGCGATCGTTTCAATCGTGGGCTGTTAAGTGCTAAAGAGCGGCTGTACTTTTAGGCCCATGCGGAACTCACTTTCGCTCTGAAGAGCTGGGCGAATTCCGGGTGGCTGAGAATGAACTGGGTCACCGGCGTGTCCAGCTGCTCTAGCAAAAGGATGGAGCAGTCTGGCCGAAAGCTTTTGAGTAGTCGGACTCGGGATTCTGAAAAACAAAGGAGGGAGCCAGAGATTTAATTCAAGCAAATATATGGAATTAACAAACCTGGTCACCTCGCACTCCTTACCCTGGGGTACAAAGTGTGCTCGCAGGACGGCCTTGGCCTCCTGTTTCACCTCCTTCTCCGATTTTTCCGGGTCCTCGATGCCGGCGGCAGCTTCGATGGTGAGGGCGCAGTAAGTGTGGGGGGAATAGAGGTCGTAAGGGGGCTGGTCCGGAGCAATGGTGAACCCCAAAACCTGCACGGATCCATACAGGCATGTCAGGCGACACTTGCCCGTGAAGGTCAGAGTCTGGAGGGGAAAAAAAAAAAACCCAGAACAAGATTGGAGACACAAAACTGTTATGGGTGATCCCCGACTTACGGCGATTCATTTAGCGACCAAAATTACGACAAAACACTTAAAACATGTGATTTTGGAACACTTTTCAGAGTTTGCGACCGATTTGCACATCCCTGTGGTCACGTGATCAAAATTGGGCCCCCTTGGCGGCTGATTCATACTTACGACGGTCGCGGTCTCTGATCCCGTTTTGCAGACCTTCCCAATAAGCGAAGTGAACAAGGGAAGCCGGATTTCACTTAACAGAAACCCTGTTGCTAACTTAAAAATGGCAGGGATTCATTTAACGACCAAGGTCGTAAAAGGGGGCAAAAAACCTCACTTAACCACCGTTTCGCTTGGGAATGAGAATTTTTGGGCTCAATTGTGATCGTAAGTTGAGGACTGCTTGTATTCATTATTTAGTCCTGGGGGGGGCGGGAATCCAGTGGGGAAGACACAAAAAGCCCCCCCCCAAAGGGGAGGAGCCCCCCAAAGATCCACCCACAACGACCTGCCATTCAAATAGCATCCAAACGCGGAAGCAGCTTATAAAAACAAAAAGCACCGCCCCCCAAGGAAATTTGCATGGCCCCGCCCCTCTCGTTTGCATGGCCCCGCCCCTCTCACTTGTTCTGCAGGGAGCAGCACCACCGCGCGGCCTTCGCGGGCTTCGGCGGCCGTCAGCGTAGCCGGCTCAGCGGGGAGCTCCGGCGGAGGCGGCTTTTCTCGGCGAGGTGCCCTGTTTTGGAGCCGTTTCGGGCCGACCAAGCGGCGCCCGCGGCGCCGGCTCGCCATCCGAGCCTCCCCGGTGCAGCGAGGAGGTCTCCACAGCGACGGCTGGGCCGTAGTCTCGCGAAGTCTCGGGGACTCTCGCGAGAGGACAGCCCGCCACGCCTCTCGCCCTCCTCCTCCTCCTCCTTTTGTGGTGTTGATAGAGCTGCGAAACAACAGACAAGCCCCTTCTTCACTTGGATTGTACCTTCCGGGAATGTTTCAGACGGTTGAACTAAAAAGAAGCCCTTAAAGATCTGCAAAGAGCAAAATGATTTAACTTTTATTTATCTTTTTGGAGATGATGGGAGGGGGAAACCTTTTCCTAAATATTCATTCCCAGGAGAGGAAAAATCACATAGCCAGAGGAGAAGATGGGTGGGCTTCCACTCTCCAGAATTCCCCACCTTAGCAAATCTGCAGCAAAAGGTTAATGGGGATTAAACTTTAATATTAAGAATGAATAGGGTAATCAAAAAATATTATATACTTGTATAAAAAACTAAAATAACATAAGTTTTAAGACTATAATGTATCCTAAAACAGGTTAAAAATACTGTTTGTTTTTTTTTAAAAAGGGCCAAAAAAATCAATTTTTAAAATCAATTCCTGCCCTGGGATCACCAATCCCATCCATGGGCTGGCTGGGAAGCATGGGCTGCGTGGTACACCGCCTGCCCTCTGTAAAAAGCCCGAATCCACACGTGTCGCGCGGGGCGGGGCGTGGCCGGAGGGGCGTGGCTGGCGCGCCTTCATTAGCATGCCACGCCCACCCCCTGGTGACGTCACGCGCGTCTCTGCCCGGGCCAAGATGGCGGCGCTGCGCTTCTTTTGCCGGCGGGCGCAGTGAGTGGGGGGGGCGCGCAGGCGAGGTGAGCCTGGGGTGGACTTGGTGGTGGCGGTGGGGTCTTTGCCGCCTGAGAGGGCTGGGGAGGAGCCTTTGTGCGGGTTGCTCTGCCGGGCTGGGCATGATGGGACCGTCCCTGCAGGCAGAGCTGGTTTGCAACCATTTGGGACTCCAGGACCCATGCGCCTCTGCCGGCCCTTGCACGCCCATTGAACCAGGACCACCTTTGCAAAGGCTCAGCCCTTACTAGACTGAGCTGGAGTTGCACCAAGGTTGGGGGGGGAGGGTGGGACTCCAAGACCCATGTGCCACTTCTGGCCCTTGCGTGCCCGTTGCCTACCTTTTGCACGCTCATTGCACACCGATTGAACGAGGGCCACCTTTGCAAAGACAGCCCACCCACCCCAGGCCGAGTTGCACCAAGATTGATGGGGGTGGGACTCCAAGACCCATGTGCCTCTTCTGGCCCTTGGGGAGCCTTGCGTACCCGTTGCATACCTTTTGCACGCTCATCACACACCCCATTGCACAGGGACTCTCCTCTTCCCATCTTTGCAGAGACGCACCCACACACGGCCGCCGCTGAGCTGGAGTTTGCGCCACAGTTGGTAGGGGTGGGACTCCAAGACCCATGCGCCTCTTCTGGCCCTTGGGGAGCATTGCATACCATTTGCACACTCATTGCACACCCCCTTGCACGGGGACCTTCTTCCTGTCTTTGCAAAGAGCCCCAGGCTCAGTTACATAAACGCGGGGGGACAAATTGTACATTTTGAGAAAGACCGTCGTCCTTTCTCTTCCAGCGTACCATGGAGGAGGCCATCTTTGCCCAGCACAGTGTGCGGGTCCTTCAAGAGCTCAACCGTCAGCGCCAGAAAGGCCAGTTTTGCGATGCCACCCTAGCCGTGGGCAGCCTGGTTTTCAAAGCCCACTGGAGCGTCCTGGCTTGCTGCAGTGCCTTCTTCCAAACCACTTACAACGACGGCGTGGCCGCTAGCAAAATCATCCTCCCGGATATCTTCGTGGAAGCCTTCACCCTCCTCCTTGACTTCTTCTACACCGGCCACCTAGCCGTCACCTCGGACAACCGGGACAAGCTGCTGGAGACGGCCAAGGAGCTCTGCGTCCCCGAGGCCATCCAGCTGTGCCAGGAGTTTCAAGCCGGCCTCTCGCAGAGCGGCGAAGTTCCCAGCGACGAAGTTCCCGATGACACTTCGCCGGCGGAGGAATCGATTTGCGAGGCTGAGCCCCCCAACCCCCCCGCCTCGGAAAGTCCCCAGACCCGGGGCATCAAAGGAGCTCAGGGGCCACAGGACGGCCCCGCCCTCCCTCGGGGGAAGTTGAAAAGGCTCCCCAAAACTAACGTTGTAAGCCACGCAGGCGACGTAAAGGATACCCCGGAATGTAAGGAACTTAAACGGCCCCTGAAAAACGAAGCCGCCGAGGACGCGGGCGCCAGTCATGAGGTTGCGTGCGGAGTAACGTGCTCTCTAGGAATTGCCCTTGTCTGCTCCTGACCCAGAAAAATGGGGGGAAGTGGGGAGGGGAGGGTTGGGGGGGTGCGTAAAGGTGTGGTGGAAGCAGGGAAATTTATGGGGGTCTTGAAAAAATTGCGGGCAATTTGATGCAGGTTGCTCTGTTTGGAGAAGGGCGAATTTGGAGTGCCCCTAACTTATTTTTTTTTTTAAATGTTTACATGTTTGGACTGGTCAAGCAACCAGCCCTCATTGAGGTCCTGGGACAATGTAGTCCGATTCTGCTTTTGAGCGGGGGGGAGGTATTCTACAAGCAGCCATGTTCTTCCTTCCCAGCAGGAGACCCCAGAGGTCCTGGGGTCGAGCGATCTCCCTTCCGAAGATCACAACGGAGGAAGGGAAAAAGATGACACGGATGAAGATTATGTCCCCGATCAAAAGAGCATCCGGGCGAGAAAAAGACCGTCTTTAACCAGAGCCTCTCGCAGCAGCAGCGGCGGCAGCTCCAAAAGCACCGGAAACGGCCACCATCACAAGGCTGCGGCCCTCAGACCCCGCAGAGGCACGGCTGAACCAGTTGAATGTCCCACCTGCCATAAGTCTTTCCTCAGCAAATATTATCTGAAGGTCCACAACAGGTAAGTTTGGGGCGTCTGTGGAGGGAGGAAATAAGGGTGTCGGGGTCTCCACGGATGCCCTAATTAAATCAGGAGCCTCGAGCCAAGCGTCAAAAGAAATCCAGCTATTTGTTAGGAGCTTCATGTCAGCACGTTCCCAAGTGAAGCCTACGTAATTTACGGCCCCAATTATGACCCCATTTCCCTCCTCCTGCCCAGGGTGCATCATCGATCACATTCATGGGTTGTAGAGATCACTCTCCCCCAGCTGCTGTGGGTAACCCTGGGATACAGCCTTGAGAGAGATAAGCATGGAATCTATTTTTGGCTGCTGTGCCATTTTGCCGGTTTCTTATTCTCCTCTGGTCTATGGTAACTCGAGAGCAGGCCAGGAATGACCAGTGATTAACTAACCCCACCCCTGAACAAGCAATGATCAACCTCCTTGGAATGACCGATGATCAGTTTTCTAGGAATGACCATGCTCAAACTCACTCCCTAGAATGACCATTCATAAACCTCACTCCCTGGTCGACCTCATTCCCTGGAATGACCAATGATCCACTTCACTCCCTGGAATGACCAGTCATCAGCCTCCCTCTCCCTGGAAGGACCAAAGTCCAACATTGCTAATTCGACCCGTTTTTGTGATATTTTCCTCCACTCCTTGAAAGGAAGCACACGGGGGAGAAGCCCTTTGAATGTTCCAAGTGTGGGAAGTGCTACTTCCGGAAGGAAAACCTGCTGGATCACGAAGCCAGGAACTGCTTGAGCCGGTCAGAGCAGGTATGTGAAACAGCAGGTCCCTTCTCCTGGTTGGAGAGTTGGAGGGTCATGGACTTTGGGAAAGCCACCATTGGAGGACCCGTACTTGCGTGGGCAGGAAGCCAATCTTTGGCCAAGTAGTCAACTTGGAAAAAGAAAGCTGGCTTGTGTTGCAAACCTGGCTTGCGTTGCAAAGCTGGTCTCGGAAGTTCTCCAGAACCTCCTCCTAAGAGGAAAGCAGCTACTTCACAGGGCTGGGAAGGTGGGTGGAGTAAGATGGAAGGCTTGTTAGTGGTTTCAGCTTGACTCCTCTCTCTTGTCTTCCCCCCCCCCCTCTCCTCCCGTCCCCCACCAGGTGCACACCTGTTCTGTCTGTCAAGAGGTCTTCAAGAAGCGGGTCGAACTCCGGCTGCACATGGTGACCCACACGGGCGAGATGCCTTACAAGGTGAAGCCTGCCTTGCGCTCGAGTGTGTGTTGCTGGGCACGAACGGGTGGCGCGCTGAGAAATTGCTCCTGACAGCCCAGCTGTGGCTGGACCCATGCTTCCCAGCCCTTAGAGCTGTATGTGAAAACTGACATGCATGTCGTAGAAACCGCCATTGAGGGAGAATTCAGCTTCTGTTGTGCATCTTTGTTGAGTTCTGCTGTGACAGCGTGATTGGAATTGGCAACCTGACCCAATTGAAGCACGCTGGGGAGTGGGAGTGGGAGTGTGGGGGGGAAGGAAACAGCTCCAGTCCTCACCTTGTCTCGGTGGCCCCTCGGCGCTAAGCGACGCCCGCCTCTTTTGCAGTGCTGTTCCTGCATCCAGCAGTTCATGCAGAAGAAGGAGCTGCAAAGCCATCTCATCAAGCTGCACGGCGCACCGAAGCCGCACGCGGTGAGTAAGCATCAGTGGGGTGTTCCATTCCAAGAGGTGGTATTAAGCCGGTTCGGGCGAATCCGTAGCGTCGACTGTGTTTGGGCCACTGCACTGCCCCGGCGTAATGCCGTCCTATTTAGCCACATTTTCAAGGCTGGGCACATTCACAAAGGCACGCGGGTGTGGCAAACCAGTAGGAAGAATATTGAAAACCCGCCGTTCCTCCTCCCGCGACAAGCCGCTTGAGACTTGGCGGGAGGAAGGAAGCTTCCAACACTGACAGGATAGAAGCAACCTGCCCCTTTCCTCATCCGGGCCCGTCTCTTCTCCTCCAGTGCTCCTCCTGCTCCAAATGCTTCCTCTCGCGCACGGAGCTGAACCTCCACGAAGCCTTCAAACACCGGGGCGAGAAGCTCTTCGTCTGCGAAGAGTGCGGCCACCGCGCGTCCAGCCGGAACGGCTTGCAGATGCACGTTAAGGCCAAGCACAGGTGCCGGCAGGGGAAGGAAGGGGCGAGCTTCAGCTTGCTGGGGACGCTGCAGTCTATCTGACGGGGTGCTTCCTCTCCTCGCCAGGAACGAACGGCCGCATGTCTGCGAGTTCTGCCAGCACGCCTTCACCCAGAAAGCCAACCTCAACATGCACCTTCGGACCCACACGGGCGAGAAACCCTTCCAGTGTCACCTCTGCGGGAAAACCTTCCGCACGCAAGGTACCGGGAGACGTAGTTCTCGGCTGCCTCCTCTCTGGCGATCTGGCTGTAGCATGGGGCCGAGGTGTTGACTCCACCGCAGGGGTGGGATTCACTTAACTTTGCTACCGCTACCGCAAATGTAACCACGCACGATTAGCCACCTCTATGCATGCGCAGGGAGCGTCAAAAACGGGACGTGATTACATCTGGGTGAGTGGGCGGAGCCACCTACAGTCTCCGCTACAGATTCGATCGAACCGGATAGAACTGTCTGAATACCATCATTGCTTCGCCGGCTGAACGGGAAGCGAGTTGGATCATCTGGACAGAGCAGGATTCTTTCCGGCTCTGCTCAGGTAGTCCTCGACTTACAGCCACAGTGGAGCCCCAGATTTCGGTTGTTAAGCGAGACATTCGTTAAGTGAGTTTCGCCCCATTTTTACAGGGTGGTTAAGGATATCCCTGCGGTTGTTAAGGTAGTAACAATATTGCTAATTGAACAGTATTGATTTTGCTTGCCAGAAGCTTGCACAGCTTGACCCACAGGACGCTGCAACCATTATAAAGATGAGCCACTGGCCGAGCACCTGAATTTTGATCACGTGAGCGTGTGGATGCTAAAAACGGTCCTAAGTCACTAAGCGAAACTCACTTAACTGTCTCACTTAGCTTCCAAAACCTGGGGATCAATTGTGGTTGTAAGTTGAGGACTACCTGTTGATGCCACACGCTAAATTAATAACAATCAGGCTTAACGCATTGTAAGCCGCCCTGAGTCTCTGGAGAAGGGCGGCATATAAATCAAATTTTTTTTAAAAAAATCAGGATCAGGTGTGTAGCAGTGGTGCGATGGCCTTGACATGGAGCTCTCGCTTCACAATCAGGAGGCTGTGAGTTCGATCCTAGGTAGAGACAGATATTTCTCTCTCTCTGAGCACAATGAGAATATATATATCTGCTGAACGACACTCCGTACTGGCAACAGGAAGGGCATCCGGCCGTTCAACCCTCTGCTAGCTCCATTCAGTTGCCCAGACTGCACTCCACAAGGGATTATTAAAAGATAATGATGATGAACCACCAGGATCAGGTGTGTCTCCCCGTCTAAGCTCGGAAGGACGCCCAAGAAATCCGGTCACAAGTGTGAGACAAAGCCATCTCATCCTGCTCATCTCTTATCTGATTTTTGTCCTTGCCCGCAGCGAGCCTGGATAAGCACAACCGGACTCACACGGGGGAGCGCCCCTTCAGCTGCGAGTTTTGCGCCCAGAGGTTCACTGAGCGAGGCCCGCTCCTCAGGCACGTGGCCAGCCGGCACCAGGAAGGACGGCCGCACTTCTGCCAGATCTGCGGGAAAACGTTCAAAGGTAACGGCCGGATCGGGGAAAACCCGCGCCACGTTTCTCCCACCCTGCGAAGGAAGGCGCTCACCCAGTGGCACCCTTTCCTGGGGGGTGGAGCAGGGAAGGCCTGGTTGACTCCAGACTCTCTCTCTCTCTCTGTGGGGATCAAAGGTGTGGGATCCCGCCTCCGCTTAACCGGTTTTCTCCTCGTAGCGGTGGAACAGCTGAGGGTCCACATCCGTCGACACAAAGGGATGCGGAAGTTCGAGTGTACGGAATGCGGGTACAAATTCACACGGCAGGTATTGTGTGTGCTGGCTTCTTTCCGCCTTCTATGAGCCATGGTGGTGCAGTGGTTAGAATGCATTACTGCAGGCAAACTCTGCCCACTGCCTGGAGTTCAATTTTGACCGGTTCAAGATTGACTCGTCCTTCCGAGGTGGGTAAAATGAGGACCCAAAATTGTTGGGGGGCAATAATGCTGGCTCTGTAAACCGCTTAGAGAGGGCTGTAAAAGCACTGTGAAGCGGTATGTAAGTCTAAATCAGGGGCCAGCAACCTGTGGCTCTGGAATATGTGTCCCCCACCCCTCGCCCTCCCTTCCCAGTCACTCCTCACCTGGCCTGAGAAGGTAAGGGTGATGGAGAAGCGGCTAGGGCAGAGACAGAGATACAGAGAGAACAGGAGAGAGAGAGACAGAGATACAGAGAGATGGGGGAGGGAGGGGAGGCAGAGATATAGAGAGATGGGGAGAGAGAGAGACAGATACAGAGGGGAGGGGGAGAGAGACAGAGAGAACGGGAGAGAGACAGAGATACAGAGAGATGGAGGGAGGGGAGGCAGAGATTGAGATACAGAGAGAACAGGAGAGAGACAGATACAGAGAGATGGGGAGGGGGGATACAGAGAGATGAGAGAGTGGGACAAAGAGGGAGAGAGAGATGGGGAGGGGGGCAGACAGAGATACAGAGAGATGAGAGAGGGACAAAGAGAGGGAGAGAGAGATGGAGTGGGGAGGCAGAGATACAGAGGGAGAGAGAGACAGAGACAGAAGGGAGGGAGATACAGAGAGAACGGGGAGAGACAGAGATATAGAGAGATGGGGGAGCGAGGGAGGCAGAGATATAGAGATGGGGAGAGAGACAGATACAGGGGAGGGAGAGAGAGACATAGAGAGATGGGGGAGGCAGAGATACAGAGAAATGGAGAGACAGAAAGATACGGGTGGGGAGAGAGATATAGAGAGGGGGAGAGAGAGAGAGAGATTCAGAGAGGGGAAGAGTCATCAGTGGAACAACTTAATTCCAGAGGTTGTGGATGCTCCATTGCTGGAGGATTTCAAGAAGAGATTGACTCTTATTTGTCCAGAATGGTCTAGGGTCTCCTGTTTGAGCAAGGGGTTGGACTAGAAGTCCTCCAAGGTCCCTTCCAGCCCCTATGATCGTATGCTTGAGAGCAGACAGATGACAGACAGATGGAGGGATGGATGAATGGACAGACAGACAGAAGAGCTTGTGGGTGCTCCATCACTAGAGGCCTTTTAAGAAAAGACTGGACAGCCATTTGTCTAGGAGGGTTGGACTAGAAGACCTCCAAGGTCCCTTCCAATTTTGTAACCCTTGTGTCCTGAAGGCAACGAGGGGGTGGTTGAATTTAGGGACCTTCCTTGACTTTCTCCCCCGTCTCTCTCTCTCTCTCTCTCTGCCAGGCTCACCTGAGGCGCCACATGGAAATCCACGACCGAGTCAAGAATTACAATCCTCGCCAGAGGAAGCTGCGCAACCTGGTTATCGAGGACGAGAAGGTGGTGGTGGTGGCTTTGCAGGCCCCCAACGTCCTGGAGGTGGGCTCCGCGGAGGTGATCGTGGAGGCCCTGGCCCAGAGCGGCCCCAACGTGGGTCTCCCCACCGGACAGAGACTTTGCTCCAACGAGAATTTGGGCCCCGCCGAAGTCACGGAACAGGCCTTCCTCATCACCATCCCGAACAACTGTGGGATGTAGCGACGTGCTTCCCATAATAAAAGATGAGCCAACCGTTTTGTCTGGAATGGTTTAGGGTCTCCCCCTGGGCAGGAAGACCTCTAAATGCAGTTTCTGTCTCCTATTTTTTTCTTCCGGCAAAAAATGGAATATTTTTCTCCCTTTTATCAAACTCTTCATGTCCCTTAGTTACACAACCAGGCGTAAAAAAATTTGCAAACACGTTCTTTCTCTGGTTTTACGACTTTTTCCCCCTCTCACTGGAGGGGAAGAAACCGTCCCTACCCCCATGCGAGGCAAACCAGGAATGGTGGCTTGTTCCAGCTCTGAAAGCAGGTGACTAAACATTTGGACCAGTGGTGAAATGCACAGTGCATGCACAGTGCACAGCACACACCAAATCGGCCAAATAGGTTATTAAAAGATCCGGTCTCAACCAGGAGCATTTCACCCCTGATCTGGACCCAAACAAATACATTTTTTTTCCTGCTTTCGAAATAGTGAATTTTCGTCCAGCGGGACGGGATGGAGACCCCCCCCCCCCTCCGTGCAAAACACACACCCTGTCCTCTCCCGGCCCCCCGGCCTTCCCCAAGCAGATTCTGGCAATCTCAACACACACATTTTATTTGGCACGTTTCAAGCTTTTCGAAAGAAGCTTTACCAAAACCGGAATATTATTTTTGCTTCGAAGGAGAAAGAAATCTACAGTACGTTTGGCCGAGTGCAAAGGACTACATTTAAAACATTCAAATAAATACAAAAAAGTCGTCCGAACGTCCCACTCGGGAACAAGAGATTTGCAGGTTGCAAACTCTTCCCCCCCCTCTTGAAACAGATCCCCACCACCCCAAAATATATTATTCTCGTACATTGGAAAGTATCCAAAGCAGGACCACGTAAAAATACAAGCCTATCTTTAAATACAGGGCAGTCCTCGATTTAACAACCGCGATGGAGCCCAACATTTCTGCGAAGTGAAACAGTTTTGTGAATTTTGCCCCCTTTTACAACCTTCCTTGCTGCAGTCGTTAAGTGAGTCCAACTGCCGTTGCTAAGCTAGTGACACGGTCGTGAAGTGATGTTGCCGTTGCTTGTCGGAAGGTCATAAAAAGGGGATCGCATCACACCAGGATATTGCAACCGTCGTAAATATGAGTCTGGCCGAGCGGCTGAATTTCTGATCACGTGACCACAAGGGGATGCTACAGCAGTCGTAAGGAATCGGTCATAAGTCACTTTTTTTAGTGCCGTCGTAACTTCGAATGGTCACTAAGTAAACTTGTAAATCGAGGACTTATGGGGGGGGTTGCAATTGCAAGTTGCAGTGGGTAAAATGGAGAACGAAGCAGCAATGGAAGAAGAAAATAATTCTTTTCTTCCTGCGTCGCTGTTGCGATCTCTCTGTTTTACTTCCGTTCTAGGCCAGTGCGTAAAAATTAAAAAGTCTATTAAAAAAGAAACTTTTTCTCCATCGTAGAGATTATAGGCCATGGGGAATAATAGTCTCCTTAAAGAAAAACTGCAAAAGGATAATCGTTTATTATTTTTTTTCCAAGACGCTAGTCCTCTTGAATGAATGAATGGCGGAGGGAGGGCGTCAATTCAGCCTTAAAAAAAAAAACTTTAAAAATCCCTTCATTTGATAAAATTTAAGGTCTTGCCAAAGTTACAAGGGGGGGGGGGAGGAGGGAGTTGAAATAATTTTTGAGTGGATCAAACGTTCAGAAGGCCCCACGATGGCTTGGTTGCCATTTTGCTAAAGCGGAAGTTGGTTTAGTTGTGGTTTATTGAAAAGGCTGTCTTGTCTGGCTGAGGAGAGAAGAGCCAGGCGCAAACAAAACCGTGAATGAAATTAACCAGGATTATCTACCTGAAAGAAGATGCTGGGGATATCCCCTTGCTCCGCAGGGATTCCATAATCCATGTTTTGCTTTTAATTTTGCAAAAATCCACTCGCAAAAGGCAAGCAATCGGTCATTGTGGTGTCACATATGGCAAAAATCAAGGCTCCCCCTCAATCTAAGGCACACCCAAAGTCGGGTTCAGCAGGGTTTCCGTTCACACATCCTGCACAGCAGCTCACTTTCAGCTGGTGCGCCATATAACCCATCATTCATGGTTTATTACCCAGGCATTAACACGAGGCTTTCTTTTCGCCTCCAAGGCACACTGGCTCGATGTGCAATTACTCCCAGGAAAAAAAAATATATGGCCTCTCTCTCTCCAGATGCAGAAGGACAGAAATGTAAAGGGGAAGGGGGCCATAGAGGGCATCCAGTCCAACCCCTTGCTCAGTGCGGGACAGGCAACCCGATCCATCCCTCCACCCCCCTCCAGCAAATACCAAGGAATGGATGGCACGGTGTGTCAAAAGACAGCAGCTCTGGTCAGCTTGACTGGGTGATGACAGAGAGGCAGAATCCGGGAAGGGTGCCCTTGAGGTCATCCATCCCAACCCCAGATGAAAAAAACCTCCCTCGGCTAACCCACAGTGGACCAATCTCCCCATCCAGAGCCTTCTCTCTGGGACCATCCAGACTGTGAGAAACGGAAAGGTGGGGAGAGGGCAGGAGGAGAACCCGGGAAGGGTCCCCTTGAGGTCATCTATCCCAACCCTGGGGGAATGGACACATTCTGGTTTGGCTTTTGCACCCAGGCTGCATTTCTGACCCTCCCCTCTCATGGAAGGCCTTCCCTTCCGCCTTCCACCCCCATGTCTGAACCCCAAAATCTCTGTCCACCCCCTCAATTGTTCGGGCACCGCCCTGCAACGCCACCCCGTTCCTGGAGCTGCAGGACAGGACCAAGCGTGCCAACCAACTTGGACAATGGGGTAACACCACTTCCCAACCCCCGAGGGGGTACCACAGGACCACCGACAAGCCACAAGAGCCGACAACAACCTCTCGACCCCTTAACGCAGCTCCTGCAAGTCCTGTCACGGAGGGTTGGGAGCAAAAGGGTCCTCCAGCGCCCGCTTCTCCTCCTCCTCCTCCTCCAGGGCCGTCGGCATGAACTGTCGGAAGATGCTGACGCTGTTGTGCCAAAAAATGGGCTGCGGCAACTGGCCGGCCACGCTCCACTTCCGGGTCTCGGGATCGTACGATTCCACCATGCTGGAGAGTTCGAAGGTATTGTCGTAACCGCCGGAGACGTAAAGTTTACCTCCGAGCACGGCCAAGCTTCCTCCGACGTGCACCTAGGATGGAGAAAAGGAAAGAAAACATACCGAAAATTATTATTTATGATGGTTGGTTGCACGGTCAGCCAGATGTTCAGGCTGAATCTGGCATTTTTACGCATCGAGTCCATTCCGAGGACATGGGAGAAGCAGCCTATTTTTCAGCCTATTTCTCCTTGTTTTTTATCGACCTGTACCGTCTGCCAGATGGTAATAGTTCAAAAAAAAAGGGTGCCCAGGATGAGATGGATCTTTAAGGATGTTTTGAACTTTCTGAAGGCAGCTGGAGCTATCAAGCTCTTCCAAGGAAGGGAGAGGGCAACCCATGAACCGCTGGGCACTGACGTTGACCCTCTGGAGTGCTGTCCATTGAGAATTGAAGTCCACTCCTCTTAAATTTGCAAGACCCCTTACCTACCTGGAGCATCGGAGGGATTTTGTCCCATTGATTCTTGGCGGGGTTATAGACATCAACTTCCGCCGAGTCATCTCTACAGGTCAAGAAAAAGAATTGATAACAATTAATTAATAATTACTCATGGCTAAAGCGGGACTAGAACTCACCGTCTCCCAGTTTCTAGCCTGACGCCTTAAACCCGACACCCAACTGGCTCTCACTACCTGAATATCCTTCTTATTAATCGAGATTTTAGGGCGTGTGAAGAAAAAGCTTCAGATTTCTTGATGGAAAGGAAACTTTTTCGGAAAATGCAAGTTTCCCCCTCCCTTAATATCCCTAGTAAACAGCCCAATTGCACATAATGCAAAACGAGAGCTTCTTCCTTTGCCTGTTTTTCGTTTTCGCAAGAACCTTCTAGAGGAGTTGTCGGCCAGGAGTTGTGAGTTACGCACAGAATGTTCCTTCGGCCGGTTCCGATTATGAAACACCAAGTGTGACAGCAACAGGTGTGACCCTTGAGTGGGGGGTGGGGGGCGCGGGGAAGAGAGGATGGTGAAAAAAAAAAATTCATTTGTCACCTCCAAGCGGGAGACAAAATCGTGGTCCTCCCCTTACAACCACAACGGAGCCCAACTGCTAAGTGAGTCATTCGTGAAGCAACCTTTACGATTTGCCATGTCCTTGCCACGGTTGTTAAGCGAACCACTGTGGTTTTTAAGCTAGTAACACGGTCGTTAAACAAATCTGGCTTCCCCGTGGGCTCTGTTCGTCAGGTTGCCAAAGCAGGATAACGCGACCCCGGGGACGCTACGACCGTCATAAATACGAGTCCATCGGCGAGCGTCTTTTAATTTTAATCACGCGATCGTGGGGATGAAACGGTCCTAAAAATGTGAAACACGGCCCTAATTCTGAATAACGGTCCTAAATCAAGTTTTCCAGCACTGTTGTCACTTGGGTCACTAAACGAATGTTTATAAGTCGAGGTGTTTTTTTTTTAAAAAAAAAAAACCCCAATGCAGTCCATATCAATTTGGGAAATTCACGGGAAAATTCGGTCTCTTTTTTTCCCGTTGGAAGAAACTTCGGGAAGAAATTATGCCGTGGAGAATCCAGAGGGAAAGGATAAATCGGGGTTTTTTTCCCCCGTCTGCTTCAACCACAGGGAAGGTTTTTCTTGGGTTCGGTGAGGAATTCGAAGCATGCTTTAAACCCGGCTCCGGAGAGCTGCGCGGCGAGAAAATCCGCGGGGACCAGCTGCTAATTTCAGTTCTGGAAAGGCCCACCAAAAAAATCCTTGGCATGCATTCCTCATTTGTCTCCAGAGCCCACAAAGGGGGGTGGGGGTGGGGGGAGAAGAGGGGCTGGAGCCAAACCCCTCTCTCTTAGCAGCGGTGGTGGTGGTGCCCCTCCACGTTCGCAGGCCAACCGTGCGGAAATGCCAGCAAGGTTCTTAGCAATCCACCATCCGCAAACACGACCGTTATCTGAATGATAAGAGAAGGGGAACGAGTTCCAGGCCTCGTCACCTGAAAGGCCATTTTTGGTTAAAACCCTCGAGGGATCTGGCCGGCAGCGATAAGACCACCGAAAGCAGCTCACGTCGTCCGCCCGAAGATTTAGGACCCAGAAAACGGGGGTCCTTTTCTCCCCATCCGATTCAGGGAGGTTTCCCAAAAACCCACACAATGCAGCGTTGTCAGAAAGCAGAGAAAAATTGCAATAATCTCATTTCTTTTATTTTTTCTTTTTAATTTTTCCAATCAAGAGCTGGTTTCTTTTCCAACAAGGGAAACTGCCAGAGCCTCTGGAAAACGGGGGCTATTTTTATAGCCTCTGGATGGGCGGACTTGTAAAAATCTTCATTTTGCAAACTTTGTTCTACTTTTAGCAACCGGTCCTTTTTTAAAAAAATAAAAATAAAAATAAAATAAAATAAAAATGTTCTTTTAAGGCTAAAAGACCGCAGAAGAGGCTGACCACAGAAAAGTGGATCGACCCAGTTACAGCCCGTCCTCAAATTACCACCATTCATTTAGTGACTGTTCGAAGTGACCACGGCACTGAGAAAAAGTGACCTGGGGATGTCTTTCACACTTACGACCATAGGTCACAAGATCAAAATTCGGGCGTTTGGCAACTGACTTGTATTTATGACGGGGGCTGTGTCCCGGGGACACATGACCCCCCTTTTACAACCTTCTGACAAGTGAGGTCAATGGGGAAAGCCGGATTCACTCAACGACCATATAATAAAAGTTTTAAAAAACCCAGTTGTGTTGTAACTTCAAACAGTCGCTAAACAAACCATTCTTAAGCCGAGAACTGCCTGTATTTTGTTTCTGGACTATCTGATAATATACTATAATATAAAATAATAATAGTAATGCAATACAATTAATATAATGTAATACTTCAATACTATAATATACATATCCTAATATCCTAATTTTATACTTATACTCTACTCTACTACCCATGTTTCCCCGAAAGTAAGACCCTGTCGTATATTTTTTTGAACCCTGAAATAAGCGCTTGCCTTATTTTCGGGGAGGTCTTATTATTTGGGGGCGAGTGGAGGAAACCAGAGGAAATGGCGGGGACCGGCTGTGCCTGCATTTAAATATTTTTGGGGAGGGCTTATTTTCAGGGGGCGGGGTTTATTTTAGTGCATGTGCTCAAAAGCGCAATTGGGCTTATTATCAGGGGATGTCTTATTTTAGGGGAAACATACTATACTATTACTATTACTACCTATACTCCACTCCACTCCGCTATACTGGCTGTTTTGGGACTCCGCTCTCAGTTCCTGATGCCCTAATGTGGGGGGGGGGGGGGTGTCTTTCTGCAACTCTTCCATCCGAGACCCTCCCTGTTACCTGACAAAGTACATGAGCCCTCCGAGAGTGACCGCCTTGGGTGCGAAGGACCACGGGGGCAGAGACCCACAGTTCACCAGAGACCACAGGTCCGACTCGGGGTCGTAGCACTGCATGACCATGGACTCCTTGCCGGCCAGAGAGCCGGTGGCGTAGAGCTTCCCACGGTAGGTGACGGTGGAGCAGTCGTCCATGGGGTAGAGCATGGGTTGCAAAACCTCCCAGCTGTCCAGCGTGTGGTCGTAACGCTCGGTGCTGTCGGCCGCCACGATGTAGAGCAGGCCATCCAAGACGGCCGAGCTGTGGTACTCCCGGGCTTTCAGCATGGGGGACACCTCCGTCCATTCGTTCACGCTGGAGTTGTAGCGCCAGACGCAGTCGTAGAGCCGCGAGCCATCGGAGCCGCCTGCAGAGAAGAGTGGCTATGTAGAGCGGTCAGAAGGGGTGGCAGAGCGCCAGCTTTGGGCTAGTGGGGAAGGCACCAGGCTTAGAAACCAGGAGAGGGCGAGTTCTAGTCCCGCCTTACGCATTAAAAAATGGTTTTTCTGCCTAAGGTGGGACTAGAACTCTCTGTCTCCCAGGGACTGGGCCAAAGTCACCCATTCGGCTTGCCTGCCTATTCCCGAACTGGAACTCCCTGACTCCGGGTGATGGGTTCGAAGTCACCCAGCTGGCTTTCCGGCCTATTCCCGAACTGGAACTCCCTGACTCCGGGTGATGGGTTCGAAGTCACCCAGCTGGCTTTCCGGCCTATTACCGAACTAAAACTCCCTGACTCCTGGTGATGGGTTCGAAGTCACCCAGCTGGCTTTCCTGCCTATTACTGAACTAGAACTCCCTGACTCCTGGTGATAGGTCCAAAGTCACCCAGCTGGCTTTCTGGCCTATCACCAAACCAGAACTCCCTGACTCCTGGTGATGGGTTGGAAGTCACCCAGCTGGCTTTCCGGCCTATCACCAAACTAGAACTCCCCGACTCCTGGTGATGGGTTCGAAGTCATCCAGCTGGCTTTCCTGCCTATTACTGAACTAGAACTCCCTGACTCCTGGTGATGGGTTGGAAGTCACCCAGCTGGCTTTCCGGCCTATCACCAAACTAGAACTCCCTGACTCCTGGTGATGGGTTCGAAGTCACCCAGTTGGCTGAACTACAACTCCCTGTCTCCTGTTCTGGGTTCAGGGAAAGCCTCCCCTGCCCCTTCCACTTTCAAAACCCCACCAGCCCAGGTGCGATCCTAACCCCCCAGCCCCCCACCCCAAAGGGTGCGAGAAGGGTGGTCCTCACCGGTGACGTAGACATCGTTGCCCAGGGCGACGGCGCTGTACCCTCCTCCCAGGTGCTCGGGGAACTCGGCCAGGTAGCGCCAGTGTCCCGTGCGCGGGTTGAAGCCGTCCACGATCACCAGCTCGTCGCAATCCCGGTCGCAGCCGCCCAGCACCACCAGCAGCTCGGCCAAGCCGGTGGAGGGGCGCGGGCGCAGGCGGGCGCAGGGCGCTCTCTCGTGCCGATCCAGGCGGCCGGCTTGGAAGAGCCGCGCTTCGGCCACCAGGCGCAGGCAAGCGGCGGAGCGGGCCACCAGCGGCTCGCCCTCCACCTGGGCCAGCAGGGCGAAGCGGCGGACGAAGGGCAGGCGCACGTGGGCCAGCAGCTGGGGCAGGAGCCCCGCGCGCGATCCGGGCTCGGCGCGCACCCAGCGCAGGGCCAGGGCGAAGGCCGCCTCCTCCTTGGGGACGCGCAGCGCGTCCTCGCGCAGGTAGGAGACCAGCCGCGCCAGGGGGACGCTCTCCAGCTGGGCGCCCAGCTCCCCGGCGGGGTCGGCGGCGTGGCGCAGGACGCAGCGGCGGGCGGCTTCGGCCAGCGGCGCGCAGGCGAAGGTCTCGCCGAAGTCCTGCATGTCCAGGGCGGCCGAGGGCTCCAGCCGGGCGGCCAGCCAGGCTCCGCAGGCGGCTTTGACGGCCGGGAACTGCAGCAGGTCGGCGGCGCGCAGGAGCCGCTCGGCCAGCTGGGGCTCCTCGCCGCTCAGGGCGCCCAGCCGGCCGCTGTAGGCGAAATCCAGCAGCAGCGCCAGGCAGTCCGGCTCCACGCCGTGCAGCTTCACGCGGGCCGCCCGGGCTTCGCGCAAGCCGCCGCCGAACATGGCGCGGAAGTAGCCCGACGCCGCCGCCAGCACCGCCCGGTGCGCCCCGAACTCTTCGCCCGTGCCGGCCAGCAGCGTCACGTCCAGCAGAGCCCGCTCCGAGCGCAGCGCGGCCAGGCCGCGCAAGAGAGCCGCGCCGTGCGCCGCTTCCGCCTCCATGGCTGGGAAGGGGCGGACTGGGCGCGCAGGCGAGGGGAGGGGGCTGGGATCGCGCAACCGGACCGCCCTCCTGGGCGGACCTCTTCCCCTCCGCCTCTTGGGGAGGGGGAGGGCGCGGGCTGCCCTCAAGGAGTCCCCACCCATCACCCACCCATCCATCATCCACAGCTCTGATTAATTCTTGCAAAGCGCCGTGGGCGCCCGCTTGGAGATGGAGGAGCCCTCAGTTGAGCCCCGCTGGCTTTTGGGTGGGTGGGGCGGCCTGTGGAGGGGCTTGCACGGATCTTTCCCCCCCCCACTCCCTCTCCTGCGCTGATTTAAGCGGGGCCGTCCCCAAAGTTCTTGTAAAGCGGGCGCCCTCTTGGGGAGGGGGTTGACTGCCCTGCGAGGATTTCCAACCCAGCCAGCCATCCACAGCGCTGATTAATCCTTGCAAAGACAGCGGGGGGGGGGGTTGGGGGATGGAGGAACCCACAGTTGAGTTCCGCTGGCTTTTGAGGAAGGGAAGGGGCTGCATGGATCTCTCCCCCGCCCCCCACTGCTCTCTCCCTCTCCTGCGCTGACTTAAGAGGGGCCGCCCCCCAAAGTTCTTGTAAAGCAGGCGCCCTGTTGGGGGAGGGGGGGGCTTTGGGTTGCAACCTGAGCTGAGCCCCATTGCACACTTTTTTTTTGGAGGGGGGGTAGAGGGCTGCCCCGCATAGATCGCTTCCCCCCACCCCAGTCTCTGATTAAAAGCAAATTGAAGTGACTTCATGGGCACCCGGTTGGGGAAGGAACAGCAGGGATGCCCCATGGGGTGCAGCCTGCTGACCCATTGCAGGGTTTTTGGGCTGGGGACTACCCTGCGCTGTTCTCCCTCCCCAGCGCTGATGAGGAGCCAAAAGCAGGCGTATCTCCCCAGAAACATTTTGCAAATTAGAAGGGTTTCCTGGGCACCTGGCTGGGGAACAAGCCGCTGACCCCTCCTCCCCATGCACGTTTTTGGGGGTGGGGGGGGCTGTCCCGCAAGGATCTCAAAAGCCAGCTCAGCCCAAGGCGAGCAGTAGTGCCCCCCAAATTCTAGCAAATCAAAGCAGCCTCGTGGGCACCCGGTTGGGGAGTGAGGCCTTGGCTCGCCCCCGTGACTTCATCCCGGTGCCAACATGGCACTTAGGCAAGGAGGCATCCAAGCTGTCAACACCACCACCACTCCTGAGATTGGGGGAGGAGGGGGAAGGGAAGCTGTGTGCCAGCTTGGTGCCAATGGCTAAGAAAGATTGTTTAAGACCACAGTGGAATTCAAAGTTTCTGTGGCTTAAATGAGACGGTCGTTTAGTGGGTTTTGCCCCGTTTTACTGTGCCCTTTCTTGCCACCGTCGTTAACTGAATCTGTGCAGGTTGTTAAGTGAACCTGGCTTCCCCCACCTTTGGCTCGTCAAAAGGGGATCATGTGACCCCCCCCTGGGTACACTGCCGCCATCATAAGTATGAGTCAGTTGCCGAGAGTCTGAATTTTGATGACACGACCACAGGAGATGCTGAGACCGGTCATAAGTGTGGAAAAACATTCTAAATCCCATTTTTCATTGTAACTTCAAACGGTCACTACACAAATGGATAGATCTGCATGGAAAATTCTTCTGCATCAATTCAATTTCTCACCCCGCACCCCCCAATTATTTTTCAAGCCCCTTTTAGAGGCTACGATTAAAAGCTGCAGCAAACTGAAACTCAAGACTCTCCTCTTCTCTTTCTAGATTATTACTTTTTCTTTACTAGTGTTGAAAAACGACCAGGCGCCTCCTTTTTCGCTGGAAGTCTGAACGGTCACTAAGAGGATGGTTCTAAGTGGAGGACTAACTGTATGAAGCTCCTTCTGCATTAATTCTGCTTTTTTGTTTGGTTTTGTACTTTTTAGGATAAAGCAATATACAACAGCAACAATAACAATAATAATGAAGAAGGAGGAAGGGAGGGAGGAAAGGAGGAGGAGATTATTTGCATTTGTAGTTGAGGGAGGGGGAGAGAAGGATGAAGAGAAGAAGAGGAGGAAGAGGGAAGGGAAGAAGGAAGAAAGAGAAGAAGAAGGAAAGGAAAGAAGGAAGGAGTAAAAATGGTTCTCATTAGAAAACAGATTGCTCAAGGCAGTGAGCCAAGTTACAATGTCTCTGTTATTGGAGAAGCCTGTTCCTTGGTATTACTACTACTACTATTGTTGGTGATTCCTGACCCTTGAAGGGAATCTGGGGACGCCCGCTGAGACCGGGTTCAAGGACAGAGGTGGGGCTGTTATTTTGGGTGGTCCCTGACATTTCTGACTTTGGAGGTTGTTTCTGGACTCTTCTTTCCCAGCCTCACCTGTTCATGTCCTTCTGAAGTTGTTTACACCGAACAAAGCCAGAGCGGAAATTTAATACAGGTAGTCCGCGTCTTACAAACTTAGTGACCATTCGAAATTAGAAAGGCACTGAAAAAAGCGTCTCGTGACCGTTTTTCACACTTACGACTGCTTGCGGCATCCCCGTGGGTCAGAGGCTTGGCATCCGGCACGTACTTATGACGGTTGCCCGTGTCCCGGGGTCAGAGGGATTTCCCACTACCCCCCCTCCCCTCCTTTTGCGACCTTCTGACGAGCGAAGTCAAGGGGGATTTGCTTAACAACCATCGTGACGCTTAACCACGGCAGGGATTCGCCAACAAGAAAATTCGTGGCAAGAAAAGTCGTAAAGTGGGACAGAGCTTCCCTTCACCGCTGTCTCGTTTTAGCAACAGGAAATCCGGGGGGCTCAGCTGTGCAGAGTCGTAAGTCGAGGACTGCCTGTAAAATTGCTTGGGAATCCATTCGAGGGGAGCATTCGAGCAGAAAAGCTTTTGACCCCCAGAGTTGGGCCTTTGCAACAGAGGCAAATTTGTGGAGATTGTTAAATCTTGTCAAGGGCACCTCAAAGAAATGCGGATGGACCAGGTTATAAAACACCCCCCCTCCCTCCCAAGGATCCCAGGTGATGCACTGGAGGCCAAACCCCTCCAACTTCAGGCACACACATATACACACACACACAGTCACACAAAAGCAAGAAATTCAAATCAACACAAAAGGTGTCAATCCTTCCATTCTCCTCTTTGGGGAAATCAGCTCTTTCTCCCAAGCTATGGCCCATCATCTCTCCTTTCTTTGCTGCTGAGCACCCGGGCTTGAAATGCAAATGAGTGCCATTCATTTTAAGAAGAAGGTGCAAAGAAGGCAAGTTTCTAGTCCTCATGGGTGAGGTGCGGGGAAGGAACACTTGCTCCTCCATTGCATCGCCTCGGCTTCGGGTGCAGGATCTGGAAAAGAGCCCTAATTCGATGAAGAAACCCCAATGCCGGCCAAGGGGAAATAATAAAATAAAATAATTTTTTTTTTAAAAAAAAAATCCTTGCTCCATTTTAGCAAAGGGGGGGAACGGCTGGTAAAGCCTAGTGGAGGTTTCGGACTACGTTCTCCGGCATGCACTGCGCGTGGACCACGCCTCCCCGGCGGTGCGCATGCGCCCACTGGGGAGTTGAGCTGGTGAACTACAATTCCCGGCAGGTCTCGCGCGCCGCGCAGACGCACCACTGCGAATAGAGGCGGAGCCCAGGACGGGCGTGGGGGGGGGGCAACTCTCCTCCTAAGCCTGGCAGGGCGGGGCTCCCCCTCTCCCCGCCCACCCCAGACCCCGCTGCCGGTACCGGGCGACGCCGCCGGAGGAGACCCCCGCCATGGATTCGGACTCCTGCGCTTCCCCGCTGCCCCGCGAAGTGAGTCGGGTCCCCCTCCCCAAAACCGGGGCATCCCCCTTCCCGGGAGTCTGACACTGGGCACCCCTGGCCACGCCCACGGAGATGGGGGGGGGAGTGGGAGCAATCAGCCCCCCCTCCTGCTGCAAAAGAGACCCCCCCATGGGCAGATTTGCTGGAATGCAACGGGGAGGGGGCGCTTGCCCGGGGGGAGGGGGGCCCCCTTTCGTGCTCCCTCCCCGAGGGCATCTTTTTCTCTTTTCTGCGCCCCCCCCCCGCAATTCACCCACCCACCCACCCACCCACTCCTGCAGGCTTTGAGAAGAGTGGGGGGGGGGCGACGAGACCCTCCCCTCTCCAGGCTTGATCGGTGGGTGGGTGCGGAGGCTGGCGAGGTTGGAATTGCACCGTCCCTTTTGAGAGGGTCCCGGGTTAGCTTGACGCCCCTCGCCCCGATTTCTTCCCTCCGTGAGTGGGGAGCAGCGGTGGGTGAGTGAGGGGGGGTCCTCCTGCTTGCAAAGCGCTCCCCTCCCCACCCGCGGGCGTTGCAAAGCGCGCTCCCCTCCCTTCGGGGGAAAGGATCCCCCCCCCACCACTCCCCCGCCCCCGCCTCCTCCTCCTCCTCCTCCTCCTCCTCCTGCGCCGTTCCTCGCCGCCGCGCACTGACCGCCCCCTCCTCAAATCATCCCCGCCCCCTCCGCCTCTCTTTTCGCAGGATTTTGCCCCGGGCTCCAAGCGCTGCCGGACGGTGGAGGATTTCAACAACTTTTGCACCTTTGTCCTGGCCTACGCGGGCTACATCCCATACCCGCACGAGGTGGGGGTGGGGGCTTTTGATTCGGGGCGGGGAGGGGGGGTTTGGGGTAGCTGGGAAAGGGTGGGGGTCTTGCAAAGCCCTGGCTGCGCGAGTGGGCGAAGCTATCCTGGGCATTGTCATGGGGTGTCTTGTCCTTTGAACAGCTGAGTGGGAGAAAGGTTGGGGGGGGGGCTAGAGGAGAATTTGGGGTGGGGGGTGGGGTTGAAGCCCCTGTCTCGAACTGCAAAGGGACAAAGATCGGCTTCCCCTCCCTGGAAAACCAGCTGGGGCGGTAAAGATTAGGAAATCTGCTTGAGAAAGAGAGGGAGGAGGGGGGGATGTGAAGAGATAGTGGGAGCTCTTTAAAGCAGCCACATCTTTTTCTGGGTTGGGGGGGGAGGAGAGGGAATGTGGGTCACAGCTGGACTCATTAAAGCTGCCACATCTTTCCTGCAATTGGACAGCCACAAACTGTGGCTGTTCACCCCCCACCCCCCCAACCCGGGATCCTTGAGGTAAGAAAAGATGCAGAAATGGATGGTGGTGAGGAAACTGGGCCATGGCTGGCACTCTTTAAAGCTGCCGTGTCTTTTCTGCCATTGCATCTTGTCTGCAAATGCACAGCCACCAAGTGGGGCTGTTCCCCAGGATCTTTGTAGGGCTTTTGAAAAGATGCAGAAATAGGGCAGGACGAAAGGAAAGGAAATGTGGGACACAATTGGAACTATTTAAAGCAGTCACATCTCTCTTGTGATTGCATGCTTCCTTCAAATTGCGCAGCCACTAAGGAACTTTTTCTCGGGATCCCTTGTGGTGCTTGAGAAAAGATCCAGAAATGGGCTGGGGGTGAGGGAAATGTGGGCCACGTCTGGAACTCATTAAAGTTGCCGCATCCTTTCCGCAAATGCTGCTGAGAGGATCCTTGTGGTACTGGAGAAAATACCCAGAAACAGAGCAGGAGAAGGGGGAAGGAAAGAGCCACGGTTGGAACTCTTTAAAGCCACTGCATCTTTCCTGCAATCACACAGCCATCCTTGATGACACCTCCCACATCCTTGGAAATGCTCTGGCAGCTTTAAAGAGCTGCAAAAAGGGGATGCTTTTCTCCCCTCACCCCAACCTCACCACTCCGCCTCGAATTTCCAGGCTGCCTCAGTCCATAGCAGTTTCTAAAGAAAATAACTCGATGTGGCTGTTTTAAAGAGTTTTCCCGTGCTTGCAGGATACATCCGGTTGGAGCAGCGCCAGTTCCCCCAACAGTACCCGGGAGGCCATTGACAGCGATGGAGGGGACCCCCCTTTGGAACACCTCTCAAAAGCCCGGAAGAGCTTCAGCCAACTCAAACACGGCAAGGCTTACTCCTCGCTCTACCAGTGGACAAAGCCCAACGGATTTTTGGTGGACCGGAAAAAAATGGAGAAGTTCCGGAAGAAACGGCGGCTTGTGAGGAAGGATGCGGTGTTGCCAGACGTCAAATATCCCGAAGAAGACGAGGAAGAGGAAGGCTTGCGGGAGAGAGGAGGAGAAGAGCCGTATGCCGAGACCCCGCTCAGCCCATCCTCCGAAGGGGACGCGCAGTCTTCCACAGGCCGCGGCTCGGCCTGGGATTCGGACACCCCGTCGAATCCTCCCTACCCAGCCACCGCACCCGCGGAGCAGAGCCTTGTCCAAACGGTGGGCAAGAGGACCATCATACGGCAAGGGAAACAGGTGGTCTTCCGGGACGAGGACGGCAGTGGAGACGATGAGGACATCATGGTAGATTCAGGTAACGCTTGTGGGAACCTCTCGCCCTCGGGGCCCCATATGAAGATGGCGGGGAGCGGGAGAGGAGAGGGGTCAGTGTGGTTACCAGGCCCTTGAAAGACGGCATATCTCTTCGGCAGCATTTCTCAATCTTGGTGGTTTTTAAGAAGGGTCGATTTCAATTCCCCAGAATTCCCCAGCTGATACCTGTGAACTTCGATTCCCAGAATTCTCCAGGCTGCCTGAGGAATTCTGGGAGTTGAAGTCCACACATGTTGAAGGTTAAGAAATGCTGCTATACAGGAGGTGGGTGATGCGGAGAAGGAAGTAGAAGTGATGTCATTTGGAAACCTGGAGACGGTGAGTTCTAGTCCTGCCATAGGCATGAAAGCTGGCTGGGTGACTTTGGACCAATCACCAGGAGATGCTGAGATCTAGTCCTGCCTTAGCTATAAAAGCCGATTGGGTGAATTTGGGCGAATCACTAGGAGACGGTGAGTTCTAGTCCTGCCATAGGCAGGAAAGCTAGCTGGGTGAATTTGGGCCTATCACCAGGAGAGAGTGAGTTCTAGTCTTACCTTAGCCATAAAAGCCAATTGGGTGAATTTGGACCAATCACCAGGAGACGGTGAATTCTAGTCCCGCCTTAGCCATAAAAGCCAATTGAGTGAGTTTGGACCAGTCCCTCTCTCTCAGCTTAACCTACCTCAAAGGATTGTTGTTGGAAGGAAAATAGGAAGAGGGAGGACTATTGGGTATGTCTGCCGCCCTGAAATATTTATGGAAATAATAAACGCGGGATAATAAATAAATTAATATACCGAAAGCAGAGAAAGAGATGCCAATCGGGTGGCACTGAACTCTGCTCACTCTAGAACTGAAAAGCAATTTAATCCCCTAAAGTTTCCCATTTTTTTTGACGCTCCTGGAAATTCTCTTCCGCTGAACCCCCCTTTTTCTGGACATTGGCAGACGATGACTCGTGGGACCTGGTCACCTGCTTCTGCATGAAACCTTTCGCCGGGCGGCCCATGATCGAATGCAAAGAATGCCACACCTGGATCCACCTCTCCTGTGCCAAAATCCGCAAATCCAACGTTCCCGAGGTTTACGTCTGCCAGAAATGCCGGGATTCCAAATTCGACATCCGGCGGTCCAGTCGGTCCCGGATGGGTTCCCGCCGGCACTTCCTGGAGTAAGCCAGCTGGAGAGCTGGTGGTGCCAAACCTCGAAAATTGGGAGTTTTGGAGTCGGTAGGGCCAGGGGTGGAGAAGCGAGCGAGACCCCGGGCCCGCCGATCTTCTGAATCACCGGATTTCCCGCTGGAGTCAGAACTGATCCCCGGCTGCAAAAGTTGGGGCGAAGGGGGTAGGGGCTGGGAGGGTCTTCCCGGTTTCCTTGTCTTGGGAGCACAAAGGGAAATAACTGGGAGCTGACCAGTCACCCCATTCGCGGAGGGATTGAGGTGCCAAAACAGCGAAAGGATCTCTAAAGGAAATGAGAAGGGAGGGGAAAAAAATCTCTCGTTTTTCGAAAGCACAGATTTGGAGATCCGGACGGTTTGTATAATTTGACTCTTTTTCCCTTCTGAGGTTATTCCAAAGAGCCCCTCACTCACCCAAGCTGAGCTTGGAAGCACGAGAACGATGCAAAAAATACAGATATATTATTTGGACTGCAGGTGCATTGGGAAAAGGGGAAACCTTCCCATCTAACAGATCCGAGCGCTGAGATTCAGCCGATGTTGAACTTAAAAGGCTGTAAAAAAAAGGGGGGGGGAATTGCGAGGAAGATCATTTTTTTCCCATTAGTGCTTCGAGAGCGAGCCAAGGGTCCAAAAAGCTGGACAGCCCAGCAGGATGAGGGTGAGGAGGGGCTAGGGAGGGGTTGGATCTCGGCCGTCGGTGCTGCCTTTGGACTTTCAGAGACTGCCTTTGTCTCCTCCGATGGGGGAGGGGGGGACCGGAGAAAGCGTGGGGAAGACCCCCCCCTCCTCCCCGTAATCTTTGATTGATTAAGTATGACATTCCTGGTCCGTTTCTGGTGTTGTGGTGTGAAGCCTTTGGCCACGTCCCCAAAGTCTGTACGGAGAAGGGTGGATTCCTGGATCCTGCGAGATCCCCTCAGATCCCTCTCTTAATGTGGGAACAATTCAGCCATCCCCACTGGAAAATCTCTGCCGAGTGTGCCTGGTGGAGATTTCCAGTTTCTATTGGGACTTTACAGCCAGGACTGATTTTCTGTTCCTTTTCTTCTTTGCTTATCCACGTTGGTCGGGTGGGGCGGACGGGGGTCCCTATAGCCAAAACCGCTGAGTCTTCGGCCCCGGAAGCAGCTGCGTATCAAGGGTTTCGTCTGTGTACAATCTCAGTTCAAGAGCTTTAATTTTTTAAAACGAACAATTAAAATTATTTGTTTTATGGAATGCGGTCTCTTGAGTTCGAATCCCTCGCTCGGCTGTCTGCCAACTGCGTTCTCCCCCCCCCCCAAAATAACACAAAGAAATCAGGTGACCTCGTAATTTGAAGGTATAATTGCACCCACCCATGGCTTCCCCATCGACTTTGTTCGTCAGAAGTTCGCAAAGGGGAACACGTGACAGCCCCACTCCCCCAGGGAACTGCAACCGTTGTAAATATGAGTCCGTTGCCAAGCGTCTGAATTTTGACCACGGGGATGCTGCCAACGGCCATAAGTCACTTTTTCCAGTTGCCTTTGTAGCTTTGAAGCGTCACTAAATGAACAAAAGTCCAAAAGAACCCTTGAAAAGGACAGCCCTGGTCTACTCTGCAGGGCTGTTGTAGCAATTTGCAACATGGAGGAATAATAAGCCCCCTTGCCAAAAAAAACCAGCCAACTTGCAATGAATGCGGTGCAAAATGCATGCTTTTCAGCTACTAAAGATTGCAGAGTTTGAAGGAGGGTGGGGGTGTCTTTGCAAGAAAAAACCCAAGATTTGCAGGCCCAGTGGGGAGCAAGACTCACCACGGCCTCTGAGCATGTACAAAATGACCCTAGCACCCTGGGCTTTCTGCAAAGAGGGCGCGGGGGGGGGGGGGGCAGCCAAAGTGAAGGGACTCCAAAGGGGGAGGAAGCCACGGCCGCCATTTTTGGTGAGGGCGACGCCCAACGCTAAGCGAATGTGAGCTTTGCAGGCGGATAACCACCCGGTCGAGAAGCCAACCGGTCTGCGGGGGACCGACAGGAATGAATGCGGAGGAGGAAGCGCTTCCACCCCGCGGGATCCCGCTGTTCTCCTCCTCCTCCTGAGTGGCGAAGTTCGCATGGCAACCGGAAGGCGGGGTTGCAAAATCCCTTTTCCTCGCGCTAACTCTATGAGGCTTGCCGGCGGACGCGCACGCGCGCAGCTCCCAGGCTGGAGAAGCCCGAAGAAGTTCTGCGCAGCCCGCTACGACCGGCTCCCAAGCGGAGCGCTAGGAATGCGGGGGAGCCAAATAGACAAACACGTGGCTGGCTGGGGAATTCTGGGAGTTGAAGTCCACTTATCTTAAAATGTGGGGAAACGCGACTCTAAGGTGAACATTTAAAAGAAAGGGACTACGTACAATTTTTTTTAAGGGTTTGCAAAGCTTTACAAATGTAGGTTGAAGTATGGATTTTGTTTCTTGGGTCATTACCGTCATCCCAGGAAGGTCCAAAATTTTAATTTGCAAGTGCGTGAAGAAAAAGGGCTGGTCTCTTCTCTCCCTTTCTCTACAAACAGGACCAAGAAAACCCACTTCTGCACCCCCAGAGGGTGGCATCTCCATAGGGAAATTACAATGCCCTTTTCCCAATGCATCCAATAATGCCTTAGCCCAGCGCAAACCTGGGTAAATCCCTCCAGACTGGATCAAAAGTTTGTTTTGTTTGTCATTTATTATTTAATTTGTATTTCATCTTTATTATTGTTCTAAGTAACTCAAGGCGGTAAGTATACTTAGATCTGTTTCCTCCTCCTATATTCTTCAAAACAATCCTGTGAGATGGGCTGGGCTGAGAGAGAAGGGGGGGGACTAGCCTAAAATCACCCAGCCAACTTTCAAATCTAAGGCAGGACTAGAATTCCCTGTCTCCTGGTGATTGGCCCAGTCAACTGGCTGGTTTTCCTGTCTAAGGCGGGACTAGAACTCTCCGTCTCGTGGTGATTGGTCACCTAGCTGCCGTTCATGTCTAAAACGGAACTAGAACTCACTGTCTCCTGGTGATTGGCCCTATATCATCCATCCAACTTTCAATCCTAAAGTGAGAACTAGAACTCCCCATCTCCTGGTGATTGGCCCAAAGTCAACCAGCTGGCTTTCATGCCTCAGGTGGGAATAGAACTCCCCGTCTCCTGGTGATTGGTCACCTAGCTGACTTTCATGTCTAAGACCGGACTAGAACTCACTGTCTCCTGGTGATTGGCCTGTAGTCACCCATCCAGCTTTCATGCCCAAGGCTAGGACTAGAACTCCCTCTCTCCCAGTTGGTGTCTTAACTACTAGACCCCACCCTTCAATTTCAGCAGTCATTTCAAGTGTTGGTAAAATTAAAACAAAAAAACAAATTTTTTCCCCCATAAGTTTTGGGGTGATGAAAGAAGAGGTTGGGATATCAACCCTTAAACCCAACCAAGATGTCTTACGAAAGACTGGACAGCCGCTTGATCTGGGTGGCGTATGAAGTCTCCTGCTTGAGCCGTGTGTGTGTGTGTGGACTGGATGACCTCTGAAAGGCCCGTACAGCTCTGCGATTCTATGTTCCGAATGGTAAATCCGCGCAGAAATTTGGCCCCCCTCCTTCTCTCTTCTGGTGGTGCCAACCCCAAACCCCCTTTGGGGGGGACGGACGGGGGACAGGACCCATCTCACACGGACTCTGTCCTTCACAAAACGGGCTTCTTTTTATTGTCCTTGGATGTTACAACAAAAAACCAGAGGCAACCCTCCCGCCCCACAGGCCCACCCCCCTCAGGAGCTCATTGATGGGGAGGGGAGGAAGGGGAAGGCTAGGACACTGCTGTTTGTCACCAAAGACGCCCCCCACCTCCCCACCCCAGCAGCGGCTGGATCTCGATCGATCGCAAAGATCTGGGAGTGCCGCATAACGGCAAACGGGAATAAAACAGCAGGAGGTGGAATATCCAGCATCAAACAGGGCTGCCATGATGGTGATGATCCCAACCCATGGAAGTTGAAAAATTAGGTTCGCAGCGCAAGGGGAAAAAAAAGGACGATTTGGGAAGTGTGTGTGAACCAAAACACCATTATTTTTTTTCTGGCCCGGCGGGCGTTTGCTTAAAATCCGTGAGAAATACCTTGTTTAAAGAGTTGACCACAGGGCCTTCGCGACGTCGAGAAGCGGACAGTTTTCTGGCGTCGGAGCATCTGGGATGGTTTTTCGGAAGAGGAAGGAGCCGCGATTCAGAAGCTCGGGATGGGTGGGTGGGTCTTTTCCCCCGAAGAGCCCACCCACCAAGGAAGGGGACGACAGCCGCGGTCTTGCCTCTGGGTTTATCGTCCTCGTGGGGTCGAGCGGTTGAGAGTCTTAAATAGCCTGGTTTTTGCCGGGTGAGGGTGGCTGATCCGGAGGGTGGAATTAACTTCCTTCGGTTTCCACCGTGATGATGATCCTGGTTTGATCGAGAAAGAAGCTAGCAGGATCCCTTCGGGTCAGCGACGCGGGGAGCGACTCAAATCGCCTGTCTCTGGTACCTCATCAGGTGGATGGCTAATTCTCCCCCCCCCCACACTTCTTTTTCATATTTTTATGATGCTTGGGTAGAGAGAGACGAGATCAACAAGGTTTACATGCTGTAGATGAGGAGAATCCGAAATAAGATGGAGGTCCAAGAAATGCAGGGCGCCGGAAGTGTTGGGACGATCGAGTGGTTAAAATTGACCTTGCCTCTTTGACGAGAGGGGGTTGCGGGTGGGGGAGGGCAAGGCGGTTGATCCTGGACCCTCCTGCCCCACAGCGTGCCTGGGTGATGGAGGATGGGGAGAAAGCACCCCTGGGCACCTGTAAAATAAGTTGGCTGTGGTTCTTTCTCAATCCCAGGGTCACGGGTGCGAAAGCCACTTAATTTTTCTTTTCTCTCTCCAAAGGTATTTCGAATCCAAGAAGGGAACTGGGGGCGTTTCTATTGAGCCCGGGGTAGAAGGTAGGCCCCCCGCCCGGTCACTCTCCGCTGCTGCATTAGCTGTCTATATCGATCCGGTGGGCTGTTGGTGGAGCAAGCAACGAAGAAGAGAAAAAATAAAAGAGAAATTAAAATAGGCCAGACGGTTATGGGGAGAGGGAGCATATGGGGGTGTTAGATCAACCGTCTTCTATCTCACAAGGCTTCGTTCCCCCCCCGCCCCCAAAATGGAGAAAAATTACACCCACCCAAAACAGGGAAGTCTCCTTTCTTAAGGAGGTCCATCTACTGGGACCAGGAAGAAGGGACTTCTCCGCGGTGGCTCCCAGCCAGCTTTCATGCCTAAGGCGGGACGAGAACTCCCAGGCACTTGGTGATTGGACTAAAGTTATGGTTTTCACGCCTAAGGTGGGACTAGAACTCCCAGGCGCTTGGTGATTGACCTAAAGTTATGGTTTTCATGCCTAAAGTGCGACTAGAACTCCCAAGCTCTTGGTGATTGGCCTAAAGTTATGGTTTTCATGCCTAAGGTGCGACTAGAACTCCCAAGCTCTTGGTGATTGGCCTAAAGTTATGGTTTTCATGCCTAAGGCAGGACGAGAACTAATGACCTCATGCTTTGTAGCAGTCAGCCTCTTGCCCCCAACAATCTGGGTCCTCGTTTTACCCGCGCCTCGGAAGGACGGAAGGCTGAGTCGAACTTCCAACTAATTTAAAGGTTTATCGAAAGGACTCACACTGCTTTGGTATCCGAAGGGCCTCGTTGTCCGCCGACATCACTTGGTGCAGAACGCCGCGAAACTGGTAGAGCACTTTCAAGTTCTTGTCTTCGCCAACGCAAGGATCGTAGAATCCAGGCAGGCCAGCCTGCGGGAGTAAAAACGAGGGTTCCTGGAAGCGGCTCAACCGTGGGAGAACAGAGCTCCTGAGCTCGTGCAGAGCAGCAACCCAGAATAGAATAGAGTGGAATGGAATGGAACGGAACAGAAATTAGAATTAGAATAAAGAACGGAATGGAATCGAATGGAATAGAATGGAATGGAAATTAGAATTAGAATTAGAATTAAGAATAGAATAGAATAGCATTGGAATGGAATGGAATGGAACGGAAATTAGAATTAGAATAAAGAATAGAAAATAGAAAATAGAATAGAAGAATAGAATAGAAAATAATAGAATAGAATAGAATAGAATAGAATAGAATAGAATAGAATAGAATAGAATAGAATAGAATAGAACAGAACAGAATAGAGAAAAGAGAAAAGAGAAAAGAGAACAGAACAGAACAGAACAGAATAGGAGGCAGCCTCTTGAATATTGAAAGATTGCTATCCTGCCTCCCCTAGTCCTTCTTTTCATGAAACTAGACATACTCCGTTCCAGCAGCCGTTCTTTCTATGTTTTAGCCTCCAGTCCCCTAAATCCTCTTTGAATCCTTTGCCCTGAGCCGAAAAGGAAAACCAGGAAAACCTCTCGGTTAACTTCACTCCGTCCTTACCTTGGAGGCTTCGGTGAGGATGAGCTTTGAGTCCTTAACCAGGCACTGTAAGGGCACCGTCACGTCGATGACCTTGGCTTTCTCGTCCCGCCTGCTCTGGTCATTGACGAACTTCCCGTACCAGGCGTTGACGATAATCAGGCCTTTTGAGGAGCGAGAAGGCAAACGGGGTCAGATTAGGGGTGGTGGGGTGGTGGAGCTTTAGCCCCTGGCAAGACCCCCTTGTCCCCCAGGCTCCCTCCCCCAGAGAGAAATCTGCCCCTCGTCATTTGACCAGCGGAGAGGAAGGGAGGGCAAAGAGGTAAACCAGGTTTACGCACCCATCCTAGCTTCCTCGGCTTCGATGATCCTCCGGACGGATTCTTGCATCAACCGGACCTGCGTAACAAGGTTAAGGATGTCAGGCTGTGGATCAGGATGTTATTATCAAGCCACGATCGGGCCTGTTTCTGGCTTAAGTTTGCTTGGCAGGCTGTTGAGGGCGTCCCGATATAGAAAGATATATCGCGCTTCTCTGATTCAGGAGAATTTAGATCTCTTCTGGAAATGGGAGTTTCTCAATGTTTTAAGACCTGTGACTTCAACTCCCAGAATTCCCCAGCCAGCCACTGGGAATTCTGGGAGCTGAAGTCCACAGGCCACGGTTGAGAAGCACGGCTGTAAATATTCTTGTCTGGGATTCAAAGGAAAGCGGAGACTTACGGCCGCTTCGGCTTCCTGTTTCTTCTGGAAGGTGTCGCTGGCGCAGCTCTCTCGCTGCTTCTCCAAGTCCCTAATGCCAGAAAGAAGGGGGTTTTGTGGGGTCCAGATCAGCTCCTCCCTCCCTCTCTGCCAAGCCCCTGGAGGGGAGGCCTGCCAGGAACACAGGGATCCCTGGCAATGCCTGCCTGCTTGTCTGTCTGTCTGTCTGCCTACCTATCTAACCTATCTATCTTATGTATAGATATCTATATATTTTATCTATCTACCTACCTACCTACCTACCTATCTATTATCTCTCTCTCTATTCTATCTACCTATTATGTCTCTATCTCTCTAATCTACCTGTTATCTCTCTCTCTACCTTATCTACCTTATCTATTATCTATCTTATCTATTATCTATCATTTATCTAGATCTATCTTCTATCTATCTGTCTATCTATCTTCTGTCTCTCTACCTATTATCTATCTATCTATCTATCTATCTATCTATCTATCTATCTATCTATCTACCTGTCTGTCTGTCTGTCTGTCTGTCTGTCTGTCTATCTTCTGTCTCTCTCTCTCTCTCTCTCTCTCTCTCTCTATCTCTATCTATCTATCTATCTATCTATCTATCTATCTATCTATCTATCTATCTATCTATCTATCTATCTATCTATCTATCTATCATCTATCTATCTATCTTCTGTCTCTCTACCTATTATCTATCTATCTATCTATCTATCTATCTATCTATCTATCTATCTATCTATCTATCTATCTATCTATCTAACCTAACCTAACCTAACCTAACCTAACCTAACCTAACCTAACCTAACCTAACCTAACCTAACCTAACCTAACCTAACCTAACCTCTCTCTCTCTCTCCCTCCCTCCCTCCAAGCCATTCCTGGCCTGTCCAGAAACTACAAATGAGAAAGCTTTAAACGCCGCAGCCCTCAGCCCTGGGGGTCAGCTTCCATCACAGCTAGGCGAGAGACCCCCCCCCCCGCCCACACCTCTGGGCCACTCACTTCTCCTTCTGCGCCCGCAGATAGGGTTGGATGATCAGCCGGTCCATGGCGAAGTAGAAGACCAGAGGCCCAGCCGTGGCATAGAAAACGGCGCTGGGCAGGAGTTGGTCGGTCAAGTGAATGGGGAAGAAATACGTTTGGCTGGCTCTGTTCAGCCTAGAAGTCAGGAGGAAGAAATACGTTAGCATGCACGAATAGGGGGTGCAAAGAGGCTCTAGACTTAGGCAATGCCCGTCTCTGCCAATCGTCACACAGGTGAGACCTCTGCCCCTCTGGCAAGAAGGAGCAGAAATTCAGTGACGGAGGGCAGGTGAGCAGCTGACTCACTTGATCTTCAAAGAGACGCCTTGGGGCACCCCGACGCTGACCGTGGCCCCCAGGACGCTGTGCTTGGAAATCCTCCGCTCCGCTCCGTACTCCACGATGGTGCCGAAAAAGCCAGCCCTTGGAAGGAACAAAAAGGGGATGCCGTAAAGGAATTTAGAACAGCGGAGTGAGAAGGGCCCTCGGAGGTCTTCTAGTCCAACCCTAAACCACTTCAGACAGGTGCCTGTTCAGTCTCTTCATAAAAGCCTCCAATGATGGAGCATTCACAACTTCAGGAGGCAAGCTGTTACATCCATTCATCCTCCATCCACCCCTCTGTCGTGTATCTCATCTGTTTATCTTTTTCAGAATCATGAAGCACATATGTGCTATTCGTTCCCGACTCTAGGGGGCGCTGCTCATCTCCGTTTCAAAGCCGAAGAGCCAGCGCTGTCCGAAGACATCTCCATGGTCATGTAGCCGGTGTGACTCAATGCCAAAGGCGCATGGAACACTGTTCCCTTCCCACCAAAGGGGGTCCCTATTTTTTAGTGCCCCACATCTTCCTCCGGAGATCAACTGCTCTAAGGGCTTCCCTGCCCCAATTTCACACACCCCACCCCCAAACCAGGGCCCATTCAGCACCCAGCCGCTGGTTCTGACATACTTCAGGGATCCTTTGACCCGCGTCTGATCTTCATCCTGAAACTTGTGCTGATAGCTGACCATCACGAAGGAGTGAGGGATGCCCAGCTGCAAGATTGCAAAAATAAAAATTAAATTAAATTAAATTAAACATGGTGAACGTCAAAGGCAAGGGCAACAGTCACCCAGCTGGGTTTCATGCCTAAGGCAGGACTAGAACTCACCGTCTCCTGGTGATTGGCCCAAAGTCACCCAGTTCCCTTTCATGCCTAAGGTGGAACTAGAACTCCCAGGCTCCTGGTTTCTAGGCCAGCACCTTACTGTTGCACCAAACTGAATTCCGCAAGTCCACCTCTCTTAAATTTGCACAATTTGCCTGCTCTGTACAAATTAACTACACGTTGTCCTCGACTTACGATGGTTCACTTAGCGGCCATTCCAAGTTTTAAAAAAAGAACTGAAAAAAAGTGACTTAACAGCCGGGGTCCTCGCACTTACAACCGTCAGAGCCACGATTCTATGACCCAAAATTCAGGGACTTGGCAACTGGCATGCACTTGTGATGGTTTCAGAGTCTCTGGGCCACCTAAAGGCCGATTTTGACCTTCTGACAACAAAAGTCAATGGTAGATTGACTTAAGGGCCATGCGATTCGTTTAACGACCGCACCTGTTCGCTACTGCTGTCTTAAAAGGAGCAAAGAGGGAACCGTCTCACCTGGAAGGCCATGGTGAAGTGGCTGGTTTTGGTATCCCGGACGACACTGGTGTTCATGGCAGATTGGATGCCCCAACGCCACTGTAGGTAACCCATGGTGTTCTTGTCCAGGTTTCGGGCCAGGACCGTCGTAAGACCAGGACGGATGCCGCGCGAGGAGAACTGGAGGGCGCAGTTAGTGGTGATGAAGCTGCCCAGCATGCCAGGACAGAAAGAAAATGAGCAGAATTGAGAATTAAGCCCTGAAAATATCAATCGTGGCTCGTCCTCGACTGACGAGACATAAATAGAGCCCGGCATTTCTGTCGCTAAGTTGTTGAATTTTGCCCCATTTCATGGCCTTTCTTGCGATGGTTGCTAAGTGAATCACCACCGCTTAGTTAGTCCGCGACGGCCGTGAAGGGAATCCGGCTTCCCTCTCGACTCTTGTAGGACAGTCGCGAGAGGGGAACGAAGGTCACGCAGAATCTTTTCTCGGGAGCATTTTGGGGTTCCTTCGCCAAAATCTTACCATCGTTGCGTGAGATTGCGAAACATTTTCAGGCCGAAAACGGGACCCTGCAGGTCTCCGGCTCCAAATTCTAGCTGTGGAAATGGAAGAGGAGTTACAGGCAGTCCTCGTCTTATGGCCATTTCTGTCCTGTCCTGTCCTGTCCTGTCCTATGCTATGCTATCCTATTAATTTTCTATGCTATTCCATTCTATATTATTTATTTTCTATTCTATTCCATTCTATATTTGTCCTGTCCTGTCCTACTCTATTCTATATTCTGTCCTGCCCTGCCCTGCTCTCCTTTTCCTCCTCTTCGTCCTTCTCCTTCTCCTCCTTCCTCTCCTTCACTCTTTCTTCCTTCTCCTTCTCCCCCTTTCCCTTCTCTTCCTTCTTTCTGCAAACCACACTCCGTTCAAGAACTGATGATGTTACCTAGTTAAGTCATGAGACTTCTGCAAGAAAACCCTCAAGCTCAGAGAGCACCAAGGATCCCAGAGACCAACCCAATTTGCTCCATCTTCGAAGCAAAGCAAATCAGCCTCAAAACTTGTTTCCTCCCGCCCCCCCCCCCCCGCCCCATTTACCTCTCCCCATCCTTTGGCGGAGGTCACCCGTCGGAGACCCAGGCTGACGGAGCCGCCGCCGTTGCCGTTCTGCGTCGAGAGGTTTCCCGAGAGGATGGCGGTGTCCGTGGTCGTGAGCGGGGCCTGTGCAAGACGAACGGATGGAGCAAGTGAGCCAAGTTAGAGAGGAGCCAGACGAGGTGCGTTGAAAGGGCGAGGCGCTCTCTGGGGGATGAAATGGGGAAAACAACACACAGGCCTCTTACCTCGATGGACTGCGATATGTGCATGCGATTGATTTCGATGTGGGGGAAAGGGCTGGCCGACACATCTTCGAACTCCTCGTCGTAGCGGTCGAACAGGTCAGTCGCGTCCACTCCGACGCTAATCGTGCCCTGCGGAATCGGGACAGATCCTTGTGGTTAACAGACACTGAGGACTAGCTGGATGGGGGTCCATAGAAGTTGCTCATTTATCATCCTTTTGCGGTTTTAGTCCCGGCTTGGAGATTTAAACTCATCTACGAAATAAATATATTTAGCAACAGGAGGACAAACAAGATTTCTCCCGACTTTGAGGACTTGAGTCTTACTTTGGGGTTCGTCCGCTGCTGAAGCCGCCTCTCCTCCCTCTCGCGCTGCAGTTGTTCAAATTCCTCCCGGATTTCAGCCGGGGTCCTCCTCCTCTCGACCACCTAAAGGGGACAGAAATTCATTTTTAAAGAATTGCCAGAAGGCAAGAACAGTTAAGATAAAAGGGGCGACTCAGGAGTAAGGCTTGGAGATGATTGGCCCTCCCATAAGACATAAGGGACATGAGCCTTTGCAGGAAGCAACTTTGTTCGTGCTGGTCGGTTTAAATTCTGAAGCTCCATTTGGCCTTGAAAAGCTAATTGCCAATTAGGCTTTTGGCAGCGTGTCAAGGGAGATAAAGGGGGGTGCGTATCAGCCTTATTCCGGAAGGACTGTGGCAGGCTTCTGTCGGACTCTTTACAAACTATTTGTGACTCATCACGGGCTGGGAATGGACAGAATTCACAGCGGTTGAAATAAAAAGAGGGTTTTTGAGACTAAGCGTGTGATTGTTACTGTCTCAGGAAGCCCAGGTCAGAACAAGAATTCCGCCCTTTTGCAACCACCTGACGAGCAAAACTCAATGGGGAAGCCTCATTCGCTTCCCAACTAACTGAACAAGGGCAGCGGTTCATTTAACAACGGTGGCAACAAGGGCGTAAAATGAGGCACAAGAGTCACTTTTAAAAACGGTCTCGCTTCAGAGCGGCACTATTGGCCTCGACTGTAAGTCGAGGACTACCTAAACCATATAGGTTTTTCCCAAATCAAGGGAAATTTCCAGCTTACCGAGAAGGGGCCGTCCTTCAGCAGAGATTTGAGGAAGAAACCCCACCCCCACCCCACATCCCCCAGCTCAAGCTCTTAAACACCCCTCCTCCCCGGCATGAAAAACCTGGGGATTAAATTATCCGAAGGGCCAAGAAAGATGAAATTGATGGCGAAAAATCTGCAGCAGAGCAAGAACAAATGGATTTATAGTAAATGGCTTTATCTCCGGGTCTCTTTTGGGGGCAGATGGAAAGGAAGGGAAGGGAAGGGAAGGGAAGGGAAGGGAAGGGAAGGGAAGGGAAGGGAAGGAAGATAGAAGAAGGGAAAGTAAGGGAAGGGAAGAGAGTGGAGGAAAGGAAAGGAAAGGAAGATAGAAGAACGGAAAGTAAGGGAAGGGAAGAGAGTGGAGGAAAGGAAAGGAAAGGAAAGGAAAGGAAAGGAAAGGAAAGGAAAGGAAAGGAAAGGAAAGGAAAGGAAAGGAAAGGAAAGGAAAGGAAAGGAAAGGAAGATAGAAGAAGGGAAAGTAAGGGAAGGGAAGAGAGTGGAGGAAAGGAAAGGAAAGGAAAGGAAAGGAAAGGAAAGGAAAGGAAAGGAAAGGAAAGGAAAGGAAAGGAAAGGAAGATAGAAGAAGGGAAAGTAAGGGAAGGGAAGAGAGTGGAGGAAAGGAAAGGAAAGGAAAGGAAAGGAAAGGAAAGGAAAGGAAAGGAAAGGAAAGGAAAGGAAAGGAAGATAGAAGAAGGGAAAGTAAGGGAAGGGAAGAGAGTGGAGGAAAGGAAAGGAAAGGAAAGGAAAGGAAAGGAAAGGAAAGGAAAGGAAAGGAAAGGAAAGGAAAAGGAAAAGGAAAAGGAAAAGGAAAAGGAAATTGGTCCAGGGACTTGGATATGCTGTTTTTTATGGCTGCGAAAAAGCCCATTTAGAGAATCTGGGCACATCTGCGGGGACTGACCCTGAGGTTAAAAACACCTGGCCCTGGGGGTAACCTCATTGAGGATGCTTTTCTTGGAAAAATGGACAGGTCAGGAGGGTTAGAGAGATTTGTTCTGCAGCTGAGCAGAGGGAGGTCAGCCTTATTTCGCCAGGAGAGGGAAAAAAATAAATAAATAGGGCTGGGGTTGAAGAAAAACCAGCCAACCTACAACCCCCCGCCCCCCCCTTTCCAAGCTGTCTTTCCTTCCTCCCCCCGCCCCCAGTTCCACAACCTCTATACAGCTAAACTAGACTTGTGTTGCTTCTCCGTGTCATATGATATATATGTGGACACAATTTTGTATTTATATATTTATTGATTTTGTCATGTTTATGTAGTGTATATTGGAGCTGGAGACCCTTTGACAGCTGTGTGCAATGAAATTTTATTTTAATGTATGCTGATTAAGCTACCTTCAATAACAATGAAGTTATTCTATTCTATTCTCTAGTCTATTCTCTAGTCCATTCTATTCTAGCTCTGTTTCTATTTCTGTTTCTGTTCTATTCCTGTTTTCTATTCTATTCTATTCTATTCTATTCTATTCTATTCTATTCTATTCTATTCTATTCTATTCTATTCTATTCTATTCTATTCTATTCTATTCTATTCCTATTTTCCATTATCCTATCCTATCCTATCCTATCCTATCCTATCCTATCCTATCCTATCCTATCCTATCCCTATTTTCCATTATTCTATTCTACTCTAGTCTACTCTACTCCTATTTTCCATTATCCTATTCCTATTCCTATTCCTATTCCTATTCCTATTCTGTTTCTATTCTATTCTATTCTATTCTATTCTATTCTATTCTATTCTATTCTATTCTATTCTATTCTATTCTATTCTATTCTATTCTATTCTATTCCGTTAACGTCGAAAATCTGAGGCTCAATCGTGGTCTTAGGTCACATCTATTTTTTCCACTGAATCTTATCAACCCAGTTATTGTTTTCCCCCATTCCTTCCTTCCTTCCCATCAAATCCCCCAACTCACAAAAATGGCACGATTTCTATTTTCACTTTCAGGCCGGAAAAGAGATGAATTGGCAAGAGACAGCACAGATGTGGTTTTTTAAAAAATAAAATAAAATAAATGTCATCGCTCTTCCCAAAGCCGTTGCCCTGTAGCTCTTCGCAAACATCTTGACACTCTGCAGCATCCGAATTTCCTGCTCTTTAAACCATCCGCTGCCTCTCTCTCTCTCTCCTTCTAAAAACCCTGTAAAGGTCTTTTTAAAATCTCTGAGCTGAATGCCAATATCTCCACTATTTTATTATTGCAAGATAAATCACCTAACCGAGGTTGGGGGGAGAAAAGAAAAGAAAACTCAAAATATCGTTAGATAAATATTGAGTTTCTCACTTACGCTCTCCCTGATGTAGAATATCAGCAAATATTAAACACATCCAGACAGTTCTTAACTTCGGTTAAGCCATTTTCAAGTGTCTCTATCATCAGGTAGTCCTGGACTTACCACCGTTTCATTTAGTGACCGTTCAAAGTCGAAACGGCCCCGGAAAAAAAAAGACTTACGGCCGTGTTTCACACTTACGACCTTTGAAGCTTCTCCAAGGTCACGTGATCAAAATTCAGACGCTTGGCAACTGGATCCCCTGAACGACTGTGTGACTCACTTAACAAACGCTTAAGGGTTGCCAAGGAAGGCTGTAAAACGGGGGCAACGCTCACTTAGCAACTGTCTCGCTTAGTGAGACAGCTGCTAAGTTGTCTCGCATTCAAGGCTCAAATGTGATCGTAAATCGAGGATTACCCGGTAACATATTAAAATCCATCATGAAAAAAAACCACCCTCTTTTCAAGAGATTCCTTCAATTCTTTTTAAGAAAAAATAATAATTAAACAGCAAGCAGATGATGGGCCAATAGACCAGCTGATCGTTTTTGCAGTGTTTTTAATGAGTGCATCTCTTCCTTTTAAATATATATATATTTATATATATCAACCAGGTGCAAAACTAGCCGGAGCGAATGTCCTGTCGCTGGTATTTTTAGCTGCACGGAAGTGCTTAAAAAGCAGAGTTTTCCAAAATTGAGACGTTGGGAAAAGCGCAGAGAAGAGCAAGTAAAATGATTATAGGGGACTGGAGGCTAAAACATATGAAGAACGGTTGCAGGAACTGGGGATGTCTAGTTTAATGAGAAGAAGGACCAGGGGAGACATGATAACAGTCTTCCAATATCTCAGGGGCTGCCCCAAAGAAGAGGGAGTCAAGCTCTTCTCCAAAGCACCTGAGGGCAGGACAAGGAACAATGGATGGAAACTGAACAAGGAGAGAAGCAACCTGGAAATAAGGAATTTCCTGACAGTGAGAGCTGTCGTTCTGTTAGAATTGGCTGTTTCCCCTTCCCCGCCCCAAAGAGACAACCCCCAAAGATCAAGATGGTGACCAGACGATGTGGATAGCATCCCTCTCTTTCTCCCTCTCCCTCTCTCTCTCTCTTCTACTTACCTCCCATCCTTCCATCTCAAGGCCTCGCTTTCCATAAATGTCATAGATGGCTCGGGTCTGGGGGTCACTGAGCACTGGAAATTAAAATCGAGACGTTATTATCCGAAGCTGCCGCTTCGGAGGCTGAGTTCACAGCCAAGCCTCCACGCCCGATCCACGCAAACACATCTCCAGTGCCTTTTCGCTATTAATTTTAGAAGACAATCCCCACCCCGCCCATTCGCAAAAAGCAGGCCACCCAATTTGCACACGGTGAAACGACTGTCGATGTCTAGAGAGCTATTTTTAAACCTTTTTTTAAAAAATAAATAAATAAATAAATTCTGCCTAACCCTAAATCCCAGCACCTTTCCAAAAAAAAACCTGGATTTCAAACTGTGGCACTGGGGACGGGGAGACTGGGTTTTAGACGCAGAGACACCACACCATTCCAGCTTCTTAAAATCTGGCTGCCGTGTGCCCCAAACTTCTGATTAAGGATGTTGTAAATCGGTGTTTGCCAACCTTGGCAATCTTGAAGATGAGTGGACTCAACCAAGGTTGACTCAGCCTTCCATCCTTCCGAGGGAGGTAAAATGAGGACCCAGATTGTGGGGGCAATAAGCTGACTTTGTATAAAAAAGAACACCGCTTGTGGGGGAGGGCCCGAAAGCCCTACTAAGCAGGTATATACAAAAGTATGAAGGCTATTGCTTAACACATTGTAAGCCGCCCTGAGTCTCCGGAGAAGGGCGGCATATAAATCGAACTAATAAACAAACAAACATACAAACAAACAAACCAATAAACCAACAAACAAACCAGGCTTGTTTTTTCTCATCCACCCCATTCTCCAGAGTGAAGAGAATGCAGAGGAAGGGATTATAAAAGAGAAAGCGCAGGTGGGCCACAATGGGGATACACTTTGGGAGGGAGGGAGGGAGGGAGGGAGGGAGAGAGGAAAGAAAGAAAGAAAGAAAGAAAGAAAGAAAGAAAGAAAGAAAGAAAGAAAGAAAGAAAGAAAGAAAGAAAGAAAGAAAGAAAGAAAGAAAGAAAGAAAGAAAAGAAAGAAAGAAAGAAAGAAAAAGAAAGAAAGAAGAGGGAGGGAGGGAGAAAAAGAAAGAAAGAAAGGAGGGAGGGAGAGAAGGAGGGAGGAAGTAGGGAAAAAGATAAAAGACAGAATACGGAGGGAGGGTGGGAGGAAGGTGAAGGAAGATAAGGGAGGGAGGGAGGGAGGAAGGGAGGGAGGGAAGAGGAGGATGTCTGGAGAATTCTGGGAGTTGAAGTCCCCCGTCTTAAACAGGCCAAGATTGAGAGAGCTTGTGGTCTGTCATTCGACTCACGTCCAGAGTGATCGGAGGCCAGAAATGCTGAGCCTTCCAAAAAACTCCCGAGCCAAATTTCTCCGGCTAATCTCTGGGATTTAATAAGAAATCATTTATTTACTATTTCCCTCTGGACCCAAGCAACGGATGGAGCCAAAACTGCTGGCCTTGCAGTTTTGCTGGGAAGAAAGGGGGGCGGGGGAAGACGTGGGGGGGGGGAGCCAAATTTGGCCAGCTTCTCATTTTTTTCAGCTTCGGCAGCTTCTCCTTCCCTCTCTCCCGCTCCGTCCTGGATCTCCCCAAAAAAATTGCTGCAAGCTATCAATAATTCAGAGGAGCACAAGATCCATTCCAACAAACCCGGGATCAGGGAAGGGCCGAGCTTTTCATGGAAAGCTCAACCACAATGGCTTGCACAACTACAAAATAAAAATAAAAGTAGTAAAAAATAAATAAATAAAATAAAAAAAATCTGGCCATCTTGCATTATCGCAAACAAGTGTGGATCCATTATTTTTTGCACGCGCTTGTTAAGTCACCTCTCCTCTGTGTTTCTGGCAAGCTTCCCTTCTAAAACGCTTAAAAGCTTTTCTAGAAGATTGGCAAAATCTTTTCTTTTCTTTTTTTTTTTTAAAAAAATCTCTCTCTCTGTGGAGGGAAGGAAAGGCCATTGGGAATTGGGAGAGGAGGGAGGAGGGAGAAAAAAAAAACCGAGCTCTTGGCCAAGTTTTTGAGACTGGGGTGACCTTGGAGTCCTCATCTCGTGTCTGTCCAAAGATGGAAAGAGCAGACGCATTAACTGGGAAAGGAGCTCTGTGTGGTTAAGCCTTGGCGGAGAACGCCCGCCGTCTGCTGACGGGCAAGACCAGAAGTGCGATTGTGTTAAGCTCTTACGGGAAACACACATAAGGGAGGCTCACGTGGGCGAGCTAAGAAGCTCCTGGGGGCATCACGGAGAGGACCGTTGGGTCTTCAGCAGGCCCGGCGTCTTAGATGTAGGTAGGTCGCTAAGCGTAATGTGAGAAGGGTTGGCTTTAAAGGGAGGGATCGGGAGGGAGGGAGGAGGAGGACTGTGGATATTCATGGTCTCTGAACTTGGTTGTTTTCTGCAGACGATTCATTATCAAACTAGGGCTAGAAGGGAGGGGGAGGAGGAGGAGGAAGAAGAAGAGGAGGAAGAGGATGAAGATGTGAGGTCCATGGTGCTCTCTGAGCTTGGTGGTTTTCTTATAGACATTTCATTACCAAACTAGGCAACATCATTAATGCTAGAAGGGAGGAGGAGGAGAAGGGAGATGTGAGGTCCATGGTGCTCTCTGAGCTTGGTGATTTTCTTCAAGACATTTCATTACTCAACTAGGTAACATCATTCGTGCGAGGAGGGAGAGGAGGACTGTTGTGTCCTTGGTGCTCTCTGATCGTAGTGGTTTTCTTCCAAATGTTTCATGGCCCAACTAAGGAACGTCATCAATGTTCCACACACACAACATACAGTCGGCGGTAGGCAGCCCTCGATGGGTCACGAAACATCGGCGAGAAAACCCCCCAAGCTTAGAGAGTACCAAGGACCCCCGAGTTCTCTTCCTCCTCCCCTCCTCCTCTCTGCAAAACCCGCTCCCTTCCAGCACTCATGATGTTACCTACTTTGGGACTGCAAGAAAACCAACCGGCTCGGAATATATCATCCGGGTTTCGGGAAGAGAGACTCCCGCTTCTGACCTTCATAAGCCTGATGAAGGAGGTTGAAGAGCTGTTCAGCCTGCCTCTTGAGTTCGGGGTCTCTGTGCTTGTCGGGATGGTACAACATACACAGCCGGCGGTAGGCAGCTTTCAACTCCTCTTGAGAGGCCTGGAGGGAAAAAATATATTATTATTATTATTATTATTTATTTAATTTCTATACCGCCCTTCTCCTGAAGGACTCAGGGCGATGCACAGCCAACAACAGAACAAACCCAATACAAAATTTAAAAGCAATTTTAAAAACATATTAAACCATTTGGCCCTAATCATTAAAAAATAAACCAGAAATATAAAGACCAGAAATAACAATTAAGCTAGCTGTTGTGGTCCACCAGCAGCCTGCAGAAGTGGCAGTGTAGTCGGACAGTGAGGAGGCTGGGGAGGACCATGGGCCTGAGGGCTCTGCGTCCGAGGCAGAGATGGGGTCAGGGCCATTTGGGAGTGATGTGCAGACTCCGGAGACTCCAGAGTCGGACAGCAGAGAGGCAGAGGAACAGGAGGAGCCTCTTGCTAGTCGAGTCGTCCCTTTTGCAGCTAAAGCAAAAGGGACGACTCGGGAGTAAGGCCAGGAAATGATTGGCCCCTCCCATAAGGCTTAAAAGAGAAAAAGAGGCACTTGGGGTCTTTTGCAGGAAAGCAACGTTGCTAACTCTGTTTCCAGTCGGCATCTCTTCTTTGCTTTCTGAACTTTGTGGGGCTTTGCCAAGTAAGGCCTTTGGCAGGGTGTCGAAGAAGATAATGGTTGGTGATTATCCCGAAGGACTTGTTTTGCAACTAAATGAGACTCAGCTGGGAATGAACATAATTCTCAGCTGTTACAATAAAATAGGTTTGTTTGGGACTAATTGTGTCTTGTAATGACTCCGTAAGCCGAGGTCACAACACCAGCAATCAAGGCTATTGAAATCTGCTGGATAAGGAAAGACGAGCTTTGCTGGTCAGAAGGTCGCAAAAAGGGGATCGCGTGACCTTGGGATGTTGCAACCATCATGAATTCGAGTCGGTTGCCGAGCATCTGAATTTCAATCACATGACCGTGGGGAATGCTGCAAACGGCTGTGAGTGTGAAAACGGAAGTCGAAAGTTCAAGTTTTGAACTTCAAACAGTCACTAAAAGTAACGGCTGTAAGTCAAGAATGCCCTGTATTAGAAAGCTGTCATTAAACCACCATGCAAATACAGAAATATCTCTAAGGTTTGGCATCTGAAGAGTTTTAACTGGCGGAAAACAAAATTATCTAGCTTTTAACTTGGAAGATAAGCTCAGGCTGCCCCGAATAGGAAGTTAAAAGTTTTCCTGTAATATTTTTAACCAGTGGAACGACTTGCCACCAGAAGTTGTGAATGCTCCAACACTGGACATTTTTAAGAAGAGATTGCTATAGGATTTCCTGTTTGAGCAGGGGTTGGACTAGAAGTCCTCCAAGGTCCCTTCCAGCTCTCTTCTAATAGACAGACAGACAGACAGACAGATAGATATAGCGAGATAGATAGAAAGCGATAGAGAAAGCGATAGAGATAGATAGAGATAGATAGAAAGCGATAGAGATAGAGATAGATAGCGATAGATAGAGATAGAGATAGATAGCGATAGAGATAGAAAATGATAGAGATAGATATAGAGAGTGAGAGTGAGAGTGAGAGTGAGAGTGAGAGAGAGAGAGAGAGAGAGAGAGAGAGAGAGATGGTCTAGGATCTCCTGTTTGAGCGGGGGCTTTGAGTAGGAGACCTCCAAGGTCCCTTCGAGCTCTAATCTTAATGGATTGATCTTGCCGCCATATCTTGGCCTTCACAAGTTGAAGACTCCAAGTTCTGTTCTTAAAGTCAACAGAAAACCACACCGTTTTTAATATAGGTAGCGGGACTGGAGCCGTTTCTGGAATTGAGATTTTGGTGGGGTTTTTTTTTATTCTGTTGAGTTTTTTTTTTTAATTCTTAGTTCATCCACATGCAAACTGGACAAAACCTATCCACGTTCTGAAAAAATGCATCTTCACTGCCTCTCTTTGAGTTAGGAGAATTAATGCCAATGAGAAATGAGTAGAAATTCTGACTCGGCCGGGATTTTATATTTAATCAAACCGGTGATAAATGGCTTAATGTGCTATTGATTAAGTCATAGAAATGAGTCAATTTTTATTTTTTTCACCCACACAGACACACACACACACCCTCCCGCAAATATCGCGTTCGATAAAATGCAAAATTGGGCTTTTCATCACCGTCAAGGGAATCGCTAAGGTCACCGGCTTGATATTGCATGAACGAGAAGGTCTCTCCGGCGGCTGCCCAAAATCCTGACAGCATTTCAAGTTGTAACGAGAGAAGACTAATAGTTCTCGGGTTATGGCCACAACTGAGGCCAACATTTACTGGTCGTAAAATGAGGCAAAATTCACTTAACGATGGTCTCAGGGCAACAGAAATTTGGAGCTCAATTGTCATCATAAAGTCATCTTCTTGTCATTGCCAGAACTATTGGCAAGAGCCAGATTCCCCTCCACCCCCCCAATCTCATCTCATCCTGGTCTGTTTAACTCTCTCTTCCATCCTCCTTGGTCAAACTAACCAGGATAAGCAAGATGGAAGGGAAAGACACAAGATCGGGGAGATCGGGCTGCAATTTTTAATTAAATCATTGGATTTCTGTGTGTTTTTTTAAAATAGGTTGGGGACACAAGAAGCAATTACTCGAGACGCTTGCCCCAAAGCCAGCATTCAAAGCTTGAACGTGCCTGGAAGCTCTACTTTGCTTCAATCTTGATTTATAAGTTCCTCAATTAAGTGGTCTGTCATAACAGCCTTATATTTTGAAAGGGCCCTGACAGGTTCCATGGCTCCGTTCCCCTATGCTTCGAATTTTTTTTAATCCCTCCTGGCAAATCATCAGATCGTGGAAATCAGCCCTGCCACCTTTCCTATTTAATAAACATGGTTCTGGGGTTCTTCCTGTTCCGAAGGCAGCCCGAAATGAATAACTATAAAGAACTGTCACCTTGACAAAACACATTGCCTGTGTGCAGCCCTGAACAGATTTGGTCCTTTGGGAAATAAGCGGCTTCCTATTTATTTGTTTAGCATTGGTTTAGTTACAGGGTTTTCTTGCCTACTTTTCAAACACAGCCTGGGGGGGAAAAATGTCATTTTATGAAAGTTATAAAACTCCAAATATTACAACCTGGGCACTTATTAAAGAGAACTTAACAAAGGAAATGAAGCATAGCCTCCAACTATTTTTAAAATCTACTTGGTTTCTTTTTTTAAATATAGATATAGACAATAGATGAAATTGTGCATGCTTCCAAGGGGAAGAAATTCACATTAATGAGAAGACGCCCAAAATAAAATTTGGCAAAATTAACCATGGAGTCCATGGTGCTCTCTGAGCTTGGTTGGTTCCTTGCAGACATCTCACGACCTAACTAGGAAACATCATCAGTGCCAGAAGGGAGTGGAGTTTGTGGAGAGTAGGAGGAGGAGGAGGAACAGAAAGAGGGGGAGAGAAGGAAAAAAGGAGGGGAAGAGTGGAGGAGGGACAGATGGAGGGGGAGAGAAGGAAAAAAAGGAGAGGAGGAAGAGGAGAAGGAGGAAAAGGAAGATTGTGAGATCTTTCTGAGCTTGAACGCTTTCTTACACACGTTTCGTGACCCAACTAGGGAACAGCATCAGTGCTACAAAGGGAGTGGGGATTTCCTTTCCAGTTATATACAAGTTCCCACTCCCTTCTAGCAACTGGCATGTCTTTATGACTGTAACTTTGGTCCCTCCATGAATGATTGTAAGTCAAGGACTAACTCTTTGCCCGCACAAGTGAGGAAATCACCTTCATGCAAGAGAGTTCAGGTTCAAAGATGGCCAGGAGAGGAAGAATATGAAGACAAGAGTTAAAAAAGAATTACAATCTGTTCCTTTTTTTTTAAAAAAAAGAATAGCGATTTGATACCAACCCTTTATTTCTGCCACCATCGAACCTAATAAAAGCCGCAAAACTTTCAGAGCCGAAAAAAGGGCCCACATGCCTTTCAATTAGCCATTAACTCAAAGGAAGTTATTCTGCATTTTTGGCAAAATGTTAACACTGATGATAGAAAAACAAGAGTTTAGTGTCGTTCCAATTTTATTTTTCCCTCAGGCAATTTAAAACGGGGGAGTGGGGGGAGAACCGAGCTGTAGATCTGCTCCGACGAAAGCTCTCCCGAACTAATTAATCCAAAAATTTAATGCATAATACATTAACAAGCACCATTTTCTCTATCTCTCATGGTGCAGTCGATTTTTGATACAAAAAGATGCTTAAATCTGAAAATAGATGGAACGGAGATATATATGCAGAGGTCGGGAACGAGGCTAAGTTGTGAGTAAACAGTAAACCAGTATAATCTATAAAACCATTGCCCAGTCAATAGAAGTAGTCCTCGATTTACGACCATTCCTTTAGCGACCATTCCGAAAAGACGGAAAGTGTCGTAAATGCAAATTTACGTAAATGCAAATGTCATAAGTGTGAAAAACGGACATAAGTCACTTGACTTATGTCCGTTTTTCACACTTACGACATGGGTATGGGTAGAGGTAGTCCTCAATTTACAACAGTTCATTTAGTGACTGTTCAAACTTACAATGGCACTGAAAAAAAGTGACCTAAGACTGTTTTTCACACTCACGACCATCGCAGCATTCCCATGGTCACGTGATCAGAATTCAGCCACCTGGCCACTGACTCATACTTATGACCGCTGCTGTGTCCCAAGGTCACACGATCCTCCTTTGCGACCTTCTGACAAGCAAAGTCAACAGGGAAGCCAGATTCACTCAGTGACCGCGTTGCTAACTTAACAACTGCAGGGATCCACTTAAACCCAGGGGCAAGAAAAGTCGTAAAACAGGGCAAAGCTCACTTCGCAAATGTCTCGCTTAGCAACATAAATCTTGGGTTCAATTGTGATCATTGTAGAGGGCTACCTAATATGTTATGTGTATGGAAAGAATGACTATATACCATGTTTCCCCGAAAAGAAGACCCTGTCTTATATTTTTTTGAACCCTGAAGTAAGTGCTTGGCCTTATTGCCATGCACTCAAAAGCCTGATTGGGATAGATAGATAGATAGATAGATAGATAGATAGATATAAAGTGTTTTTCTATTGAGACACCTGGTTTACCCCAGCATGTGGGAGGGAGAATACTGCTTCCCGTTCGCCTTTCAGTTCCAATCCAGGAACCCTCAAGAAATTGCATTCACGACAAACCATTTTACACCAAATTTATATTTCTCTGATAAATATCTGTATCATATCCGAGTAAAGGTATGGCTAGCTGATGAGAGCTACATAGCTTGAAATAGATCTTTACTAGTCTTCCTTTATTTCTTTATCAGCGAAATATAAATTTGGTATAATACACACACACATGATGGATGGATGGATGGATGGATGGATGGAGATAGATAAATGATTGAGCTATCGGAGAGCCTCAGATAGCTCAACAGGCTAAATAGCCTGTTATTAACATTCAGCTGTTTGCAATTATTGCAAGTTCGAGGCTCAAGGTTGACTCAGCCTTCCATCCTTTCTAAGGTAGGTCAATTGAGGACCCAGTTTGTGGGGGCAATAAGCTGACTTTGTATAAAAAATATACAAAAGTATGAAGGCTATTGCTTAACGCATTGTAAGCCGCCCTGAGTCTCCGGAGAAGGGCGGCATATAAATCTAATTTAAAAAAAAAAAATTGGAAAGGAAATTTGGGGAGAAAGATGATTAATGTATATACATAGACATAGAAAGATAAAGACTATAAATATTAAATATTATAAATATATTTGAATATTATATATTTATTTATAAAGATATATTATAAATATATAAATTTAATAAAAGATAACTAGAAAGATATAGAAAGAGACATAGAAAGATAAATAGATTAGATGGATAGATAGATGTTTGATGATAGATAGATGATAAATGGATGAGTTAGGTAGATAGATGAGTTATAGATGATAGATAGATGATAGATGATAGATAAATAGATGAGTTAGGTAGATAGATGAGTTATAGATGATAAGATAGATAGATAGAGATAGATAGATAGAAAAATAGATAGATAGATGATAGATGATGATAGATAGATGATAAATAGATGAGTTAGATAGATGATTTATAGATGATGATAGATGATAGATGATGATAGAGAGATAGATTATAGATGATAAGATAGATAGATGATAGATAAATAGATGAGTTAGGTAGATAGATGAGTTATAGATGATAAGATAGATAGATAGATAGATGATAGATGATGATAGATGATGATAGATAGATGATAAATAGATGAGTTAGATAGATAGATGAGTTATAGATGATAAGATAGATAGATGATAGATAAATAGATGAGTTAGGTAGATAGATGAGTTATAGATGATAAGATAGATAGATGATGATAGATAGATGATAAATAGATGAGTTAGATAGATAGATGAGTTATAGATGATAAGATAGATAGATGATAGATAAATAGATGAGTTAGGTAGATAGATGAGTTATAGATGATAAGATAGATGATAGATGATGATAGATGATAAGATAGATAGATGATAGATAAATAGATGAGTTAGGTAGATAGATGAGTTATAGATGATAAGATAGATAGATAATAGATGATAGATAGATAATTAGATAGATGATAGATGGATGAATGGATGGATAGATAGATTATAGGTAGGTAGGTAGATGGGTGGATAGATTATAGATGATGCTAAATGATATATAGATATAAAGATGACAGAGGATAGACAGATATAGATGATAGATAGATATCCGTCCCTCCCTCCCTCCCTCCTGTTTAGTGGAGGCCTGAGAATTTCATCCTTAATCCGTGCCTGGGTGTCACACAGGCAAAAACTGACCCTCGGGGACCACCGTATCTGTGGGCGAAGGGGGGGGGTGGACTAGATGACCTCTGGAGGGCCCCTCCCCTCGCCCCAAAAGTGCCATCTTGGGCACCTCCTCCCCAATCGAGACTTCCTCAGCTGTGGGGCGAAAGGACGAGAGGCTCCTGCTTCATCTTCGACCACATTCGTTAAGCCATTGGACCGAAGTCCCCGCCCGCTTCTCTCCTCTCCATGACTGGCCGAAGCCTCCCCGGCCAGCTCTCCCTCACGCCTCCCGGCCTCGGATCGCCCCGGAGCGGATCCCCGGAGATGGCCGGATCCCCTCAGCGCCTCACCTCCCGACGGACGTTCAGCAAAGAATAATAGTCCTCATTGTCCGGCGCTTCATCGCCTGAAGAGGCCGCCGCCATCTTGCCGACCTTTCACCTTCCCCGCGCGCATGCGCCGGGCAGCAAGCGTGCTCCTTCTCCGCCCGCACACGGCCGCTCTAGGAAAAGAACAGGAAAACAAGAGGCCGCCTTTCGCACAGCGTGAGAGAAGAACAACAGTTGCGCCTGCGCGGAAGGGGACCAAAAAAAAAAAAAAAGCCGGTGGTGAAAAGCGGGACATGCGCAGAAGGTGGAGAAGGGAGGACGGAGGGTGCGGGAAGGACGGCCGCGAGGTTTTGAAGGAGGCGCGGCGCGCATGCGCCCTAACTGGTGGGCAGGCAGAGAAGGGGGGAGAAACCGCGCCTACTTATGGGCGGGGCTACACGCTGCCCTTCTGGGGTTGCCAGTAACGTGTGAACCACGTGCAAAAATCTGGATTAAATATTAATCTATATTGCAAATCCATGTAGGCTGTATAGCCTAAACAAATAAATACGCGTGCAAAATGCTACTGATTAATTGTGAATTTATGCACATAGCATTTATTAATTTACACATACATACATACATACATATATATCCCTTAGAGAGCTCCATGCAACGAAATTTCATTTTAATGTATACCATTAAATTAAATGAATGCCTATGTATATTCAAAATGACAGTAAAGTTATTATTCTATTCTATTCTTAAAAAAGCATTACAAACACTAAAATTAACAGGGTCAGTTGTGTTACAGAGATATTTTTGTTCATCTTCGGACTCATTCGTTCCGTTCTATTCTTATTCCATTCCATTCCATTCTATTTTCTATTCTATTCTATATTCTATTAAAATTAGTGGGCCAGAAGAATACTGACGATATAATTTACTTGGACTGCAGTAAAGCATTTGATAAAGTAGACCATAACTACTACTAGATAAAATAGAAAAATGTCGGTTACACAGCATCACCACCAGATGGATTCGTAACTGGCTGACCAACTGCACTCAACGTGTAGTCCTCAATGGAACTGCATCTACATGGAGGGAAGTATGCAGTGGGTACCCCAAGGCTCTGTTTTAGGCCCTTCAACATCATCAATGACTTGGACGAGGGGATAGATGGGGAACTCATCAAATTTGCAGATGACACCAAGCTGGCAGGAATAGCCAACACTCCAGAAGATAGGCTCAAGATACAGAAGGATCTGGACAGACTTGAACACTGGGTGCTATCTAACAAAATGAAATTCAAGGATGAAAAAAGTAAGGTTCTACATTTAGCTGGAGGATAAAACATACGAAGAACGGTGGCAGGAATTGGGGATGGCTAGTTTCATGAAAATAAGGGCCAGTGGGACATGATAGCAGTCTTCCAATATCTCAGGGGCTGCCCCAAAGAAGAGGGAGTCAAGCTATTCTCCAAAGCACCTGAGGGCAGGACAAGAAGCAACGGATGGAAACCCATCAAGGAGAGAAGGAACTTGGAACTAAGGAGAAATTTCCTATCAATGAGAACAATTAATCCATGGAACAACTGGCCTCCAGAAGTTGTGAATGCTCCAACACTGGAAGTTTTTAAGAAGATGTTGGATATCCATTTGTCTGAAGTGGTGTAGGGTTTCCTGCCTAAGCAGGGGGTTGGACTAGAAGACCTCCAAGGTCCCTTCCCACTCTGTTATTCTATATTCTACAGAATTTTAGCTGAATGGTGTGGGAGCAGGAACGGAAGACCTCCAAGATCTCTTCTCTCCTCTCCTCTCCTCTCCTCTCCTCTCCTCTCCTCTCCTCTCCTCTTCTCTTCTATCACATATTTATTAAATTTTTACAACGGCCATCTCCGTGACAAGGTGATTCTAATTAGGTCTTAGTGACTTATGATCATTTTTCACACTTATGATGGTTGTAGCATCCCCACCATCACAGGAGAGGGAGGGAGGGAGGGAGAGAGAGAGAGAGAGAGATGCCCAGGGCTTATCCTGGAAACAGATGCATCCTCCTACAAGATCTTACCACCAGCAGATCTCACGTTTCTCCTCCAAAGGGACTAGAATGCTGCTTTCTCCCTTAAACTGGCAGCCTTCGGCCGCTCGGTGATGCCCCATGTCCTTACCTGGGCTGGAACCAGTGGGAGAGGATTGGAAACACTGCTCTACATGCAGATGGGCAGAGCATTAATAATGCAAATTCCAATTCTTATGAAAATGAGGAGCTTAATTGCATTAGCTGCGCAAGGGAGGGCGAGGAGGGAAGGGGAGGGTCCCCTGACAAATATTTTCGGGAGCTGTTTTGTGCCATTGTTTGTGGCCTCGCTGTTTTGAAGATCCATTTGCCAGAGCTCTGGATACCTTCCAGGATCCCACAGGTTTCTTCTCCTTCTCTTAAGATCTCAAGGTTGTCCTTCACTGCCTGATCTTCTGCTCTTCTCCAAGATCCCCAAAAATGTCCTTCTCTTTCTCCAAAATCTGAAGTATTTCCTCTTCCTTCTCCTGAGATCTTAAGAACGTCCTTCTCCTTCTCCGGAATCTCCTTCACCTGCTCTTCTCCAAGACCCCAGCAATATCCTCCTCTTTCTCTTCGTTGTGAAAGGATCACAAAAGGGGATTGTGTGATCCCAGAACAGTGCGACCGGCATAAATAGGAGTCAAGCGTCTGAATTTTGGTCACATGTCCGGATGGATGCTACGACGGTCATAAGTGGTGGTATTCACTTACTGTATTTTTTTTAGTATAAGATGCATCTTTTTCCCCCCCCAAAAGAGGGTGAAAATCTGGATGCATCTTATATGCCGAATGTAGCCCCGCCCAGCTTCTCAACTGGAGGTTTCAGAGGCTGAAAAAAGCATCAGAAACGAAGCTTCAGAAAAAAGCCTCCCAACAGAGCTTCAGAAAAAAGCCTCCCAACAGAGCTTCAGAAAAAAGTCTTCAAACAGAGCTTCAGAAAAAAAGCCTCCAAACAGAGCTTCAGAAAAAAAGCCTCCGAAACAGAACTTCAGAAAAAAAGCCTCCGAAACAGAACTTCCAAAAAAAGCCTCCGAAACAGAACTTCCAAAAAAAAAAGCCTCCAAAACTGAGCTTCAGAAAAAAAAGCCTCCCAACAGCTTCAGAAAAAAGCCTCCGAAACAGAGCTTCAGAAAAAAAGCCTCCAACAGAGCTTCAGAAAAAAAGCCTCCGAAACAGAGCTTCGGAAAAAAAGCTTCTGGAATAGAGCTTCAGTGGCTTTTTCTGAAACAGAGTTTCAGAAGTTTCAGAGGCAGAAAAAAAAAGCAAAAAAAAAAAAAAAAAAAAAAAGCAAGGCACCGAACTCACAACCAAGGAACCTTTTGCTAAAATTCACCTCTGGGAACAGCTGATTGGGGGTATTCCGGGAGGCCGATCCACCTGCCAATCAGCTTTTTTCTTATTTTCCTCCCCAAAAACTAGGGAAGAAAGCAGGAGACG